>RJWM01000737.1:0-193184 GCA_004363535.1 Dasyprocta punctata
TCTCTGTCTCTCTGTCTCTCTTTTTCCATACAGGATCTTGCCAAGCAGTTCAGGCTGGCCTTGTGTAGCTCAGACTGGCCTGGAGCTCAACAGCAATTCTCCCACCTCCACCTCCTGAATGCTGAGATTACAGATATGTGCCACCATGCCTGGCTTCTTTTCCTTGAAAAGATATACTTATCACTCTTTTTATTCTAAAAATTGCAGGAAGTTTTAAATTTTTGTTTGCCAAGTTATTATTACAGTTATTAATCATTTTAAAAATGGCCTTTGATATAAAACTTGACAAATAAATGAAAGGATTTTGAGCACAACATAACTCTTAATAAAGAAATACATTTAAAAACTTCACAATCAATTAATTCTAATAAATTTTTGTAGAAATTTTGAATAAAGCAAATGATGATGTCTTTATCATTCAAAAACAATGGTTTAAGATCACTGTGGACCATACTTCTTTTTTTTTTCACTTGTAGTTTGGATTTGAGTCACTTCCTTTCTTATTAGCACTTCTATCAAGAGATGGGATTGGAAGACACAGAAAAAAATTCATATTATTAAGCACATATTTTCACTCATTTACAAGAGCAGACTGACTGACTTTCTTGTTTTGTCTAAATAGCTCCATTTAGATGATGATTTTTGTACTTATACTATTTTGATAGTAACCCTTTTGGACTGAGATGTTTGTGCAGTAAATGTGCTCATCAGTGCAGATACAGGTAATTCTTTTTCTGTGGAACAAAAACTGTTTCATGAGTTTAAAAATGTTGTGCACTTATATTTTACCACTAATTCATTATTTAGTTTTTGAATTTTTGTTAGCATATGTTTTTAATAGACTGGGATTACGTTCAGCTTGGATTATTGACTCATGTTCTTCTCACACCTTGGTCAGTTTTGCTCCCCCTATTTCCTTCGCTCTTCTCATGGTGTCCAAATGCCCCTCCCATCTCTACAGAATCAAAAGCCCTGTTTTTTTTTTTTTTTTCTTTTTAAAAACATGTCTCTTTTTATTTTCTTTTTGAATTGTTTATGTTTTAGGTCTCTTGTATTAGAGAAATCAAGTTATATTTAACCTTTTGTGACTGAATTTTCTCATTTTGTGTTATATTTCAAGTTTCATCAGTCTTACCACAAATAGCTCAAATTTAGCTATTTCTTTTCAAATATAAGCTATTTGAAAATTTAAATTAGAATGTAGAACACTCAATTTATCACTATTAATTTTATTTTACCTTTATCAGTATTTTTACTTCCTCATTTATTAACTCAGTTTTCATTGAAAAAATCAGATTTTAAAATTTATTAAATGGCAAGAGTGCATATATAGAGCTATACTTTGTTCTATTTATTTGTGATATATAATTTTGTCAAACTATTACCATTTTTGAATGTGAAGGGCCTGTATAATGAAAACACCATGCAGATTTTGCAATGGCTCTGTAATACTATTGTCTCTCCCACACTCCATTCTTCTTTTCAGGTGCAATTTCCTCCACTTTCCATGGAAATATCTCCTTTAAATCTGCATTTCACTTATCAACATTGGCCTTTTTATTGGTTTAAAGTGGAATTCAAAAAGGATTTTTATTGTTATTTATTTGTTTTTATATTTATTTATTTATTTATGGCACCAGCGATCAAACTCACAGTGTTTAAGCCACTGAGCCAAACTCCTGGCCCTTCAGAAAGGATTTTTAAAATGGTAGTTTTGGAGAAGTTACATAGAGATAATTTTTATTTATTTTAAAGCTCTCCATTGCAATTTAGAAGACTATTTTAGCTCCTCATTGGACAAAACAACAATATAAAGCATATTTATTAAAGAGTTTTCATTTGTTCCTTGTACTTATTTGAAACAACATCAACATGAATATGCATGTCATATTTTATAACTGGTAAAACTTTTGTAAGTTTTAAAATATCTACTAAACTACTGTAAGTTACACTATTAAGTAAGAAATTGTGTTATGTAATTAATTGGCACTACATACTAGCTAACTACTCGGATTCTGGAATAATAGATGAGCTAAATTCAAGCCAAATTTACTACTGATCTTAGACAAAATGCTTAAATTATTGTGCCTTAGTTTTGACTTTACTTTAGCGAGTTTAATAATTCCATTTCTTAAATTTTAAAAGGATTATATAGATTATTGCATACATTATTACCATAATACTACCTGACTTCTGTTAAATGCTACATTACTATAGTCCATTATTAGTAGTATTGTAGAAATTATTTGTCATCAAAAAAGTTAAAGTAAAAGCATTAGACAGCATGTTATCACTACAAATTTAATACAGTATTACTAACAGAACAGCAAAGGAAAATGCAAATGGAAAAATTATTTTTTCAAATTAGAATGTAGAATATCAATTTATTATTAGTGAATCAGTTCTAGAAAATATTGTTCCTTAACTCATTCATTTCAAAAAGATTACAAATGTTAGGAGATTTACTGCATAATTTACTGCTTTTAAAATTTTTTTTTATTTTATTAATAATAATAACAATGATCAGAGTAAAGCAAAAGAGAGAGAACCATATTGGGCCTCAAAGACAAGACAAAAGAGAATCCCCCATACTTGCTACATTGCCTGCTGTCACTTTCCATAGAGATGCTCGGGTTGCTGCCCAGAGGCCTGTAAGATCTACTAAACAATACTAGCAAAAAGTTGGTTGATGTTCCTTGGTTGCTATCAATTTAGCCAGACCTCTGAAACAGCAGGTTGTTGACGGGGGTTGGGGGTGGGGGTGGGAGTGGGGGGGGCGTATTGGTCCCTGATTCCAAGCCCGCACACTGGTGCCCCTCTGGCCCGGCAGGCCAGCCCCGGAAGGGGCCCTTCTAGTTCTCCTCCAGGGTCCTGAGGTCAGGACCCTGGAAGGCAGTTCATTTGCGTCCTGGTCCGAGTCCGTGCCGCTCCTGCCCGGCAGGCTGGGCCCTGGAGGGGGCCCTTCTCATTCTCCTCCAGGGTTCTCCATAATTTACTGTTTTGTTTTCACATCTGTTTTTCTTTTTATTGTTTGAAATCCCTCATGTAGGAACAGAAAACCTAAAATTCGCACTCAAGTACATTTTATCAGTTTGAAATAAAATTTAATATATGAAGCCACATTTTCCCAAAGTAAGTCAGTTTTGCTTAATGCATGAAGTGCATAAACTCAGAATAATGGGGAACTATATACGTATTATTCTGTTGCTTCTACCAAACTGTCACCATTGTAATGTAATATATATATGTGGGAAGAACAAGATCCATTAACACTTTTCACATACTAAACAGTGACACAGCCCACATCATTATATTCTGACTTATAAGATCTCAATGACTTGTCTTCTTGACATCAAAACATATTGTTTGCATTTTAAAATATATTTGGATTGTCTTTCCAGGTTATAAAACAAAGGATCTTTGGAGCATGATTACTGTATACTACATAAGACAGCAAATGGTTTCTATCTTCTGCAGGTGCTGTTTCATAGATTTATATTAGATCACATTCTGAGAATATATCAGATTATATACAGATTATTTTCATAAAACTAGCAAAATGTTTTTCTAAATTTTGATCTTGATCTGCTCTTTAGATATAATATAGTCATCTTCATTTTTATTTCATTCATAATTCAAAATTTTACTTCATTTTCAATTTCTATGCTATAAAAATAACTTTTAGATCAAATATTTTAACTTAAAATATTATAGAGAAATGCATTGAACATTTTGCCTCTAAAATGCACCTTTTGAAGTGTGACTATCTATATATTTTTTCAGCCATAAATAAAAATGCACTCGGGTCATTTGGAAGCTAATGGATGGAACTGGAGGTCATCATGTTAGGTAAAATAAGACAGGCTCAGAAAGACAAGTGTTCCATATTTTCTCTAATACATAAAGTCTAAGTGAGAAAAAAGAAAACACAGATGTAAAAGGTAATTATTAGGGATGGAGCAAGGGTTGAGGGTGTAAGAAAAGGTAATATGGAAGGTGAATATAATCAAAACAGGTTATACACATGTACTGAAACATCACAATGAAATTCATTAAACTGTACAGTGGATATGCACTAATAATCACACTATAAAATATTATACTGAAATTGTCAAGATACAACATTATGTATTTGATAATAAATGATTCAAAAATTTAAACTTTTTCCCAAGTATGTGATTTTATATAGAAAATTAATTATTCATTTATGTTGATGATTATTGAAGTAGTAACTACCTGCAATACATTATATTTGTTAATAATTTTTTCATCGTTAACATTTGATGGTATTGGGAGAAAAAGTAATTTGATTTTTAAAAATTATTTCAGATGTCATAACATTTTAGAATAAGGTACACAATATTATTATTGCCAGTACTATCAGAAGAAATTAAAATAGTATGATGTTCACTTCCACTTTTACATATTATTGGAGATACAGTAATAGTTACAAAGTAGGGAATTATAGAAATTCATTTAAATTCTATGCTAAAAGTAATTCAGATTAGAAAATTTTATTTAAACTGGGTGTGGTGATACATACCTGTAATCCAAGCGCACTGAGAAACTGAGGGAGGTGGAGTCCAAATTCGAGTTCTGAGAGAACAATTTAACAATTTAGCAAGACTTTGTCTCCAAATAAAATAGGTACTGGGGATGTAACTCAATGTGAAGGTCCTTGCTTATTCCCCAGTTCTACATCTTTAAAAATATGTCTCCATTAACATATTACAAGTCCTTTGTTTAGTAAAAGTTAGTCATAAGATTAATAGAGAATAAAGAGTGAAACTGCCTTAAAAAAGTGATGCTGTATTGTGAAAATAATTTGAGAGTTAAACTTGAAAAATAAAGGAGCAGAGATTGTAAAAAATCCAAGCATAAGGGCAGTGGGCTAAAAAGACTAAAGAATATGCTGTTGAACACTCTACTTTAAAGTATTTTATTGTAAAATCTACATGCTTTTGTTATTCAAGTTTTTACTAAAATTGTGTTACAATTAAATGTCCCATTTAAAGAAGAATCTTCTCTGAAAAAATCAAAAGCTTGGGGTTTTACATATCTGTAATTGGGTTTTATTGTCTTTACCCATCGTGATTAAAAGATGATTCTTCCAGCCACGCTTACTCATCTGTCCACGGTAGAGAAACATAGTAATCCACTATGATACAGTAGAACACAATGAGCAAATTGACAGCCTAAGAATGTCAGAAATTTACAGACCATACATGGAAAGTAAGTCTTCCTATTAATAGAGAAAAGTAGATCATAGATAGACACTTTTGCTGTTTCAATGTTTCTTCCTATTTTTACAATCACATTAATATTTATTTCCACTTGCAAAAACTTAGTCAGTCAAAATAAGAAATATGTGAGATAAAAACAAATGTGAAGAAAACTGAACAATCATATACATATATACACATATATTATCATGCATTATTAATTTTCACTCAACATGATTTAAAAAATCAATCAAAATTTAATTATAGCTGAAATTCCTTTAAGTCAGCTCTATATAAAGTTTGTGGAGTTGACCTAGGCTGAGCTATGCAACAATCTGTCAAATTCACCTAGCTCCATTTCTTTCTTTAATTTTTATACTCTATACCAATTCACTAGTGAAACTATAGTTAAATACATCGAGATCAAATGAAATTCAACAGAAAATTGTGATAAAATGTTTAGTTCTCAAGCAGATCATGTAAATACAGTAGTTGCATTTCTTAGACATTATCAAAAGTGTAGCACATGAAGTCTACATTTCAATTGTATTGTCTTTATAAAGGAAACAGCACTAGTGTAATGGTAGTAGTTTGGGGGTAATTGCTGAGTGATCATTGTATCTTTCTGTTCCCTGATATTGTACAATCTTCCCTATGATAATTTTTCTAAGGTTATGAATTGCTTGTAATAGTAAATGAATAAATAAATATAGAAGTATAAAAGAAATGGAACTATTACAGGCATATCAAGAACATTTTATAATGAATGTAAGAATAGTCAATCATGTACACATATAGATGATTGTAATATATCAGAGCATCCTGTAGTGTAGTTAAATGAGTATTACTATCATATTCCAAGGAATATATTTATTTATTTTATTATTTTAACTGGTTGACCTAATGCTCATACTTTATTTACACAACAGATACTCGTATCATCTGCAGATTCTCTTTGCTTTAAAAAATATATACGGTAGAAGTTTTGTCAACTATTGGAGAAAAGAGGCCTTTCAACATGAGTAGCTATGAAGAGAAGAGAGTCAGAATACTGATATGGCTTAAATATTCTTCAACTCCCAGCCCTAGAAATGGATTTGACCCTCTGCAGTTTAAAGGATAAACATACTAAATTATTTTAACTAGTTAAGAGCACAATCATGAGGAAGTCTGACAAAGGGTAAATAGCACAAGGCAAACCAAGTGCTGCCCAGATACAAAACAGTTTAGCCCCTGTGGGAATATTGGTCAAGCAACATTTGCTTGAATACAATGAATGAAAAAATGACAACAAACATTTTCCAAGTCATTCTGGTGTGAAAATGTAAGAATACGCACACACTAAATGCTCTGTGAATGGTGCTGAAGAAATTCCTGGATATATGTAACATTCAGCTTTAGAGAGAACACAGTAAAGTATTTGAGAATTTGTAGATGACTTACATTATAAAAAAGAAACATTTACCAATAAAAGTAAAAAAAATGAAACATTAAGAAAAACAAAAATGAAATAGAAGCTTGTAAAACAACAGATATTTGGGTTCTATTGTTTAGATAATATTTTTATTTTTACAAATTGAGAAGAATGAAGGGGAAAACCAATTTAGATTTATTCATATCTATATATTTTCTCTTAGTTTGCAAATTTTATGTCATAAAATTTAATTTGATTCAGGCATGAGAGTTTTCTCATTCTTCAGAAATATTTTTCATTCCTCAATGAAATTTTACAAAAATACGAGAGAAACAAATAAATTGAGAGTGGTGCTGTGCCAAGGCCAGTTTTATTAATATTCTCTACACTGTTAATCAGGAAAGCTTAAGGAAGCCGTTCCCTTTCATCATGCTCTTCAACTTTAAGAACACTAAAGATTAGGCATTTGTATAAGTGGAACAAAGAGGGTATAATATACAGGAAAAGAATGCATGTATAAATATCCCTGGAAACTTTGTCAAAGCCCTGTGTGCCATAAACAGTTACTGTGTAGGGGCACTGGTAGGTTGAAAATCTCCACATCATTTAACCTATTGTTAGCAATGAACATATTTTATTAAATACAAGCAAAGTATAACTTGGGGTGTATTCCATTTTTCTATGACTTATTTCACCCAAGACCACGATTGCATTACTTTGTTCCTTTAGTCATATTGGACACTATTGGTTTTCCTTTCTTCCCAAAACTTCCTCTCACCTACGGTCCAAATGTAAGTTTACATCTTGAACATGAGCTTAACCCCAAAGTAGCATGATACAGTTAAGGATAACCAGTCAAAATACATCCTGTTCTGCTCAGTGACTCTTTGGCCTATTAGACTAGGATAAGCAAAATTTGCCCAGGAGTCATTTCCTCTTGAGATTAAGAAAAAGGATAGTAATTTGTGAATAAGTCTAAAGATTCAACTGTCAGAAATCATATGTATATAAAGAGAAAAAATTCTATCTCTAATGAGGGATATAAAAATATTTCCACCTACCCAGAAAAGCATCAAATGGACATCCCTGGTTCTTATTTTCTCTGAGGCTAGGTTCAATCTTGTCGTTCTCAGATTCAACATACAAATACATTATTTTTTTATTTTTCCATAAGTTAAATCAAATTAACTTGGAAAAGTGAAAACACAAATATTGCAAAATGGTTTATGATTTTTTAAAGCTGCTTAACTAATAAAAGAAGAAAAAAATAAAGTAACTGAAAATTATTATACCAAACTTGCAGGAAAAGTAAAGCATGATAATTAAGTAGCTTAACATGAACACGATTACAAATACATAATATGAAAAGCATTTCTTCTGTATTTTAACTTCACAATTCTATTTCTTCATTTACTAAATCATCTCCATATTTAATTAAGATACCTCATCTATTTAATTCACGTCCCCTATTTGCAGTAAATTTAATCACTATATTCAGTACTTTTGTCTTCCTCCTTTTATCTAGTGAAGAATCTTATTGAAAATATAACAAAATAATTTATATTATATATCCACTGAAGAGCTGAAATAAGTTTTATAAAGCAAAGATACACGATCAATGTAAACATATTGATTTGAAAGTAAAATAAAAATAATAAAATGAGAAAAGTTATTGAAAAATTAATACTATGAAACTGAAAGATCAAATGAGGGCACTGCTTGTCATTGATTTTCCAATCCCTATGATGACATTCAGAAATCTAACTGGTAGACTTTGCTAATTCCTTGTAAAAGTTTGCTCACTTTCTTTAAAATCTGGTTCTATATTAAAAGTTCCATTGTAAATATAACCTTCAACTGAAATACAGTGTCATTTACACTAGATAGTAAATGTGTATTGCTCTTGCACATGGTATGCATGTGTTAGTTATGGTTGTATACTTAATAATATTATTTGTATTACTGACTTAAAAGTAAAATGAAAGGGAGAAAATAGAGGACTCTATAGAAATAAGATAATTATATTTAAAGACTACAAAAGCTTATGCTAGGGTAGTCACATACTTATGTACAATATAATTCCAGATCTCTGGGAGACTGAGGCAAGAAGATCATAAATTAAAGCTCAGTCTGAGCAGTTTAGAGATTTTATTGATAATTTGTATCAAAATAAAAATTTAAAATAAAGAACTGGAGATATAAGCCCTGTATTAAGTCTCCAGTTTGGGGTAAAAATGATTATGAAAGCTATTAGGCTACTGTATTTATATTCTCTAAAACATTTTCAGTATTATCTGCCACTCTATATGTGTTTTCAAAGTTTTTTCCTTTAACTTTTAGGCAAAGAGTACTTCTTTTAGTGAAACAACTGCAATAGTTTTGCCAACAAACTATCAATAGATGATTTTAGTGTCCATTTTAATTTTTCTCAGTGGAAAATTTTCGCTTAATTGAGGAATATCATGAAGCACTTTTGTCATCTCACATTATTATAAAAACCAATTTTTTAAATTTTATTTTGGGAAAATTTTGATAAGCAAATGTTAAGTAGTTTGGATTTTATTATAACCTTAATATACAATTATTGTTGTAACAAAGATGTGCAAGAATTCTTTGGTTCATGAACATTTCTTTGCAAACAATTTGGTTCATAAACAAATTTGTTTGGCCAAATTTTTCTTTCATTTGGAAATTCTACATCAGGTGACAAACACAACCATGGCCATCTTCACCAAAATCATAAAACAAATTAAGCTCACTATAGATCGAAAAGCATAATATCATTCATTAATTGAAAATTGAAAATTAGTTGTTGGAATTAATAAGTAGTGAATCAATAATTACAGTTAATAAACATGAGACTTGGAAAAAGAGTTGGCATCAATCTGTGTTGAATATTGGTGTTATATGGATAAGTTTTACCATATATCATGATACATGTAGGAATATTTCAAAATATTTTTCCATGATAATATGTTTTAAAGATATTTTAAAGATTTTGCAGTATTTATAAGACAGATTTATTGTTAAAATTTTATGTAGAATTTTAAGAGCGAAAATAGTATTAGAAATAAAATGAAACACAATATGGCATATTATTTATGAAGATTTTGTATATACACTTTCATTCATAGCCATTTTATATATATATATATATATATATATTTTTTTTTTTTTTGTGTGTGTGTGTGTGTGTCAGGGATCGAACTCACGACCTCACACTTGGCAAGCAGGCGCTTGTGCTGCTGAGCTAAATCCCCAACCTCCATAGTCATTTTACAGCATCAGCTAGTCAAACCAAGTTAAATTAATAAACTGGTATAATAGAAGACACCGGATACATAAAGAAAATTGGGAAAATACATAAGAATATGGGCTGTTATTTGTATTTTTGTAATTTTCTTGTATATAATTTGCCCAGATTTTACTTGATCTGAAAATCACTGTCTGACATTATTTGCCCTTAAGTATGTGACAAATTTGGTGTAAATGTTCTTCAGTATAATTTTTTCTCTTCCATTTGATATTTTGTTCAATTAGTTTCTGAGACTTAGAAATGAACATTTTCATAAAGCACTTTATTTAAAACTTGATCATTATTTTCTACTCTAAAATGAATCACTTATTTAGAGCATAAAAATCAATTACCTGGTTACTATTGTAAAAAATGTCAAAAAATAATATTGCTCATGATAATAACTACTGTTTTGATTTCTCATTGTAGCCTAGGTAATATGCTAAGCATTTAACAAATGCTATCTTTTGAAATATTTTTTAATCTACTCTTCTGTACATAGTGCTAGTTTCCTTTTTGAGGTAATTAAACTAGTTTCTGAAGATAAGATAATCAATCCCAGACTTTGTAGAGATTAAGTAGTAAATGCATGAATTAATTTCAGGGATGTACATTATTGGTCTGATTGCATAATTTTCAGTACAATGAATCATAGTGAGGCTGTTTATTATGTATGTGCTATAGTAAGGTATTTTTGTAAGAAATTGGTCTACATGACAAAATGCTAATCAAAGGAGAGATACAATGATAATAAGAATTCTCAAAGGGAAAACTGGTAGCTATCCAGAAATTTTGATTTTTAAAAAATGTGCATGTCGTGGATTTAAGACAACAACCTTGTCTCTTTCCTGATTCAGTGCTTTTAAGTTCCCCAACATTAGGGAACTCTTTTTCTATCAACTGTCATAAAAACAGAAATTAAGATTTAACTAAAAAAGTAGAGTATTTCCAACCCTCAGTTGTTATGCTTTCATGTATATGGTGCATGCTATAATCAGTAAACAATACTTATTAGCTCATGAAATAAAGAAATTAGAACCCAATGACCATTTTAAATTTGTGATATCAATCTGCAAATTGAAACATATACATTTGTCAAGGGAGTTATATATATAATGAAGTTAGCTTACCAGTCAAATTTACTCCTTCCCAAATGTTTTTGAATTTGTCAGAATAAACTTGTTATAATTTTATAGAAGTGCCTTTCTTCACCAAATAATTTTAAGCTATCTTAGATAATTTAACATAGTAGGAAAAATGGTCAAATTCAGCTACCATTTTTGCACTAACTGGAGATGAATACTGTCTGTATTTATAAAAGCAGAAATGCATACTTTTGCATTTCTATGTAACATATGCTAGCTGTTCAATATGCACTGAAATTCACAAAATGCAAGGCTTTATAAGACTATATCTTCCCTCATGAATATATAATGCCAGGTTTTACATACAGAGTTTCTCCAGATAGAAAAATATCCAGTGTGAAACTTTTAACTGAGCTTAAAACAGGAAAATACTACTTTAGTCTCATGAATTTTTCTTACATTATTTATTTATATATATATTAAATATACCAATATTCTTACCCAAAGATAATCTTTACACAGTTGCAAATTATCAAATGAGTTGTTGATATAACTTTGATTTCATTTACATTTATTCCATTAATGATTTATGATAAATTGTCCAACACCTAGTCTATAGCTATTCAATAGATGTTACAACTTTGACATAATTTTCTCTCTTCTAGCTTGAATTATCAACCACTTAAACCCCAGCTAGGACTCTAAATAACTGAATAGCACACAAGCCAAATATAATGGTTGAATGTTTCAACTTGAGGAGTTTAGATGCTGAACTAAATTAGCTCAGTAATTCTGTACCCTAATGTGTAGAAGACCTGTCCTAGGGCAGCTCATCACCTGGGTGGTATAAAGGGGACATGAGGAAGGGTGGACTTGCTTCTGTGCTGAGGAGCTCCAGTTTTTGACATTCAGCTTGGATGTTATCTCCTGGCTTCTAGCACACACTCTTTGGCTTTCACCTCCAACACTTGAATCTTCCAGCAGACACTCTTCTGCATTCTAGAGTAGACTCTTCAGCCCTCTGTCACAGACTCACTGGCCTCTTGATATGGACTTGCACAGGACACTTAAGTGAATTCCAGACCTTGGACAAAAACATTCAGTCTCCAGCATGCAGACATCCTCTGCAGATTTCCTCATCCAACTGTGTGATGGATCATCATAAGCCAATCTTGTAATTTCACATACATTTTAAAATTTTGTTTTACATCTGTTTCTCCAGTAAACCACTGACTGATACAGATTTTGGTACTGGGAGTGGGGCATGAACTCATGCAGACTTACATCTATTGGATTAACGAATGGTCAATTTGTGATGCTCAGCTGAACTTAATCAGCGTGGTGCTGGGTGTCAAAGGGTCACCTGAGGATTGTTGCCAACAACATAAAAGGAGAAATGATGATGATATGTTATTGATTCTCTTGGAAAGATTTGTCACACTAATTTTCGTGATATGAACTCAGCTCTTATCATCAGAGGAGCATGGGTCCTCACAGTCACTAAGGATGGCTGCAGTTCTCTTTGGGGGAATCTCTGATCCTTACCTTGAGCTTCACTTTTTGGTTCCAGTGCAGATTCCTCAAGCTGCTGACACAGATCCTTCATCCCAGTGGTGCTAACTATCTAGCTTCCACCACTGACCTTTGAACCTTCCCAGTGAAGGTCTTTGATATAGACTTGCATTAGACATTGTCATGGGCTCCAGGCCTCCAGATGGACTCATGGAGGACATTGCCGTGGGATCCAGGCCCTCAGTTGGATTCTGTAGGTCTCTAGTGCACAGATAATCTCCTGCATTCTTTTGCAGTTGATTCTTTGGTTGAATAATATAAAATAATCCTATAAATTATGTGTCTTGTATTAAATTTATTCCCTTGTAAATCATGACTACAACACCAAGAAAACCAATGTCTTTTCTGTCAATAATCAATGATCACTCTTTTTGTCTTTAAAAGTGCTGCCTGCACAGTTCTCTGCCACTTGAATGATTCTAGGGCAGTGTGTCTTCACACAGAAGCAGATCGAAGACTCCATACCATTCTCACAGGAAGCCTGTGCTAGGAACCTCTGTAGACTTCCATTGTTAGGAGACACCACACTTCCTGTCTTTCCAGCAGCTTGTAAGGCTTCCAGATGCTATACACTCTGCAAGGGTCTTCTTGACCAGTACTTGGAATTCTTGTCTTCTTTCCATGGTGATTTTCTGAGTGAGATCATATAGAACTATGCCATGCTCTATTGAACCACCAAGGAATCTTTCAGCGCCTCAATACTATTTTCATATTCCTCTCCTACTGAAAACGCAAAGCAAAATTCCACATGCGTCTCATCTCTGTGTATATTAGTCGTTTGTAGGAGTCCAAGGTTGCACCATCCACTCCATAGTTTTAAGCTATTCTTATTTCAGTGAAAATTTAATTCCTCTATTTTTATATTCTGCTCAACCTATTTACCCCTTCTTTGTACTCAGTTCTTTATGCTGTGTTTCAGGACCTCATCTTCACCATCAAAAAATTCCCCTATAGTATTCAATACCTTGCAAATTTCTGCTATTTGTCTTTCTTAATTGAAATCTTACTGCCATGTCAGAAAATCATATAAACACTATAAAGATTATAACTCTCACACTTACAGTATTTACTTGCTTTCAAGTCAATTTTAGGCCACTGTTTAATTTAATCATTTTAAAATCCATATTGCCTTAGAGCTCTTGTGATGTTAGTGGACTTTTTTTCTCTCTGCATATGTTCTCTACTTTTGTACTTATTGATTTCATCACTCACATAATAATGTTTAACACCTTGTCTCAATTTCTCTATTTCAACCCTGCTCTCCACTTAAAATGAGTTTGTGGCTCACATAGAATGTATTTCCAATAAAACACCTTCAATACACAGTCCTTACCTAAACTCCAGTCCCAAGCCCTATGGTCACTTGCTAACTTCTGTTCTCATAAATAAAAGCAAACAAATAACCTGAAAAATGTCAGAACTCATACCTTTAGATATTTCACTGTGACAACAAAATTATCCTTCCATTTCAAAAACAAATTCTCCAATTTCACCCAGACTGTCTTTTTCCTTCTCTAATTTCAAAATTTGCATGAATTATGTCTTTTTGCCTGCTTTTTCAACTTTGATAGTGTAATCTTATGATCATTCCCTTCAATTATTAATCAGCACCTTATTGTCACAATGATCTGGAATAATATGTACATGCAATAATGCACCTGTGCTGTATTGCCAAAAAATACAAAGCACACTAAAATATCTTTACTTGTAAAATGGATTTAAAATGGATTCAATGTATTCTAACTTATCATTGCTATAATTCTCATGAAGTCTTTACAAAAAAATTAAAAATTCCCTGATATTTCCTGTGATGATCTTTTTGATGACATGCCTCTTGCTATTATGTTTTACTTTTCTTATGCTTATGTCTAAAATATTGAATTTCTTAAATAAATTTAATAAAGAATAAATGTAATAATACCAAAAAGATATACTGATTCCACTTTTCCAATGGATAGATATCATTTTTGCAAATTTCAAACAGATAGCTAACTCCTGAAAAGTAATCTGAATGAAGAAAATAGTCTGGAAAACTTAAATTGATAAAACCTCTCTCTCTCTGTGTCTCTCTGTCTCTCTGTCTCTCTGTCTCTCTGTCTCTCTCTGTCTCTCTCTCTCTCTCTCTCTCTCTCTCTCTCTGTCTCTCTCTCTCTCTCTGTTTGGGGGAGGTCCAGGGGCATGTCCAGGGAATTGAACTCAGGACCTTGACTTGCCAGGCAGGCATTAGTTACAGCACTGAGCTATATCCTCGGCCCATTGCTTAATATTTTCTAAACTCCATAAGCAGTATTTTAGCACTACTTATTAAAATTCTCTTTGTTATTTCTATATATATTTAACAAAGACTGAAAACCTTTAAGCTGCCTCTATAACCTCTCTAAATCTTTCCACTTTTAAAAGTTGCAGTCAGCTGCCTGCACCCTATGCACTTTTCCCATATTATTTTAATCTTGATCATATTACTTGGGAAAGTGTATAGCTAAGTAGATGACCTCTATAAATTTTTATTGTATAATTTACTCTTTTTTTCAAATTGAATGCGATGCACATATATGTGTGTATACAAATATATATACATATACTTATATATATATATATATATATAGAGAGAGAGAGAGAGAGAGAGAGAGAAAGACAGAGAGAGAGAGAGAGAGAGATTATACAGTTCCATTACATTTCTACAAAAGATAACCTGTGCTTTCTTCTTGGTGCTGCAAGTTTTATTTCAGAGCGTGTGCATATGTATAGTCTACACCTAAAAAAATTTACATGATTTAAATATTTTTATTAGTACATTATATCACTTAAATATTGCACTAATTATTAATACAATGTGTTCTCTTGACTTCTGAGAGACTTATTTTTAGTGGCTCTGTTATGGTTAACTCTGTCTCTTATCTTATATGTACTCCAAATTAGTGTCATCAAATGCACAATAGTTCACAACATTAGATTCTTATAGATTCAGTATTTTACAAAATGTTTTATGCTTTTGAGCTGTTTTTTCCTATGATAAACATTATTAGATTTTACATTTTAATTATAGGGTAAATCTTTTAATTCTTCTGTTGAAAGTTTATTCTGACATTTTCACTTTATGTATGTCTTTGGATTATAGGATATTGCCAGATCAAATTTGTGCTGATATAACAGTCTTTGCATTTTAAATGGGCATTTTAATCCAGCTTTATATCTGGAATAAGCAATTTGTCTGGTTGTATTCCTAATTAGAATTTTAGTTAATAGATTTGTAATGTAAATAGACTTTATTTCAAATTATTGTGCTTGCCTATTTTAATTTTATGTTTGTTCACTTTTCTACTTGTGGATCAATTACTTATTTTATGTTTTCCTTCTACTTTGGTGTAATATCACTGAATAAATTCATAGTTTCTGCAGAAAACTAATAATTACTGTTAGTTGGTTAATAAAACTTCATACTTTTCTATTATCACTGAGAATTAATCTCTGACTGAACAACTATAAGCAACACAGCAGAAGAGAGTTCCAATGTAACTGACTAGAAGGAGTAGTTCATGTAGGAGGCTCAAAAGATGTGGAATGGAAAGCACAGGCACTCAGAAATGGAGGAGGGAGTGCATGCAACAAAGAGCCAAATATGGGAAAATAACCTGAAGAACAAGTCAGACAACTGAAACCAAGTATCAGAAGTTTTTAGATTGGAAAAATTGGCTGCATAGGGCCCGGAGTTTGGCTCAGTGCCTTAAGCCCCTGTCCTGGCGGGCGCGAGGTTGTGAGTTCAATACCCGGTGCCGCAAAAAAACAAAAAAACAAACAAACAAACAAAAAAATTGGCTGCACATTGATCTCAGCATTGTTTACATCATCAACTCAGAAATACTCCATCTTGGGAGAGCATCTATTGCTCCAAAAGAAGCAGCTAAGAAATTCTGTGGAAGCTGGTTTACCGTGATTTGTGCCTAGTTTAACAAACATTCCTTCCTCACTGGGGAACTCAGTGAGTGGTATATTGACAGATCTGAGCAGTAGAGAAACTGAAATTCAGAAAATCATTTGGAGGGCAGTGACTTAGGAACGACAGACCATTGCAAGAATTAAAAAAAAAAAAAAAAAAAGAGAGAAAAAAGGCACGATTCTGACTAGGGGCTCATAACCAGATACTAAGAGAGTCATGGGTCTATAAATTGGGCAGGGTGTGGGGAGCAGGCGGAATTGTTACCATTGTGATCCAGGGCAGGAGAAATGATACCCGAACAGTGTCAAAGAAGGCGCTCTCTCATTTCTCCCCCAAGTTCTGTGCCTGTCGATATCCAACCAGCCACACCACCTACAATGCTCAGAACACAGTGACCACCTGAGAACTCTCTTACTACCACTGAATGCCCATAAGTTCTAGATCCTGCTGACTTTTTAGGCTGAATAGTGACTTTGGATTGCAGACAGAGGGTGATGGGCAGGTTTTCAGGAGGAGCAGTGCAGCCAGTTGAAGTTGTAGAAAGATGATCTTGAGACCATAATACTAAGTGGTGTAAATTAGACAGAGGTTCATGTTACATGGTTTTTATAACATGAGAAAACCTAAAATAAATATACCTTATTAAACTACATAAAAGAGGAATAGTAGGAAATGAAGTTAGAATCTGTGGGGATGTGAAGGAAATCTGAATAAGGGGACAGAGGAGAAAGGAGAGAGAAAAAAAGAGTAAGAATAATCAAGAAGTTACATATCCATGTATCAATTTCCCAGATGAGTGAAATTATTATATATTACAAACATATAATTAAAATAAGAAAAACCAGAAATGCAAAATAGATTCAGTTATATAAAACATTTACATATTATAGAAAGATCTTTATTAGAAGTGTGCTTGTTTTCAACATCTTTATAACAATAGCTTTCATAACATAAAAATATCTAACACAGATTATCTAGATTTTACATCCACATTATTTGTAATAGTTAGCAAGTGCATGCAAATTTTTAATCATTGCTAATTGCTAACCATTCTAATTTTTCCATACCTTCCTCTTATTTGGAATATTTTCCTCTTTTTGTTGAATTATAACTTTGTAGCGTATTTTCTGTTGATTTCTGTGAAGAGACAGGTCCCTAAAACGAGGTGTAGCAGGTGAAAAGAAAACAAGAGAGAGACAAATTTATGGGATCTGGGGACCACAGTTTCTAGGACTGAAGCCTGTATTGCAGTTTTCTCTGTCTATTTATTAAAATCTTTTCTTTACAAAAAGCAGAAGCAGGAAATGGAAGGCCTAAAGTATAAGTAAGTGAGAACTTATTTGTTTTTCTATCCCTGGGACCATCTCTGGTTATGTCTGACCTTCATGTTTACTGTTCTTTGAGATATATCTTAGCAAAGCATCTCATGCTGTCCCAGCAGCATTTTACCTGGACCAAGGTCCTTCTTTCATTACCTTTTATGCTATGCTTTTGTAAGACTTCCTCCAGAACAAACAACCATGTAGCCTAGCAGAGCTCAAAATCCCTGGATTAACAAGATGTAAAGTAAATTTATGGTATATCTTTTTCCACAATTTTCCACTAATATAACATAATTAAATTTGTCAATCCATATTTGTCATCAGGACTTTAAAGCTGTCACTCTTGTAGTTTCTAGATTTATGCTATTAAAAAAAACCTCACACCAACCTGCGTCTCATTGGATTTGTAGTGCTTTTCCTTTCATTTTTGATTGTTTTCCTTTCTTGTTATGCATTTCAATTTCATTATTTGCGCTCCAGTTTAGAAATTCACATTCAAGATGAACAATTTCATAATTCCTATACTTATACTATTTTCAAACTTTTCTAAGTATTTAATGCTTTTAAGAAGTGCTGTTCATATCTAAATAATTTTGAATTTATACATGTAAAAGTCTATGTATAAAGTAGTTTAGAATTGTCTTAATAACTATTATTCTCAAATATGTGGCAAAAATTGATTATCCAGCCTGGCATGTTGGCACACACCTTTAATCCCAGAATTTAGGAGGCTGCAGCAGGAGGATTGTTGTGAGTTTGAGACCAACCTGGGCTACAAAGTGAGTTCAAGGCCAGCCTGAGCTACATAGTAAGACCCTGTCTCAAAAAATAGGGCTGAGGATTTAGCCTAGTGGCATAAGCACCTGCCTGGCAGGCACGAGGTTGTGAGTCCGATCCCCCATACCAAAAAAAAAAAATTGATTATCCACTAATACACATAAATAAGTTACCTTTTATATGGGAATATAGTGTTTCACATCTAATAGACCCTGTTCCAATAATAAGCTTTTCCTAAAAGATCACTAATGTTCAACTACTAACTGTACTTTTTGCCAACTTTTTTCCTAAATTGTTTGATGTTTTCTTTGAGAAGGTTCAATTGCACTTCAAATTGATTGAAAGAAAATAATGACCTCAGGAAATGTTTGCTGGGATTTTGTTTCCCTGTATGTTTTCTGTTTTCAAGTTAATTTTTAATTTCTACAATTCTTTTCAACTAACTTTCTATTTACATGAAACTTTTCTCAACTTCTTTTTACAGATGCAGAATATTACTCTAAAATATTTTACCAATTACTTCTTTGGAACACTGATTTTGCTTTTTCAAAAATTGCTAAATGTCACCCAGAGGAAACAAATGTAATTCCACATGACTTTTTAAAATGGAGAGAAAGATTTATTAATCCTACCTCAAGAACTTTTATAGGTTCAATGATGATAAGTCTTTGTTCCACTTGATTTCAAATAATCAGTCTTTGCCTAATATATTTCTATTTGCTTTCCATTTGTTTTTAGTCACTGAGTAGTCCATTAAATGCATCAGGAATATAACTATAATATTGAACCACTGACTGAACATGGCACGCCACATTATTTACCAATCTCCAGTTACTTTGATGATTACATTAATTTACTTGTTTTAATCACATTCACATATTCTAACAAATGAAGATTTTGGTCTCAGAGAATATTTGATACTTAGCACGGCACCAGTCTTCTTAAACTATTCTTGGGTACATAATTCATGGAATCCTAAAACACCACAAGGTATACACTAGGTTGTGAACAGGATTTTGGTTCAAGATTTTCTTTTAATCTTGATCAGGCTCAAAAGATTAGAACAAAGAACAGAAACAAATTTGTACCACTCCTCATGACATGATAGAAGAGGCCAGCTGAGGAAAAGTAGAAGGTTATCAGAACCATTGGTAGACAAGTGGGCATTGGTAGCTTCCAGCAATACCTGTAAGGCCAGGAGTAGTTTTCTCCTACTTTTCTTCCCAAGACTTTTCAACTCTATTTGAAAACATACAATTTCTTTTGCAAAATTTTCTCCTAGAAATTTTCTGGAGAATTTTCCATTCTCAGACAAGTTAAATAATCTCTTAAATTTATTCTCAACTAATAATTTATTGACTAGTCTAAATAAAACTGTACTTCCCTGACAACAAAAAGTAAAACTAAATTGGGAGGAAAATAAATAATGGATAGACTTTTATGTGGATAAATTAAGAAGGTAAAAGCTGAATTTAGCTTGTACAAATTGCAATATTGTATTCTTCAAAAAGGAACATAAAATAGTTCTTTGACCTGTGAAGGAACAAAATGAATAGAGAACAATTGTGTTTAAATCATAGGACTTCTCTGGTGGTTGTTTTACATTATTGTGTATTTATGGAAAAATATCAGTTTAGCCTCAATATATGGTATGAGTTTTTTCTCTTGGAATTTGATTTTATTTCTTTTCTATATCCATTTTAAGACCCTAAAAAGTAATTTGAGTCTTACACTGCTGGGCTAAAAATGGAACATAATGTTCCTGTGGCAGGGTTACACAAACTTTTCTGCTCTCTAACAAGAGATATCCTCAATTTCACTTATTAAATATTTCACAAAGCTACCAATTCTGACTAATACTGAGAATAAAAGAGATTCAAGCACAGTGAGGTTTGCTTTTATACTTGAGATCTAAGAACCAACATGTCCAATAATAATCAAATTTAGTGTCACAAATGTAAATATGTGAAGGTTCTGGAGAGTAGTGAAAGGATAATAGATCACTAGGATTAGGGATGAGTGTATCCTCTTCATAAAGTAACTGTTCTCCTTTTGAGAAATAATTCCTTGCTTTTACTCAGCCCTGCTAGTGGCTGAAGGCATAATCAATGATATTTAAAATTCTGTAAAAATATGTTGTAAGGTATTCCTGAAATTCTACAGTAAGAAAATAGAAGCACAATCTTCAAGGCTTTGGACATAAATGTATATCTTTTGCTATAACTATTACTTTTTTTGAGAAAGTGACCTGGGCTTCTTCTATCTAAACTTGGGAGTCATTATATGTTTGTTAACAAGAAATCAAAGCATCATATAAACTAAGATGCACATCATATATAGGCACTTACGTTTTCCACATGTTTACTGAAGATAAAAAAGACTTTCAGGTGTTTATACGATATATTATTTCCAAATGAAAATAAACAGATTTAGGCATACATACTAATCCAGAAGTGACTCTGAAGTAAAGCAGATAAGCCTTCCTAACAGATAACAAGCAATACATTTAGTTTTTCATTTAGTATGGAGTGAAAAACTGTTATAAGATTGAAATTGATACGTGACCACTTATTCACAGTCTGGAAGAATGATCAAAGACATAGAAAATAAAAGCAGGATTAGAGAAGGTCTAAAGAAGAAATATTTAGATGAAATTCCAACTATCTAGTGATTATGAATACATTCATTTTCTATTTATATACTCACCAAAGATTTTCCTCTGCAGAGGAATCAGATGGAAAAGATGACATACATTGTGCATAAAATTCTATCTCTTTTTCCTCAACCTATGCATACAGAATAGACCGATTAAAAAAAAAAACTCTGATGACAATGATATCATAGCAAAATTTCTGCTCACCAGTTTGACCCTGTTATTGCTGTATTAAATATTTAACCTGTCAACAACAAAGATAAATTGTGTTCTTTATGTCGAAAAATTTCCTAGTGTTTGATTACATTGAATCAATTATATCATGCAAGATATAGTTTACTTTTCTTACAAGAACAGAAATACATTGTGAACATGGACTTGTCCTTCTAACCATGACGCTTCTAGTCATAGATTTCATGAAATTACCAACTGCCTCATTCACCATCATACTGTTCTGTACACAATTGCTTTTATTAAAGTAATAGATTATATACTGTAAGGAGTACAGTTTATGTCTGAAGGATTCATAGGTTTCATCACATGCCTCACTTGTCACAATCAACTTGCTTAGTGAAACAAGTACATGCTTTTTGAATATACAACCAAAATCAGAGTTGGAAAGCAACATACTAAGAGGATGGGATTATTGTCCGTGAATTATATTTTATTCTTTGCATAAGCAACCAGTGACAGATGCAAAATACATTAATCTGAGAATGAAGTAGTAAAAATGATAGTGTTTTCTCTCCTGATTGCAATAATATCAAGATTGAAAATTTAACTGGATGAGAGAACATCCACCATATTAATAAAACACAATTCTGGGTGTGTTTTGGGTCTCTTTCTAGAGAGGAGAGCATGGGGACCTGCAAACTGAGAGTAGAAGGCCCACTCTGATTGAGTGTTATTCAAAAGGCTGCTACCCTGGTGGAATAAGAGGAAGAAGAAGGAAGTTGACCAGCATTTGAAAATCTCTTTTCTGCTATTGCTATTGCTATAGCTATTGCCTGTGGACTTGGATACTAGCTTCTTTAGCCTTTCCATGAGTCCTTACATAAGCAACTCCCCAGAGAACTTCTAGGCATTCAGTTACAGACTGGTAGAGTATCTTTTGATTTTCTTGTTCTATGGCTTGCTCTGATCTCTTGGGCTGAGGTTTTACTGGATCTTTAGCTCTCCAGAATGTTGATGATTTGAACTATTCCACCTGTTATCCTGTAAGACTAAGAAATAACTTCACAAAAATACGCATATACAGAAAATTCTGTGTCACCATGGAATGCTAACCAACACATTTTCACTCCATATTTCTCTATTAATCTCCACATGCTTCAACTATTGCTAGTGTGGCCATTCTGGGTCCCAAGCGAAATTTGTTTGTCACAGAGAAGATGCAATACTGTTCTATCAAATTGAAAGTTGTTCCTTGCCATCAGTTTTCTTGTTTACATTTTTTATGTTATTAGCTAGCAGTCAGTGAAGAAAATTCCTCTGTATGCTGAGTGATTGATTAAGATTACAAGTGAAATAGTAGTGCTGTTATTCAACAGGGGGTCTAGGAGTATTATGTCTTGAATCTCAGCTTGGTGCCTATCTTAATCCTTTAATGTCAAATAGTAAAAATTAATACAAAATTAGATAACAAAAACAAAGGAAAAGACAGTACACATTTTGTCTCTTCAAGAACGAAGCTTTTTTTCAGCAGGTAAAGACTTAGACCTGCTGAGTTCTTATCCAAGAACAAAGAAAGTAAGAGTGGTTAATGGCAGGCCAACTGTATATTCACAGCCAGGTTCAAGAACGAGAAAACTGGCACTTATCCACATTTGACATTGGCAGTTATACATACACTTATGTACATCTGCATATTTATTTATAACTATGTTCATTGTTTTTGTTTTCATTAATTATTTTGTACGATGTAAGTGCTTTTCATGTTTTAGTCTGTAGGTATAAAATATTCAGACAGGACTGTGGATGAGAGAAGCAACATAGCATAGAGATGTATATAATGACTGTACCCAGATTTGGATGTATGTAGCTAATGTGGGCACTTCGTAAATTTGGGGTGTGTGCAAGAGTAATTGTTGTGCAATGGAAAATTACTTCTTAGTTAAAAAATTAGTAACTTGTTTTTGTTGTTAAAATATGTGTGAGTGTTGGGATGGATTAACTCTTGGCTCACATCTTCAAATTCCCTTTATGTATTCTAACTAACCTGGTGGTGGGACCATGGAAATTACATTTCTACCTTATTAGCTGTGTTCCTTATAGACTTGAGCAATGATAGAATTTTAGACAGAAAACTTTTTGTTTCTTATTATTGCTCAGTCACATTTGCCATGATAGTTACTTCAAGTGAAAGAAATTGTTTTCGCTATTCAGTTTTCTTACACTATCAATATGAACCTTGCTACATCTCCTCTGAGACATCACAATAACTGCTTCTTCCTCTTTCTTCTCTAAAGTTTGAGTCCCAACTTCACTCGACAACCTTTTAGCTTTAGGAATCCCATTGAGTTCCATTTGTTTTATCAGGTGTTATGTAGTAGCTTTTCTTTACAATAATTAACTCTAAAATACCTTTTCTTTTTTTTATCCTAGGTAGATGTCCACTGCTAAAATGCATTGATGATGGTTTTCATATTAATTTCTCTCTGTTAAAATAATTATCATATTTACTTATTGTCTGAACTCCAACTAATATGAATATTATACTAAAAACTTAGAGAATAATTAACAATAGGAATTTCTTATTCACAGGTACACAACAAGGTAAAGATGAGACAGATAAACAAGTAACTGCAATGTGTTACACAGAAGATAAATTCATGACACCAGAGATAATTTTAAAAGGACTATAGTCTATGGGCTTTTTGTAGCAGATTCTTCTCTGCCTAGAACTTTTGATTCATCAGTTTAATTGATATTTATCTAGCACCTAGTATATACCTGAAAGAGATGTGGGGATAAAGTTTTAGTTAAAACTTTTAAAGTATAAAGAATAGAAGAAAAAGTATGTTACTGCTGTCATTTGGCTTAATGTGTAAAACAGTTCACAGATATTAAACAAGCAATGGGAGAATCTCTAATTACAAACTCTGATACAATAAATGTTCTGAAAGGAAAATGCATAGAATCAGGAGAAAGTGGAGAAAAAAAGCCATTCTGGTGAATTAGAACACTTTCCCTGATGAAGTGACAACTTACCTGAAATTTTAAGGTTCAAAGAGCTAAATATTACAACAAACCATAAATGAAAAAATTATCTTCAGTTTGAACAGTAATTTGAAAGGGATCATAGCCAATTCTATGAGTAAAGGAAGCGATCAGTACTCTGCACCTTCCTTTCTTTTACTTTACAGCTGTCTATCTGATTCATTTTCTCTCCAGTTTTATTGAGATGTAATTGATAAAAACAGTCACACAATTAATATATTCTATTTACTGAGTTTGGAAATATGTATATTGTGGTGTTACCTCACTACAATCAAGGAAATATATCAACCTATCACCAAAAGTTTTCTTGTGTTCAATTGCTTTTGTTGTTGGTGGTGGTTTCTGCTTTGTGTTTCTTCAATAAAAACATTAAAAATGAAATCTACTGTCTTACAAACTTAAATGCAAAATAATTTGTTGTTAACTGTAGCCTCAAAATTGTAAAATAAATTTCTGAAACTTATCTGTACAACTCTAATTTTAATTTTTTTAGAAAAAAACCTACATATCTCTCTTGGACTGTGTCTTTGTATCAACCATTCTATTTTTTCTTTCATTTCTTCTTTTATATGTTCAACTATATTTTATTACTTGCATATAGGAAAATTATGGAGTATTTATCTTTCCTTGACTGATATTTCACTTAGCATCAGGTCCAGATTTACCCAAAATTTGACAAAAGATGAAATTTTCTTCTTTTTTTCAGATTGAGTAATATTTTATTGTGTGTTTATATTGCATTTTTCTTTATTCTTTCTTGGTTGGTGAAGATTTGCAAAACTTGGCTACTGTGAACAACACTGTGATGAACTTGGGTGTACAGATGTCAAGATTCTTATCACAATTTTTAGCATATATAAGAAACCTTAAAATAATTTTGAAGTAAAAAATAGTTGCATGCGGCCAAAAAATCATACAAAAAATAGAGGCATCACGCTTCTCATTTCAATATATATTGCAAAGCTATGGCAATCAAACCACTATGATACTAGCCAAAGAAATGGAAAAGAAAAGCAGGAGGATCGTTCCAAGTTGGAGACCAGTCTGGGCTACAAAGTGAGCTGAAGGCCAGCCTAAATTGCATGGCAAAGCTGGGCGTGGTGGTGCTCGCCTTTAATCCCAGCACTCCGGAGGCTAAAGTAGGCAGAGCACTGTGATTTTGAGCCCAGCTTAGGCTACAACGTCAGCAAGGCCCCCCTGAACTACATAGGGCCACTGTGTTTCAAAAAACTAGGCCCAGGAGTTTGGCTCAGGGGCTTTTGCGCCTGCCAGAGAGGTGTGAGTTTGTGAGTTCTATTCCCGTTGCCACAAAAATAAAAATTAAAAAATAAATAAACTGCATGGCAAGACCCTATCTCAAAAAGACAAAAAATAAATAAATAAATAAATAAAAATAAAATAAAATAAGAAATGGAAAAGAATATGTAATCCAGAAATAAATCTGTGGGGGACATCAAACTTCCTTATTTTAAAATAAATCTAATGAGAAATGGAAAAGAATATGGAATCCAGAAATAAATCCATGGGGGGCATCAAACTTCCTCATTTTAAAATAAATCTAATGAGAGAGAGGCTTCAAACATCCTCACTTATCTCAAAATATAGAAAGCTGCATTACCAATCATACACACAAACAAAATGGAATATTTTTAAGTTTGAAGTAAAGAAATGCTTCCATTTATGACAATACATATCAACCTTGAGATCATTCTGCTAAGTGAAATAGACCAGATAGAGATCATCAATATCTATATAATATTATTTATATGAGAAAATATTTTCAAAAGAAATAAAATGAAGCTATTAACAGACAATAATCATAGATTGGTGTTTTGACTGACTGGAGGACTACATAGTAGAAATGGAGAAATGTTGGTCAAAGGGTACAAAGTATCACTAATCAAAAAATTTGTATAACTGAAATCTTTTTCTCTAAGACAAGACAAGTTTACCCACTGCTGAGAGTCCAAACTGGACCAAAATAGACCAATTAGATAAATAACTAAATAATTAAATGAATAAATGTTAATAAAATAAAAGTAAGAAATGACAACTGAATCAGAAAAGTAAAATAAACCAGACATGGTGGCACATTCCTATAATCCTTGCACTTGGGAGGCTGAGGCTAAAGGATCATCTTAAATTCGAGGCCAGCCTGGTTGACATAGTGAGTTCAAGGCTGATCTGAATTACATGATGAAACCCTGTCAAAAAAAAAAAAAGAATTAAAAAAATTTAAAAAAGGAAGAAAAAACAGAATCATCTGTTTTCAAATAACGTAGATAGAGAAAACACTGAAGATTTTACCCAAAAACCTACTAGAACTAATAAATCATTTCTGTAAATTTGGAGAGCAAAAAATAAACACAGAATAACTAGTTTGGTTTCTATAAAATAATAATAAATTATCCAAAAAGTAAATTAAGAAAAATATCTCATTTAAAATAATGCCCAACATTTTCAGACTGTGGGGGTAGAGAACCAGGGGCCTCACCAGGAGGTGATCCCCGCTTGGAAACCAGCACCATGAGGCAGCTGCTGCTGGAGTGGGGACAGCCACACCAAGACTCTCTCCGTGAGTCAGCACCATTTGTGGACCGGGGGTGGAGGGGAGATCCAGGCCTCACCAGGAAGCAATCTTGGCCAGGAAACCATATCATTTTCATTGTTTTGTTGGTTGGACTTTATTCTGTTTTGTTTTGTTTTGTTCGATTATGTTAAATCTGATGACATGAGCAGTTATTTGAAACATAACAAGACATATTATGATAGCCATTTTGAATTTACTAGTGGCTTGTTTTGAAATCCTTTATAGCATTCAGTGTTTTGGTTTTATTGTTTCTGTTCTATTCTGTTCTATTTGATTTTTACTATGTGTGAAAGTATCTGCAGCTATTTTAAAGACAACAAAAGGCATTATGGTAACTATTGTTGATTTTGTAAGATTTAAAGTCCTGTACCACTTAAGCTTTTTTTTATTGGTTTTATCCTCTTTAAAATAAAATTTGTAAAAAATGCCCAAAATATTAAATGCTAGCAGTAAGTCTAGTCAAGAAGGTAAATGATTTGTACACTGAAAACTGCAACATAAAAGTGAATGGAACTAAACAAACAAGTAAATGGAAAGGCATTGTGTACTCATGTATTGGGAGATTTAATATGATTAAAATATTCAGGGACTTCTAAAAATTTAATGCTGTAAAAAATCTCTAAGACAGTTTTATACAGAATTAGAAAAACAATTCCAAAATATAAAGTTAGAAATAATTTAAGAGTTTCCAAGGAAGAGCAGCACATTGTAGGTATCACTGTTCCTGATTTTAAATATATTGCAATCTTACAGTAACAAAATACATGATAGTGGCATAAAAATAGACACACAGACTAATTGAACAGAATTACTTTCTACCAATTAATAAATCTTACAACAATTTTGTTGTCATTTTTCACCCAAAATGTTATTTAAGAATCTGGGAGGTCATTTGGATCTGGACTTTCTGACATGATATTTTAGGGTAAGAACTGTTTGCATATATATTTTTCTCATTTCACAGCCAGTGAAGCACAATGCATTAAGCATAAGTAGATTTTCTAAACGTTGACATAGCAATATCACTTCATCATTTTTGTTTCATCTAAACTACATACAATATAATTTATTAAATATTTTTTATTGATTGGACATATTTAACCAAATATTTACCTTAAATCATAACTTAATTGTTAGTTGCACATAGATACTAATACAAGCAATCAGAAAACAATCATAAAAATGAGCATAAGCAATAAAATATTATATACATAAATTTTAATTAAATGTAAGCAATAAATCAATGTGGAAATTACATATATAAGTTACCATTAAACTTATAAAAGTCTTCTATGGTAACACTAAATTTATATGGTCTCTTGTGTATAAGCTTGGTTTGAATTATTAATGCTATCTTGTAGACCCAGAGATGTAGCTTGTGTAAGAATTGCTAAAGCTAAAGTTGAACTTGGCTGACTGAAGACCATAAGTTGTGTGACCCATGAAAAAATTATGTATGTTTGAGAATACAGGCAGTGAGGCCAAAGGCCTAACCACAGTAAGAGTTTATGGATAGTGCTCAGCATTATAGATGGTTTAGACTCTTCCAATGCTTTCCTCTTTTCACTGTTAGTTTTGACAAAATAGGTTTGTCTGCTTTTATTGTACAATTTATGCTAATTTTGTAGGATTTCAAGTAACATTTTAGTGCAGTTTGATTCCTTATTGGCAATAATGAGGCTGATGGCAGTTTACCAGATCACTGGTTATAGTTTGGAACAAAAATTGCTTTGACCTTCATCTTTCCTAGGATCTTCAAAGCTGGGTTGATCAGAAGATCAGGAATACAGTTGGCTCAGTTGTGAATTTTTACCCATTGCCTTCCTTCGTGAATGTGGAAATGGCCACTTGGGTTTTCCCATTTCGGAAAGACCTTTGGGCTGCACCTATATCGGCTGATATTTGAGGAAGTAAACTTTTCATTCATTAGTCTGAACAAGGTATTAGTCAAGTTTTAGACTATAGGACAAAATGTGAGACATTTTATGTTCAATCTATATTTTTCTTGGTATAATTTTATATATATTCATAACACAGGGGAGAGAAAATTGATAATAATTCCCTTGGCGTAATTATTGAAAGTTAAAAAATTAGGTAGAGAACTATTGATAAGAATAGAGTATCTATTTTGAATCAGATATTTTTCTAAGTACTTGCATTTAATACAGTAAACATTCCAAATTATCAGTTGCCAGTATTATTCTTACCTTATAGAGGTCCAAAAGTAACATTGCAAGTCACCCAGTAATTAGAGAAACAAAGATGTCTGTCACTCTGACAGCAAAACACCTACTCATTTCTACAATTATTAAAAATTTTCAGAAAAGTGAGGTCCCATACTGTGCTAGTAACTCTTAAACTGGATAGGAATGTAGAGAGTAAAATGGAATGAGAAAGAAAATTAGTAGATCTTGATAAGTGATTGTCTGACTTAATTCTTTCATAAGCATGTAGGTTTCATTTGAAGAGAGAGATTTGGTGTGGTGAAAGGTTACTGATTCAATGGATCTTAATCTATGGAGATTTCCTTAAAATCTGAATATTTATTTGTTAAAACATTTATGATACACTCAACAGGGACTTAGGATGAGTAAAAATATTTTGTCCCATAACGAATATTCTCTACAATATCCTATAGCCTGAGCATATGCAGCAGATATAAAATCGGTGACTGTGTTGTGAGTTGATGACGTGATAATACAATTTTACAACGAGAATCTTTGATGTAATTGAATTTTGATAATGTATGTGTTATACTTAATTATCTGGTGCAAATTACCACTTGTGAACACCTAAAATCAAAATATTATGGTAAGTACTTTTTAAAAATAGCTAAAGCAAATCAGAAAGAAGAATTTAAGGTAGTCTAACAATTACCATCAATATTATATGATTATCTGAAATAAATGTTGTAGACTCTTGTTACAATTTCTAACCTGTAAAATGTGATGCTAGCAGTTGTGAGGTCCTAATACATGAACAATGTTGAAATTATCGTATTAGAGCTAATTAACTTTCCTTTTATGTGTGAAAAACAGGCCAGTATTGTTAAAATGCAAAAATCAACAAAAGCACTTGGCACACAAGTAAAGGAAAACAGAAGCAAAAGAGGCAAGAAAGCATCACTATGTGAAATAAGAGGGTAATGAAAAGACTGTCAGTGTAACTTGTTCTTAAAATGTTATCATTTGAGTTAGGCAATAAGAATTAATTTGATACTGAAATGTTCCCTAATCTTGCTTTTATTTTGTTCTTTTTTCATCAGTTCCTAATCTTTTATCTAATACTGCATAAAAGTACTAGGTTTTATGTAATACTTAATAAAAGTGTATTTAAGAAGAGTAGATGCTTTTAATATGAAGTATTTGAAAGGTCATTTCTTCTTTAAAATATTCGTACGTGCATATTTATTCCTATTAATTAGAGTTTGCCAGGTAAATTATTAAGGATCTGATATATAAATGTTAAGAAAATAGACCTGGTTTATGATGTATGGAACTTATAATGTAAAAATATATAGAGAAATAATAAATATAGGCATAAATATATAACTGTAATACCATACACTGATACCGTGAAAGAAACAGAGACAAGATTTTAAAATGTTGAGCATAAGGATGAATTTAGACAGGATAATCACAAAAGGTTTTCAGTGGAGAAGAAGTTGAAAGCTTAGAACACACCACAAATCAAGCATGTGATGTGTAAAAGTAAAAGTATTTCAAGAAGATAAAATGTGAAAATGACTAGATGCATAAAGAAGACTAGCGGATACAAAATTTAATTGAAGCTTAGTGTGAATAAGTTATAGAAAACAGTGGAATTCAAGGAAACAAAACACATAAAATAGGTAATTTTAACTATGAAAGACTTTTTGTCTATAGTAAGATAGTTTTTAGGTACAAGAATTTTTTATATGCTGGAAGATTTTGAAGAGTCATATACATAGATATACTATTGTTTAATTTAGTTTTGCTCCATGATTCCTTTTATTGTATGAAAAAAACCTTTAGGGAATTAATATCGGAAGGTGAAGATGCAAGGTAAGGCAATATCCCATAATTACAACATAATGAAAGTACATATACGTCGACAAAGAAAGAAAATGAAGAAATACTCATATACTCTTATGAATGGTGGAGTTAAAAATGGAAGTCAGGGAAAACACAAATAAAAGCAAGGATTGTAACCTAAGCAATAAGAACTCCACTTAAAATACTGAAAAGATAACATATATTTCAAATATATTAGGTTTGTCTTTTCTCAGATAAAGGTATCATTACTTAGACACTTTGAGGATAGTTTTAGGCATAGTTCATGTAATTTAAAGACATGGCGGTAGCACAAAGATGAAAAAATTGAAGAACAGAGGGACAGAAGAAAGAAGGCAGGAATAAACTGTGAATAGAGGAGGAGACAAGTGAAGGAGATAAGAAAATCTCAAAAATCTAGAGCAAAAAATCAAAGTTGAATGGAATAACTGAATGTCAAGGTAAAAATGTATGTTGAAGAAAATGATTGGTCTTTCCTTTTCATTGTGTAAATTAAAAAATTTATTATTTCATGTTGGCAGAACATAATGATTATATTCCTTGTTGGGAGTTGGTAAATGTTTGTAACACATCTTAGTTTTTTTAAATCCCATTGCTCTTTCCATTCCCTCCTTCCCTCCCTCCATCTCTATATGTTTTTGTACTAATAAACATAAGTTTCTATACATATATACAGTATATAACTACATATATTATATACATATTTTCCTGGTTACTTTTTTATCATTGCTGAGACAAAATACCCGGCACCCCAAATTAAGGAAGAAAAAGTTTACTTAGCTCACAGTTTGCAGAGGGTTCATTCCATAATCAGCTGGCACTTCAAGGGGACAGAGGACAACAAAGCAACAAGAGCAGAAGAGGGTAAGACAAGGCTTTTCTCCTTCTTTACATTTTACACAGATCACCCCGAGCCCAAGGGAGGTGTAGCACCCAAAAGATCTCCTTGCTTTCTTCTTGCACAGGATGAGGATGTTTACAAAGTAAGAACCCTGACTCCCTGCTAAGTCTCTCAGTTAAACTTCTGAAGTTGACACAATATATCAACCATAACCCATATAAATTTTATAACATATGTATGTGTGTGTGTATATATATATATATATATATATATATATATATATACACACACATATACAAATGTTGGTTTACTATGTGTATATATACTTACATATATATTACTATATTGTATATATACATTCTATTGCAATCATACAAAATGTTCTGTAATATAACTATGTTAAGACTGCACTGGACTTGATGATGGGGTACTGATTAGAATCCTTATAGAGCTACTACGATAGTATGAATTACAAATTAGTGTCAGAACTTGAAGAATAAATAAGGGATAAGCAATTATTTATGTTTGTAGACATCTTTTCAAGAACTTACACTGTTAATTTTAGAAGGGAAGTTAGTTTTTCTCTGAAAGAGAATTAGGATTCATTTAATTATTTTTAAGTACTAAATATGTTAAAGTATAAAATTACTAGAGAGGTAGAGTATCAAACTGAAATGATGGTTGAAGAGTTACTTTTAAAACAATCTTTGAGGATATGAGAGAAGAAAACCAACTCTGGTTTTATCTTGGGAATTGGCTTTGAGTTAGAGGAAAGGAAGTTTGTAGTTTGTATCAGAGCATTAGATAATATGATGACTGCAGGAATATTTGTAGATTTGACAGTCACATTTAAGAGATCCCCTTCATGACATTTTTCTATTTTTTAACAATATATAAGCAAAGGGAAATCTGCTGAATATTACCAAAGGGAGAATTGGTGCTTTTCATAGAGGAAAAGGTTGAAGTTCTCATATTGAGGGATAATAAAGTAAGCACTTAGAGCAAAGTAACCATTATAGAAAATCTACTCATGCTTGTTGAGCAGGGTTAAGTGGACATCTGAGGTTTGAATGATTAAAGCATTGGCAGTTTGTTCTGTTGAATGATATTCATCAGAAAGATTATGTCCAGTTAATAAACAGTTTGAATTAAGCCAGGTGTATAGTGTTCCCAGGTGAAAATATTGAAGATAGTTACTTACACATTTCAGTTTTTATTTTATGAAAAACTAAATCAAAATTTTGCAACAAAATAATAAAAGAACAACAGATAATTTTAACAAAGCGATTGTAATTAATAATAATAATAATATTAAATCATAAGCTAGACATGCAAAACTAGAAAGAACAGAAGACCAAAAACTGTTAGTGTTGATCTATCATGATATGGTTAAATAATTGTTGCAAACAGGTGTTGCAGCAGTGAACTTGCAGGGCAGTAAATTGTAGTAAGAAACAAGTGGTAGAAAGTCCAGAGATTACAATGCTATGGCGAAGATAAGTTCCTGAAAAATGGCCATGGAAATAGATGGCTTTGGGGGAGTAAAGGAAAGGTCATTGGAAATGAGAAAGTCAGCAAAATTATGCGCCAGAAGGTTTCGATGGATCACCTGTATGGATGTTCAAAGGATAACAATGATAGGCATTGAGGTGGAGTAGAGCATGAACTAGAAGCTGAGTTTTCAATAAAAGAGAGAAGTACATAAAGTGTCAGCAATAAAAATAGCTAAAATCAGGCTTTGTTAGTTCATTAAGATATTAAAATGGAAAATTTAAAACAGCCACAGTTTCGGAGAGGGAGGTAGTATTTTAATGTTCTATGACCAACTACAAAGAATAAAAAAAAACACCAATCACAGATCCTTAAATCCTAACTAGAATAGTAGATGTAATTACAATAACAAGTATGGCGTCATTATGTCTACGTGCAAATACAGCGCTGTATGTTGCTTAAAGCATTAAAACAGTGAAAATCAAATGTAATTATTCATACTTTGCACACAAAAACCCTGACTGAAGATTGGTGATGTTAATTGTCTAAAAATAATTAAATAAATAGATTAGGCTCAAGGATTTGAATATGAATTAACTTGTCCTCTACAACATAATTTTACCTCACACAAAATCATGTGAACTGTTAAAAGAGAGAATTATTTAATCACATTTTAGTTATAGACTGGGCCGAACTGCATACTCATATTCTAAGACTAAAGTGTTAACAGTTTGGTAGTCTCCTTGAGACTTCTGACATGAGTTTATTTGCATGCACTGATTTTTATACATCTAATACAGAATATAAGTAATAAAAATAATAGAAGTTTTCAGAATTTCAAAAATTTGGAGTTTTCAGGAAGAAAATGTGATTATGGAATGTGTTCTTAGAATTCATTCTCAGACATTTCAGGGAGAGGGGCAGTCACACACACCATTTCAAAGTTAAGTGCAGCATGACTCTCGTGAAGAAGGCACTGCAGGTAACTGGTACCATTTGCTTGACCTTGAAGGTTATGCAATCCCAAAAGCAGTGGGGAAGAGCAGCATGAGCACGGTGACCTTCTGACAAAGGACTGGCTTTGGAGGCAGTGGACATGATGGGTAAAAGAAGAGGTATATCAAAGTTTCTCGCTCTCATCAGGACTGACATTTTGTACTGGAAACTTCTTTGTTGTAGGAGGCCATCATGTGCTTTGTAGGATGTTCAATGGTTATTTCCAAAATATATCATCTGATACTGGGTACATCCTTCTCATCTCCTGCTGTAACAATCACAATGTCTCTAAACGTTGTGTGAGTAGAAAAAAACCACCCTCAGATGAGAATTCTTGATATACACAATCGTAAGATGAGTATCAGTGAGTTCATATAAATACAAAGGTTATAATGAAAAACTGGAAATATTTGATGATAAGGCATTATAGTCCTATGATATTGTAGGTGGAAGAACAGAATCAATGAAGTTCAAGCACTTATTTGAATCATTTTATAGATCTGTGATGTTTTAAATAGATAATGTTTGAGCAACAAGCGCTATTCAAGTTGTTAATATTTAGCTTGTTATATGACAGTGGAAAGTGCTTTAGTTCAAAGATCCTGTTATTCAAGAACTAATTGTTCCAAAATGAAAAGGGTTTTCTTTCCTCATGTGCTAAAAGATTGCATTAACACCAAAAATATCTTTATGATTTGGATGAAAAGAACAGATAAATGTAAGTTACACTGAAGAAATAGAAAATTAGTGCTTACCAATTGTCAGGTATTTTTCCAAGTGCTATTTGCATAAAAATGCATAAACATCAATGGCCTTCTGACATAGGCACCGTTATGCCATTTTCAGATGATGAGGAATTAGAGAATAAAATCAGATTCATAAAACAATGAGGGGATGTAATGAAACAAACATAAAAATTAGACAAAGGCAGGGAAAGATGAGAAATTACCATGCATATAATTTCCATAAGACTTAATTGTTTGATTGTTTGATGAAGTGATAGCTATCATTTTAATTTTTTCTGATGTCTTAATATCTTAGTCAATTGTTTATACTAATGATAGAATGGACATAGTATTTTAGTGTACTAGATGCATAGCTGCTTTTGCTATGCATTTCAATATTGATAACTTGCACAAGATAGGTGTTTTCGTTGGTTAAATTCATTAATTATTTCTTCAAAAATATCTGGAAAGAATTGTTCATAGTGTCAAGACAAACAAATGACAACTTTGGTTAACATTATTTTTTAAAAAAGTATTTATATCACAAGCACCAATAGTATTTCTCTTCTAGGGAAAATAACTCATTTTTCTCATGTTTTAAGAAAGCAAATTATAGTAATCTTTACTTCTAATTCAAGTATCTGAGCTACTAATGGCATATTAAAGCAAAATTCCTGAAAAAACTATAAACATGAGTGAAATCATTCTCATTATTTTAAGATATCCTGTTTCACTAATACCAAAGCTAATACGGAAATGATCCAAACAGAAATTTGTTGAGATTCCAGATTGCAAGTCTTTTGGTACCAAACATATATCATTTACTCAGGAAACAGTCTATAAATTGGATATTCACAGAGGCACAAGATCATTTACTAACCTTTCAAAAGTCAATTTTATGCTTCCTAAATTAGATCTAGAGCGGGGCTATTTTGGGAAGTCAGGCTGGGAAATAACACACAGTTCTTGTAGAATCAGGTTTAGCCATTTTCAGCTAAATTTTATTCAGTGCAATAACGACAACTGAAAACAAAGAGGAGTCAATAAAAATAAGTGGCAGAAAACTCTTTTGTAGACAGATATTACTATTAAATTTTAAAAGGTTTTATACAATAAAATTACAGGTAATCATAATTGATCAAACTTTTCCTCTGCAACTTTTCATGCAAAAGGTAAACAATGAAATTGTGTGTGTGTGTGTGTGTGTGTGTGTGTGTGTCTGTGCGTGTGTGTGTGTGTGTGTGTGTGTGTTAAATTTAGCACATGTATTTTGTTTTCAATCTGCTTAGGTATGAGCTGAGTTGATTTCTCCTAAGACTATAGGTGTATGTTTTCAGTGAAAAGTGATGTTTTCTTTGTTACAGAAGGCTGTTTCAAATCATGTTTTCTTCAATCGACTATAGGCATAACAGAATATACTTTTTTAATACTCACTTTCTGTCTTCTACTAAGGAAAAAGAAGATTGTTTTATGTTTCAATTCATGCAAAAAATCATATATGCAGGTGTTCCTCGTTCAAACTGATCACTTCTTGTTTTGAAGTACTACTGTTTTAATCCACCTTGATACAATCCCTTAGTCCTGGGGATACAGTTTGCGGAGTATTTAAAATATTGTGTAAATGGAGTTCCTTTAACTGCTGATGTTTTTCATCTAACAAGGCAGTGTTTATGAATGTATTATAAATTGAGGATTAATATGGAAGCATTCCTACTTATATCATGATGTCAATATTTTGTAATGAAAACAGAGGAGAAAATCATTTCTATGCAACATTTTGTCTAAAATTTTGATATGAGGAAAGCAAGAGAACATAATGACATTTAATCTTAATTAAATATAATATAATCTTCTTTTCATATTACAACTAAAACTATTTTATTAAATATTATATGTTCATTTTTTTTTGAGACAGAGTCTTTTTATGCAGTTCTGGCTGGATTTGAGCTCACTTTGTAGTCTAGGTTGGTCTTGAACTTGCAAAGATTCCCCTGCCTCAGCTTCCCAAGTGCTAGGATTACAGGCCTATGCCACCACACCTGGCTATATGTTCAATCTTAAGTAAAGAGGTATTTTAAATAGTAACCAAGGACTTGGCAAACGAATAAGCAATAGGTACAAAACATATCACAAGAAGACAATATCCAATGCCTTAAAATGATTTGAGTATTATTAAGAAGGAGAAACATCCCAGCACTCGGGAGGCTGAGGTAGGAGAAGCGTTGTGAGTTCGAGGCCGGCTTGGGCTACAACGCGAGCGCAAGGCCGGCCTGAGCTACATAGTGCGACCCTGCCTCGAAAAACTAGGGCCAGGAGTTTGGCTCAGCGGCTTAAGCACCTGCCCTGGCAGGCGCAAGGTTGTGAGTTCAATCCCCGGTGCCGCAAAAAAAAAAAAAAAAAAAGGAGAAACAAAGGAAATAGGTGAAAAATAGCCTCACAGCCAAAATACACTACACAGCAGGTGTGTACCCCAATAAAAATGCTTGGTAAATCACTCTGAAAACTCTGGAACTCCTTTGTGACTTGACTCAGAGAAGCCATGCCATCAACCAGGTTAGGGTGGAAGAAAACACAATTACAGTTTGGATAATAAAAATCTATTTTGCTCTAGTTAACGTATGAATTTTTTGTTTGTTTTCATCTAAACAGGCTCAAACATAAGCATATATTTTGATTCACCTTAGCTGTCATCCAAGAAATAAAAGGGAAGTGGAAATGGCATTTCAAGGAGAATAACATAATCGAAGACGTTGCTCAGATCATTGTACAAAGCACTAGAGTCTTGGCAAACATCAAGAAAGGGAAATGGTAGGGTTTGAAAACCCGAGCTGAGTTGCATACCTACTGGAGGCCGGTCAGATTGCCTGAGAAGTAGGGAAGGAGCAAGTATAGTAAAGGGAGCAGAAAAATAGAGCAGGAGGCAAAAAGAAAATTACTACTTTGTTACTATATCTTCTCATCATAACTGTAAAAATTACCATAAACCACATTATGATGACAGTCACTGCACTTTTTAAACATGTACTTCAAGGTTACCAGATACTTTTATGTAAACTGGTAAGTCTATTGTTTATAGAGAAGCACAGAGAGATACATAATTGCCACACATTCCTATATGAACTATTTTAGAACTTTTAATAAAACACATGTACTTTAAATTAGAGAAAATTGGATGTAAATCAGTATGAACATGAGAAATACTTTAATCCTGTTGGAGGAAAAAACACTTTTGTTTAACAGTATTTGTTAAACTTTAGTGTTTGTGTGTGTGTGTGTGTGTGTGTGTGTGTATGTGTGTGTGCTGGGGATTGTACTCATAACCTCGTGAGCTTATGCTGCTGAGCTAAACCCTGACTCAACAGTATACTTTTGCATTTCATTTTTTGTGAACTTTTTGAGATGCTATGAAATTATTGAGTACTTGCATCAGATTTTGGACCAAATTTCTTGATTTCCAGAATAGAACTTAGAGAAAGTTGTCTCCTTTTAAGTAAGTGGGAAAATTACTGGCTACCCACTAAGGGCTACAGTCACTTTTGTACTATCACTTAAACATAAACTAATTATAGATACATATTAAATAATTTCTAAGAACTCGGAAGACAAGTAGATACTATTTTTACTGTATTTTCTTTACTTAATATGCTTAAAGCCACTTATTTACTGATAGTCATTTATATTTATTGTCTATGGAAATATGGCAAATTATTAACATGAAATAACATTAATGTTATTTTATTTTTTTCATATTATTTAGCTTGAAAAAATCACACGTGACAAATGCAATGCGTCAGTGTATTTGGGCATGAACTGAGGGACAAAATTAGATAATAAAAATCATATGTCTACATCTGGATTAGACTTATGTTATCTGGTTATAATGTAAATATCACAGTCATAGTCATGATGTCATCAGTGAATTCACTTTTGAAATACATTTTCAGTGTTGAAGAATCTATCATGATAATGTGATTATTCCATATTTTAAAAGAAATTTACTCTTACACTTGGGTCAGTATTCAAAATAATTTCACAATATTGCCTGAGTAAGTTGTTGGTGAACTCTTGTTAGATTTCATTTTGTTTAAAAAAAAATTCAATCTCCCCTAAGTACACTTCATTACATTACCCAGGATGAAACTTTTGTTTCATTTTTTTCAACCAAAATGCTGAAAATTTTTAGGCACCTAATATTCTCTTTCTTATAATATTTACCCAACCTTGGAGTTTGAGGTTTATAGTCTATGAAAATTGAAGAATCCTTTTCTTTCTTGAGGGCCACACAATTTGCATTTTTCCAATTTTACTTTCTATATTAAGTGTTTCTTATATTTTATTAAATTTGTGAAATTTTCACTTCTACTACACCTTAGTTTCACAGAATCAAATTTCTAACTTCCAAACTGCCACTACTTACTTACTTTATTTTCTAATTTGTTTATTGCAGAAAAAGTCTCTATTTGACAATTTTGGCTTTTCTCTTCATTGCTTCCAGTACCTCTGTTCAGTACTTGAAATTAGGAACTAGTGTAGAAGATATTTCATCCTTAATTGCAGAGTTGTGTTTTCAGGTTAAATAGGTGGCTTATCTTGATTTTATAGCTGAAAAATGATTTAGTTTTTAAAGCAAACTTCTGGCTATTAGAGCTAATATACTCATGGGTAATGAGGACAGCAAAATGAAAAATGACCAGAAAGTTCCGTGTTATGGCATCTTGTTTATTTTCTTGTAAATTAAATATGCTCCTACAAGTTTAGCAAAAATGCAAGTTGTATTTTAGAACTAACCCATAAGAGGAGAGATCAAAGAAATTATTTATTGACCTGTAGTCCTCAGAATTATGTTTACAAATGATGTTTTTTTCCAAAGGTAGGCCATTATAAATTATGTAAGGAGTGAAGAATGAGAAATCTCTTTATTATATCATAATGCATTTTTTCTAACTTCCCCAAAACTAACTTCCCTAGTTAGATGGTGCATGCAACAGCTGTAAAGCCTCCATGTTGTCTGCTTCACTAAAACTACGGAATTATTTGGTTATCTTTTATGGTTACCTCTCTCAGCACCTTCAAGTCTTTATTTTTGTCCTCTTTTCACTCTTCCTATTGCTGTATCTCAACAGGCCCCACAATAATAGTTGTTCATTTTAGTGCTGTAGCTGCCTAAGGCTGTAACTGAAGATTCCAGCTGAGCTAAACAGTATATTTGTGCTTTGCTAAAGCATAATGTGCTTTTGCTAGGTTTGCAGTTTTTTCCTATTATAGTATTTTTCAAGATTCTATCACCTTTACAGTCTATCTAATTTTTTTCCCTATACCACTCCTGGATGTTCCAAAAATGTACACTCTGCATTGTTCTCCACAGATGTTGATGTGGATTCCATCTTCTGACCCAGAAGCCTTCTCAATATAAATGTGTCTGTGATGGATGGTGACCTCTTCCAATATTTATAGCACATGTGCAGAAACAATTGGACAAGTTTAGTGATCTGTGAAGGAAACCAGCAAGGCTTGCTGAGACACTTTGTTTTAGAATTTAATTATGCTGTTCAGAGCAAATTATATGTCCCACATTAGCAAAGTACAAATAATACTAGTTGTTTACATACTTTTACCCTAAACTCCTTTTATTGAAATAGATACACATTCTACAAATATTCTGCAAGATTTATTTTTATTTTGTTCTCTCTCCCCTGTAATTTCTCCTTACTTTTCCCCTACTATTACACAGAGCATCAAAATGTATCAAGAACCATCATACGAGTCGACCTGAGATAGAGTTTTTTCACGCATAACATGGGATGGGGTAATCATTAATTTTAATTATAATTGCTATATCATATTACTCTCTTCTTTCTTAAAAAGAAGCACTGCATAGAATTTGAAAGCTGTCATTCCTGTCCACACACACACACTCACACACTCACATACACATATGCACAAATTGAACATCAACTCTTCTTAGCTCTGTCAGAGAACTGAGATGAGAGAAACAAACCACACCTCTCAAAACACAGATACAGACAGGTGGTAAGGAGACTCCCAGGATAGCTGAGAAATGCAAGGGTAGAAAAGTCCCTGGGAAATAATATCAAGTTAGAAAAACCTATACTGAAATTGAGAAATTGCTGAAGGCTCACTCTCAACAAGTTTGAAAGTTGAAAACCCCAGGGAAGACGGTTTTTAGAGTTGAGCACATGCATTTTCAGGAGTTATACCTAAAAGGTCTAACCAGGCCCTCAAAGTGAAGACCACAGAAATGGAAAAAATGATCAGTATAAAATAGGTCCAGTGCAATTTTTGGTTCATGACAAGGTCTGCCCTCAAGAGAAACTCTTTCCTGAGCTTTGTGACTGGCATATTAGCAAAATCTAACTACCTTGGAGGAAGGGAAGTATTCAGATCCAGTTACCAATAGCCTTCCTGTCTCACTTATTGGGAAAAAGACAAAAAGCAGAACCGAAGGGCATGTGTGAAGGTCAGTGTACAGGGGCACAGGCTGCCCAAGACTGAGATCTAATCATGGAACTGCAGAATGTGCCTCCTCTACCACACATTATCACTCTTTTAAGTCTTCTATGTAATAGTAGGGAAATGAAAAGACTGCACATGTGAGATGTTAAAACAGAAATCTTTAAAGAAAGCCTGTAGACAACACAGAAAATCAAAAGCAAACATACCAGGGAAATTTTGTCACCTACAACTATAGCAAACACTGCAATTCAGCCTTCTGCCAAACATCAAAATCTTGGTTCCAAAGGCTCTTTGCATGAATTATTTCACCTCATACATTAGGTCAAGTTTTCAATGAAAAATAATGTATAATACTAAACAACACAAATTATATCATGAAGAGATATGATGGACATCAGACATGTACTGTCATATCTATGGCAGAGATGTTAGATTATCTGTGCTGGATTATTACTTTTGAATTTTGTATAGCAATGTTTAACATGCTAAAGTTTCTAGTTTAAAAAAGAGTGGACAACAAGTAGAAACAGTGGAATAACGCAAAAAGAGACTGAAATACAAAAAGACAAGTAAAACACACACAACACAAACTCACGCACATATAGTTGAGTGAGATATATATATATATATATATATCCCATATATTCCAGAAATAAAGACAGTTTTTGATGGACTTGTCAATAGACTAGACACAGTCCAAGAAAGAACATGTGAACTTTGAAGATACGTCAATAGAATCTATCATAATTGAAATACAAAGAAAATAATGAAAAAACAGAATAAATGAATCTACCAAAAGGAAAATAAAGACAGAAATAAGCAGACAAAAACCTCCAAACCACAGTTCTGTGAAACTCAGAGAACAAGAAGCATGGTAGATAGTAAAAGATGCTATAGATAGACCTTGAATATCTTGAATATAATTTTATGGTCAGTGAAAAGTAAAATGCTAAAGCCATTTTAATCAAAGTGACCTTTAAAGTCTTACTGCTGTCTTCTCAAATCTTTCATATTTATTATAGACACAGAATGTTTCTACCCTGTGTATTATAAAGAGATACAAGGTACTTATTCCTCAAAACTCTAAAGCCAATGTCTCCAGGCTCTGCAGACAACCTTTGTGAAATATGTCAATAACTTCTGATGCTATTTGCCATTGGATTTCCCATTGTCTATGTTTGGGTCTGCCTTTATCACCTGTGCTGCTGTTGATTATTAGCAAATGATCAAATTCCATTAAAAATGAAAGTCAATATAAAATTTCTTCTGGAATGTGGCTGTTTGAGAAAATATTTTCTTCATTTATCAAAGAGATATTCCAAAATTAAGAACTAAAAAATACGTAGGGTGAAAAGTGTAATGAAATCCTGTTACTCTTTCTACCATTTATGATACATTTATTTAGGTAATAAGAGACAGAAAAGTGCATACATTCAAACATGCACCAGAAACAAAATAAATGTAATGTCATATTTCCTCAAGATTAAGTTGGAAACTATAAATGGTGACTTTATTGTTTTCAGACACATTAAAACATAAACAGTGCAATTAAAGTTAACATTAAAATTATGTGCAATTATTTTTGTTTTGTTTTGTATTTTGAGGCAGTCTTTCTATCTAGCACAGGCTGTTCTTGAGCTATTGGCGATCCTCTTGCCTCTGCCTCCCAAGTGCTAAGACTACAGGCATGTGTCACTATGACCAGCAGTAAGTTCTGTATTTGAGAAAAATTTGAATCATTACTGGCTTCTATAACTAAACAGAAACTTATTCTTTTGTGTATGTGTGGCATCGGGGATTGAACTCACTCGCGCCTGCCAGACAGGTGCTTAAGACACTGAGCCAAACTCCCAGCCCTAGTTTTTTTGAGGCAGGGTCGCACTATGTAGCTCAGACCGGCCTTGCACTCGCGTTGTAGCCCAAGCCGGCTTCGAACTCACAACACTCTGCCTACCTCAGCCTCCGGAATGCTAGGATTAAAGGTGTGCGCCACCACACCCGGCTTCAGAAATTTATTCTAAAGTGATAGATAGAAATACTTTCCCCATATTCTCTCCTTTATTTGTATTAAGATTTCGCTGGTATAATTTACTTACAATTCAGTGGATTTGTATGTGTACTTATTTATTTATTTTTAATGAAGAGATGATTCATAAAAACCAGAACAATCAAAAAAAAAAAAAAAAACAATGCACAACATAATAATACCTCTTTAAATACAAATTTTTAAAGCTTATAACAATGTATCGTTTTTGGTGATTTTTGTCTATAAATACAATTTTCTATTCAGACAATTAATATTTGAAATCAATTAATGTTTGAAAGTAACCATTTTCTACATTCCATATATACTGTGTTCAGATAACTTTTGAAACTATTTATAATTTAAAAAGTGAAGTGAAATGAATAAAATGGGTAAACATGAGTAATTATAGAAACATTTTATTGTTATTGTGCATACATTATTTGCAGTCTATGTGTCTGTGATATTTTACAAATGACTTGACATGAAGTGAATAGTATATATTTATTTTAAAAAATTTTTCATGATCAAAGTAATTTTTATTCTATCAAACCTATTGAAATAAAATACTTGTAGGTACCGAAAATATTTTTCAACAAAGAAACATTTAATTGCAAATAAAAATCTGAGTTGTAATAATTACAAGCACCATTTCATATCTATCATGCCATGAGAAATTGAGAATTATATCAGAAGTAATCATACAATTGCTAATGTGAAACAAGTCTTCCTGGATTCGGTTTCCACTTTTCCTGTCACAGACACATTAACTTCAATACATATCAAAATTTAAATAAGAGTCTTTGTATTTTTCTATCCAATTCTTCTGACTATAAGCCATTTCTGTTCCTTCTTTATTTCTGTGATAAACTTAAAAAATGCCTTACAAATGTTTCTAACAACCACAATACATCTTTTTTGTAGGACAATAGAAAAGTTGTATTGGTTTCTACAGTGAAAGCGTACGAAAATCAAACATCTAAATGTATTTGGGTATTAGATTATTGTTTATTCAACTAAAGTTATATAAAAAAGTCTTAACTTCATAATAACACAAAACTGAAAGAGGCAATCAGGCAAAATTTTGTTTGGAAATAAACATTTTTAAAAAAACCTTCCTTTCATTATTTAGATAGTTCTATTTTTATAGCTCTATAAGATCCTTTTATACTATATTAGCTAAACATACAAGAAATATTATCCATTACGCTTACAGACAGAATGAATGAAGATTTACATTTCCTTTTCAAAAATAAACTTTTTTTGAACCTAGCCCACACACTTACACGTGGGTTTGCATACATTTTGTTGAGGAATTTAATTTTCCATTGTCATCCTCCAGTACTGCTTAAATCTACTTTTCTAGGAAATTAAACACAAAGCAAATTTAGTATCAAAGGAAGAAACAATCTCTGTAAGCCAAGCAGTAAACAACACAGGACATTAGTATGGAAGAATATAAAAAGTTAATCCTCAGAAGAACTGAGCAATATAAAACAAGGTCTGTCCAAACTCTTCATTAATAATTGAAACATGAGTGCATACGTGAAGTGCTTTGTAAGTAATGAGCATCAGGCATAAATATTTAACAGTTTGCTTATAAAATGTGTCCTAAATTATGTCTAAATGTTAACAAGGATGTCTTATACTTGACAGAACAATGAGGGACATAAATATTTCAAAGCAGCAAGTATGACAGGTGGAAGCAAAGAAAACGCAAGGCAGCTTCCATGTTGATCTAACACTTCAATCTTCAGATATGTGCTTTTTAAGTTTAATAGGAACAAAGTGTTTCTCCATCAAAGCCGGTGTTTATATCAGTTACATCAAAGTTATACTGGGATCTCTTTAAAGTACATTTATCAGACAAATAATGCATACAAAGTGATGTTTCTTCGTGGTTTAAAGGGAATCGACAAATAAGACAACTTATTTGAAGAAACCATCTCCTTAACAGCCAGAGCTTTCTATTTTCTTTCCTGATCCATGTCCCCACAAGGACACATACAGATCAAGGACAATTCTCAAGGTTTTTCTCTCTCTCTATCTCTCTCTGTCTCTGTCTCTATCTCTATACCTCTCTCTCTCTCTGTCTCTCTCTCATAGAAACAAATCACATATACACCAACACATAAACATAGTACAAAATTTGATGATGCTTTGATTCTCTTTTACCTAAAAATGCTGTAAACGATAATATCATGTAAGATATTTTGAACATGATATAATTTATTCAATGTTTTCTATATTTTCTAACAGCAAAGATTTTAACCTATTACAGCAAATGATCAAGTTAAAGCAAAATTATTAGGATTTTTAAAGAATGTTACTGTAGAGAGACAAGATAAAGTTAAAAGCTGATATTCTTCCATAGTTTAGCCACAGACATATTTCAAAGACTTAAAATATCCGCTCAGATTCACCTAAAATAATATTGTTCTCAGCAGAATAATGAAAGAAAAGGTCATCATTACATTCAAATTTAACAAAAATTATTTGGTAATATAATACATGAAAAGATATATTAAAACTGAAATTATTTGATAAAACAATATTCAAGAACCATAATATGTAAGTATCTCTATTAAGTGAATATTTACATTGCTTATTCTCTCTACAGAAGAAAATGGTTTTTATTTAATTTATGAATTTTACCAGACAATGGCTATTTTTTAAAATTCATTTTACTTTTTATACATGATAATATGAATTTTACATTTATTTTATTACTATTTTATCTCTTGTTCCTATAGTATAATTTATGCAAACTAATCCTTCAAATGATATCAGTAACTTTCTTCTAGCTTTATTATCAGAGTTTTCTCATCCTAAATAACTTAGGTGTTTCTAATAACATTGATTGGTATTTCTTTAAATCTCTTTTCATGCTTTCATTCAGTGATTCGTTTCTTCCCTCACACTTTAATAATTCAAGTATTTTACTGTGAGTTGTGCATATTTTTGAACTCTTAATTAAACTTTGGTCTTGTATTTGCAGTATATATGCGCTAGTACTACGTATTTATTTCTGATAAAATGAATCAATATGAACAATCACGTTAGTCGATCTTATGATCACAAGCCTAAAAATACAGTCTTGAAAAATGCAGTCGATCTGTGCACACGTGTAATTTTTTAAAAGGAGAGGACCATATGAAGGAAACTGACGTTTGATCACCAAAAACCAGCACAATGAAACAAACAATGATAAACAATGAGTACTAGAATTCAAATTGCTAGACGTTTTAAAGAGACAGAGTACCTGTTTTCATTTTCATTTTGAATGCCACATTAGAAAAGGACTATATTAAAAAAATATAAAAGATTGAGGGGGGAAAATGAAAAGAATATCTAAACCATGGAATGACCCCTCGTTTGTTCCTGATAAATTTCAATCATGTCTTCTCCCTCCATTTTCAACTCTTTTGTACTATGATTATCAGCAGTTCTTCAAAGAGAAACCTCAGTCAATTCATTGGAACTCCCTGTCTTTGACGGTATGAGTCTTTGAGTTTCTTGAGATGTGTTGTCATTTTCACTTTGAAGTGCTCTCACTATTCTGTCTGATGACTGAAGTACTAAAACGCTTAATGACAGAGATACTGAGTGGCCAGAATGTAGTCCTTCAAAATGGGGTCATGGTTGTCTGAATTGGTGACTGGCAATAGACAAATTATGAGCCTCCTCAGTATCCGTATATTCCTGCACAAGTTGCAAAGCCAAAGGAACATAAGGAGTTGATTCTGGTTCAGGTTCAAGAGAAAGCCTTGTTTACAGTTACAGTACGATTTCATGTAACATTACTATTGGAGAAAATTCATATATTTGAATTCATATTCATATATAAATTAATATATTTGAAATACTTCGTTGTATAATTCAGTTCCTGGTATTGCTTTTAACTATGGCAAATCTTATGTATATAATAGACGTTTGCATTGTGTAAATTTTTCTTACTATTTTTCAAATATTTTCAGTAACTTATGTGACCACTGCTGAAATGTGATCTGCGCTGTTATCATCTCTCTCCCAGATTTCTGAACTAACACCTTTTATATTTGTTATCTTGGAAAACTACATTTACAAATTTTATCTCAAATGACCTTTTTATTTTTCATATGGAAAATGAATTTATGGGACAAAGGACTTTGCAAATTTGTTACTTTGTTTTTAATCCATATAGCCTTACTATAAGAAACTATCACATATACTTTCCAACCATTACAGGTAGCATTTCCAATAACATCTAAGCATTACTTTCCAATAATTAGCTTTATGTATAGCTTTATGAAGTGAAAAACTAATCATTTATTATTTGAGTTATAGTAATTGTTTTAATTTTCATTTTACCTGATATTTGTATTGCTTCTATTTTAAAATATGGTCTTTGATTTAAGCATACAGAGAAGGAGGAATAAGACGAATTTCTATAAGGAAAGGGAGAGTTGTCTTGATGTTGGTACCATTGTCTAAAACCAGGCAAGGAGCCACAGAACTCACTGTTTGTGTGGGCAGGTAATTGCTTGGAAACCAAATGCTCCATGGTTATGTTAAGCAGCCAGGTGTTGTACTGGGAGTCTTTTGTTACCATTTACTTTAAATCTCTCATGGAAGTAACCTCTTGTTTAATAAGACAATGAAAACTAGAAATTCGTTTTACCTACTTTCATAGTAAAAATGGTCAAAAATATGCCTAAATATTTTATTTGAAAAACAAAACAAAAACAACAATACTAAGATATAAATAAAATACTCAGGATATTTTAAACCCAGAATGCTTCTATTTAAGAAACATTTTATTTACACAATAGATTATAGCAATGTCTTGAGTATATTTTAATTTGCTTGTAATATTTTATACAGGCTTAACAGGAGTTTATTATGGACAAAATATTATAAATTATGTATTTCTATCGCAAAGCTCTTAAACAGTACCAAAAATTATATAATAAATAGAATAAGTGTTCTTGATTGGAAAAGGTCCACAACATATAGGTGGACAAAATGTACTAAAACTAAGCAGAGCATGGTGACACATGTCTGTAATTCCAGCACACATAGAGGTAAATGACTACAGTTTTGATCCCTGCCTGTACAATTTCATGAAACTCTGTCAAAAAATAAATAAATAAATAATGCAATGGGGATGTAGTTCAGTGTGAAATACCTGGATTCAATTCCCAGTACTTTCAAAATTATTAAAATTGATTTTTCCTTGTTTTTGGGGCTTGCAATTTTTGCTGTAGCGTCCCCCTATGTAGACCAGGCTGGTCTCAAATTCATGGAGAGCTACCTGCCTCATCCTTGCAATTGCTGGGGTTATGGGCATGCACCACAAAGCCCAGTTTAAGATGATTTTGTTCATAATTCTATTTTCTGTGAAGGGAAACATCATGGAAAGTTTAGGTAAATATTATCAGTTTTTGATTGCTAAGCAAAGAAGACATGAACATAAAAAGTGAGTGAAAGCATATATTATTTTAATTGCCTGGACCAGTTTTTCAGAATAAAAATTTCTTATCAAACTCAAAATAGATGTCACCTTTATGACACACATACATGCATTCACAATACATTGGTACTTCATACCTTGACCATATATGCAAAATTGATATTATTTAACAAAATTTGCTTTACTTAGAATTCTATTTCCCTATCTCCCCTTTTATTGTGTGCACAGATTACACATATTGACTCTGACAATGGGAACATAGTTGGTATCTGTGATATATTAAAAATAATTTTAAATTATAAAAATGTTGACTCACATCCACTATTTCAAGATAACATTTTGTTTAAAATATCTTGCATGCAAAACCCTTTTAAAATCTACTTTAGATTTTGAATCTATTTAATATGCTTACATTAAACATATTGTATTTGGTGTAGTGTTAAACATGCATTTATTAATTGGCTTATATTCTTTCAAATTCCCTAAACATACAAATAATAGTGACTTTAAAGATATGATTAATTACAAAACTTCATTCACAAATATATGAACATACCTTATATAACTATACATGTGTGCACAATTGTATTTTCATTTTATTTCCATTTGAGTGGTACGCCTTTACTTGTTTCTCTTGCTCTACTGGCAGAATGCATTCTTATTCTCCTGCTTATTATTCTGCTTCACTCTGAAATATTACGTTTCTTGCAAGATTGTGGTGAAATACCTTTTCTGTAAACTAGAGAGGTAAAATTAGAGCTGAAGTGGCCATGATAAATTCCCAGGTCTCACATGTGCAAACTATCGGACCACAAGGAAAGTATTTCATCTTTCTGTGAATTCTCTCATACATGAGTTATACATGAAAATGTGTTAATACTTATGAAGAGGAAATATCTATCTTCAACTAATTCCTGGCCTGATAAATTCAACTTGAATTTTAGTTATCCCTAACTTAAATAGAATTAATCACCGTCACCAAATAAATAAATAATTTAACACCTGTTTATTGCATATGTTGGTGCTTGGTGAGGGCAAAGTATGAAAAAGACCATTACTGTTCACATTATTATGAAGCTAATCCTAGTATATTATTACTTTAAATATTTATCATAGGATTTATGAAACTGGGCAGCATTTGTTCCCATTACTTTCATTGTACAGTAGAGCCGAATGCAAACATTTTGTGTATTAGTATGCTTGGATTGTCTAAAAACTGTACTGCAGAATGAGAGGAATGGAAAGAAATTTCAGTTCCAAAATTCTGGAGGCTATAAATCTAAAATCAGCTTATCAACATGGCCATGCTGCCTCTCTTACCTTACTATATTCTGGTGGTTGTCTGGAAATTATTGATAATTTCTGGCTTGCAGATGTATCACCCTAATCTTTCATCTTCATATGTCATTCTCCTTGTGTGTCTTTACATCAGCTTCTCTTAGTGTATCTCTGTGGACAAATTTCTTCTTCACATAAGAACACCAATCTTATTGGTTTAGGATTCATCCTAAAGACTTCGATTTGAGTCAGGGAAATTTGTGGATAATATTTTATTGTATGCCAGGGTTAGTATAAGTAATATGCCTGGGAAAAAATCTCAAGTAACCATTGCAAACATAAGGAGAACAACAGTTTTGTCATGATAACCTCTGGCACCAACAAATCTGTGTTTACATATCTCATCTTTTAAGAGACTTACCTAGATGGCCCTAAAGATGCATTTCATTTTCCTTTGGGTAATTTTCCAGATAGTTGGTTCAGCTGAACTGTGCAGAGAGATAAAATTGCACATGATGTCATCCTTCCTGTTAGGGAAACTTCTTATGGTCCTTGTATGCATATGTCTTCACTCAGCATACACACAACATTATTTCTGGACCAAAGGATTTATGTTTATTAGAGAAACTAAAAGTTAGTTCACTGAGCTATTTTATGGTAATCTTTAATTCTACAAAGATTTACCACAATATGGTTTATAGCTCATTCTCTCTTGGAACATTAATCAAGACCTATATAGAAACTTGTGCTGAACAATGAAAATAGGAAACAGTGTGTGCCTTTTAAATTTTCTACATATGCAGTTTCCAGAAATTAAAAGTAGAACAGTAAAGGATGCTACTGAGTGTGTCTGAGAAGGGCCAGAGGTGTGACCTTGGTCCTTGCCAGTTCTTTTCTGGCATGTTTCCCTTTCTCTGCTTCCTGGCCACCATGAAATAAGCATCTTTGCTTTGCCATTCCTTCCCATTATGATGTTTTTGTCTTGGAGCCAGATGATCACAGACAAAATCCCTGAAGCTGTGAGCCAATTTAAACCTCTTCTTTAAGTAACAGGTGTTGCATATTGGTGTCTTCATACCAGAAAAGCATACCGATGCAGAAAACTAGTACCAGAAAAGTCAGGTCATTGCTTAAGACTATCACTGATCACGTGGATTTTCAGCATTTGTGGCTGGTATGTAAGAGAAATTTGGAAAGCTTTGAGATGTGGGTTAGAGAAACCTTAAATGATATAAGCAGAAGTTGATGAGTGATTCTTGACAGACCTCAGAAACCAGAATACTAATAGGAATGTTCAGGCAGTAAAGGCCAGGCTAAGGAGTTTTCAGTTGGGAATGAGGATTACATTAGCATTTTGACTACATAACATACGTGTTTCAGGAAATTTGTCAGGAAATTTGTCTGCAGTTTGCCCATGTTTTGAAACTTTGCAGGAGACTGAGGTTAAGGACAGTGGACTAATCATTCTGGTAAAGGAAATTTCACAATAGCCCAGCATTTCACTTTAACACAGATGTTACCAGCTGGTTTTAACTAGATTTATAGGGAGAATCAGGGACAAACAGTAGAGTAGGAAAACTCTCAAAATATTAAATTCACCCTGTCTCTGATACATAGCTAGAGACCTTAATGTTTGTCCTGCTGTGTTTTGATCTTGCTTTGATATTCTTCATTTATAGTCCCATTCTTTTCTTTTTGAATGGGAATGTTTACTATATCCCATTGCACCTAGAGATTATAAAACTTGCTTTTGGTTTTTGTAGGGGTTCATAGTTTAAAAGTTTGCCTTGAGTCTTGAGAGAGACTTTCATTTAGATTTTTGAAAAATGCTGAAACTACTGTCACTTGAAGGAAAAGATTATTCCATTTTCAGTTATATAAGGATATTTGTTTTATGTTAGCTGAAATTATGAAGTTACTGTGTGCAAATTTTGGATGTTTTTAGCTGTGATGTCAACAAGGAAGATTGTGATCATTAATTCCTGTATGTTAATGTCACTGGATTAAGAAACACCTAGTCAGTTAGTGAAGAAAACCCCTTGGCCTGGGTGGGTGTATATTGGAGGCATGGTGTTGGGTACTACAAATGGTTTCTCACTAGTTCCTCTCTGCCACTGTTATCCTGCTCTACTTCAAAAAATCTGCTCTGCCATACTCTTCTTTCATGATATTTCTACCTTGGAGCCAGATGACCATGAGCTAATTTCCTAAAACCATTAGCCAAATTAAACTTTTACATCTATAAGATGTGGCTTTCAGGTTAGCTTTTCATGGAAGGCTAAGACGTGTGAAACAATAACTCAAACTGTTAATGGTTTTGGAAAGGACACTTTCCTAAGAAAGTGTCAAATAAATATCAAAGTTCAAAACTTGTCTTTTACCATCATTCTTATAATTTTTAGCTAATAAATTCTAGTGCATTGTTTCAAGTGTGCTACCAGACAGCCCCCTAGAATACTATACACTATTTTCCTACAATTACAACATTTCCATTGTTGCTGGGAATTTTAGTAGCGAATGAATCTCAAACACTTTGGAGGCACAGATTCTATATGCAAATATTTATACAAGAATTTCTCAACAAAGAACAACCACTTTTTCTTAAAAGTTTCATTGACAGAATAAAATTTTTTGTCTCATGTTAATATCTGAAATGAAACATATAAATTGAATATTTCTAGGATGTTCCATGTTTATATGCATATATATTCCTTGAGAATATATATAATATTCCTTAATATATATATATTCCTTGAGATAGTAGGACATTTTAGAGTTTCAAATATTTTAGGTATAATTGAGCTAGAGTTCATACAAAGTGTATAAATGATATTCCTTTTAGGATATTTAATTTCCATTTATGATGAATTTTCAATGACCAATGCCACCTTCACTTTAATCACTAAAAGTAAGAATTGGAACTTTAATTTTTATAAAATTATCATTAATACCCTTGATAAATGCCAGAATCTTTAGAAAAGACTTAAAAATGACTTCTTTCTTACTCTTATATACTTTAATTTTTAACTTATTTATAAAATCATAAAATCTTTATATATAAATGCAATACTGTGTGATGTTTTGATACATTCATACATTGTGTAATGTTTAATTCAGACTAAATATTTTTATTTATCCTTCTTTTATGGTAAAAGTATTAAGTTCTTTGTGTCATCATGAAAAGGGACACTGAAGTAATAATTGAAAATAGTACAGACATCATCAACATACTTTTTATTTTGTAATTTGGTCGTAAATTATAAAGTAAACAGTGGAGCAAGTAGTCATAAAAATAAATCTTTATTATCTAAAGAGCTGTAGTAAAAGTGCCCATTAAATATATGCTAACTATAGTATTTTACTTTAGACTGAGATGTAGTTCATCTTTACTTTGACTTACTTTACTTTTGCACTTTACAAAATAAGCTAAATAAAGTTATATGCTTTGCCTATACAAGCTTATGAACATTTTTAATAAAGTGACTTATTAATTAATTAACCAACTGATTTATTGTAAAAAAATTTCATTTTGTTGAACAAGCAAACTGCTTGTTTATGTGGAATGATGTAGATAAACTCCTATTAAATGGATTTTATGTATGAACTAAAACAATAGTTTGATCAATATACCAGTCAAGGACTCTAGGGGAATATTATTTGGAATTGTATTTGTTTTTAGCAGAGATAAAATGTTTGGTATTAAATGTACATTTTTGCACAATTATTACTAACATTTTGAAACAAGATGGATGGAATGCTTTCAAATTCTTTTCATGAAATGAAGAAAGAATTGATAACAAAACTCAAAAAATGCTGTTGAATAAGTTGTCAAGCAAATCTCATTTATGATATTGGATCATAAAGAATATTCCATGAAATAGAATTTAGAAACTCCCTGCAAAATCAGTGTATTTTGTTAATATTAAACTTATTATTCAAAGCCATCATGTTGTTGATTTAAAAAATAATCATATTACCTGCTTCTTAGAAATACAGATAAGTTTTAAAAGTTTGTTATACATTATGATTTTAAAGTACATCCCTAAAATAAGTACTATCAGAAACCTTCTAAATATTACAAAACTTATCTGGTCAGACCAAAAAGCATTCCACTTGTTTTGGAGGTTTCACTGCAACCACCTACATTAAAATGCTGTCTACTCTCAAAATTTTGAGTGGAATGTAACAAAAGCATTTATGTTCTAAAATCACCACTTCTTCATAGCACTCATTGTCATCCTCTTTTTCTTCCTGTTCTTTCAAGCCTACTTGTTTATTTTCTTCACTTGCTCTCCATTCCTTCATACTATCCTCTTTCTGTTCATTTTTTCTTTCATTTATGCATTTCATTTCATTTTATTTCCACAATTCATACCTCTTTACTGTATGCATAAACATCAATTCCAATGAGTTTAAAATGAATCTTTCATTTGAATAAGCACTGACAACGTGCATAATTTTTTCTTTATATTCATATATTTTAAATAAACCACATATTTAGACTAGTTTAAGGCACACAAAATGTTGGAAAATCACATTGATTTCCCATATACACCATGTCACTGCACATGAGTAGCCTCCCTCATCACTAATATTGCTTCTACTGTGTTATTACAGTTGAATTTATCCTGAAATTCTACAATCACTCAGTTCACATTTGGGTTTATTCTTAGTGTGGAACATTCTATGGGTTTAAAGAACTTCATAATGATAAGCATCCATTATTATAGTATCATACACAGGATTTTCATTACTCTAAAAATCCTATGAACTCCCATATTCAAATCACTCACTACCACTGGCAGCCACTCACCTTTATACCGTTTCCATTGTAACTTTTTCAGAATGTCATATACTTGAAATAATAACAGATGCACACACCTTAGATTTGTTTACTTCACATAATAATACAAATCTAAGATTTGTCTTTTAATAGATCCATAACTTACTTTTTTTGAACATTGAATAAAATTTCATTATTGGGTTATATAACAATGTATTTATCCATTTACCTACCAAAATATACCTTAGGTACTTTCAAATTTTACCAGTTTTAAGTAAAGCTTATATAAGCATTGTGAAACATGAATTTTCAGCTCCTATATGTAAATATTAAGGTCTGTGACTTTTTTAACTTTATTTTTCTTAATACATATTTGCCATACTTAATGATTGAAAATAAAGAAATTGTACCAGTACATAACATATCTTAATTTTCCCCATTACCCTTCCATGACATTTGGATCCTAAGGTAAGACTATGTTCAGATGGTAGAACCTCCCAAAGTATCTGTCTTTCAAATTAGCTGTAACATTTTACATTCTCACAAGCAAAGCAATGAGAGTTCCTATTGCTCCCCATTCTAGCCAGCATTTGATACCATCAATACTCTGTATTTTCTAATTTCTAATCAGTTCATAATGTTGTTTTCACATTAATTCTCCTGATAAAATGGTATGGTGAATCATTTTATGCTGAGATTATTATCATTATGCACCATTTATATTTTTTCTTTTTTGAGATGTCTGTTAAAATTTTTGACTCATTTTTATTTGAGTTTTTCCTTTATTATTGCATGTTAAGGATTCATTCAATACTTTGCATATCATTGTTTATAAGATACTCTTTATAAATATTTTCCTAGTTCATAGATTGTTATTTTGAATAAAGTTCAGCTTATCTATTGTTTCTTTCCAGTATTGTGCCTTTGGTGTCATATATAATAAATCATAAAACTCAAGGTGATACAGATTTTTTCTAAGCTATCTTCTACAGGTTTTATTTTGTGTTTTACATTTAGACTTGTGACCTATTTAGGGTTAATTATTATAAGTAATTGTTTAAGACCTGTAAATAGAATTTTGTACTTAGATGTCAGTTGTTCCAGCACCATTTGTTGCAAAGACAATATTTGCTCTATTGTATTGCCTTACTTCTGTGTCTATTTTTGGAATTACTGTTCTATACTGTTGATCTTTATATCCTTTCACCAAAGTTATTGCTCTTTGATTCTATACTTTTACTAAGAAGAATTTAGTTACAACCAGTCCTCCAATTTTGTTGCTTTCCTTTAACAATGAATTAGCCATTCAGAGTATTTTGCCTCTCCATTTATGCTAATAATAAAATTATTTATATCACCAAATAACTTGGAAATTTAATTAAGATTGAATTTATACACATCAATTAATTCTAAAAATTAAAACTTTGTATTCATTTATGTAGAGTACTCTCCACTTATTTAGCTCTCCATGAAAATTTTTCTGTTATTCATCAGAGTTTTGTAGAATTAGCAATTTTGACATGTTTCAGTAGTTTCATAACTTAAGTATTTTATTTTGGGATGTATTAATGTAAAATTTATTTCGTTTAAACTTAAAATTCTAATTTATTTATTTATTTAGGCTTTTTTGAGGCAGGCTTTCACTATGCAGTTTAGGTTGGCCTTGAACTCACTTTTAACCCAGGCTGATATTAAACTTGCAATGATCCTCCTGTCTCAGCCTCTTGAGTGCTAAGATTATAGGCCTGCATCACTATGCCTGGTTTTGAAATTTTAATTTTGTATTGCTGACATATAGGAAACTGGTTGACTTTTGTATCTTGACCATATACTCCCAAACTTGGTATAATACTTGTCATAGGTAATTTTTGAAGATTCTGAAATATTATCCAAATAATCATATTATCTTCTATCTTCTTAGTTATTTTTTCTTTTGCTGTAATACATTACTTTGAATTTCTAGCATAATGATGAAAGTGAATGGTAAGAAGGGACACATTTGTCCTGTATCTGATCTTAGTGAGAAAAATTGATAAATCTAATAAAAATTAATTATGATAAATGCTGGATGGGTTTTACAGGTATTCTTTAGAAAATTGAGAAAATTCTCCTCTATTCCTACTTTATTAGGAGTAGAGTATTGATATGGCCATGTGATTTTACTTGGTCTGCTGATGTGATGCATCACACCGATTATTTGTTCAATGTTGAATCAGACTTGTATTTCTAAGATAAAATTCGCTTCATTGTGACATAGAATTCTTTTTATGCATTGCTGATTTTGACTTATTAATTTTTTGTTGATTTTGAATCTATATCTATGACAGATATTTATATGCAGTAGAGTTTTCTTTTAATGTTGTCTAAATTTGTTAGTAGGAAATGCTAGCCTTATAGGAGTTAGATAACACTTCCTCAGATTCTAATTTCTGAAAAAGAATACAGGGAATTAGTGCAATTTCTGCTCTAAAGTTTTGAAAGAATTCATCTGTGAACATATCGTGGTCAGATACTTTCTGTTTTGAAAAGAATTAGTTATTGATTTTAGCATTTTAATAAATAAATGACTACTGAGATTGATGACTAACCCATCTTTGTGTTTCAGCAGAAATACCTATCAGATTGGTCTATTTGATTTAAACTATCAAATTTATGGTGATAGAATTTTTTGCAATATTAGTTTAATATCTTTTTAATGTCCAGGATATATGTAGTGCTGCTCTCTCAATCTTTATTTCTAATATTAATAATTTGTGCTAGCTTTCTTTTTTCCTGGATAGGAATTATCAATATTATTGAATTTGCAAAAGAACTAGCTAACAGTTTGGTAAGTTTTTCTCATTTATATAATTCTTTTGATTCCATTGTCTTCTGATCTAAAATGCATTATTTTCTTTCACTTATCATTTTAGTTTATAAATTAATAATTTTTTGCTTCTTTGTATTGTAATGTGGGCTTTCAATGTATATAACAGCATTATTAGTAAATGTCAATATTGGAAATAATAAATATATATCTATTTTAAATTAGACAATTATTGCACATTGATGCAATAAAAATTTTCACAGCAAAGAAAAAGAACAAACTATAGTAAGCAAATGAAAATTCATTGATCTTACAAATTTAGTACTAAGTGAAAGAATCAAGGCAAAATTCTTATAGACCGTATGATTACATTTATGTGAAAATAGTTATAAGATCAAACTAATCCTTGGTGATAGAGGTCAGAGTAGGAGTATTTCCTGGGAATAAGCAGCATTTTCTCTCTAGAGGAGAATTTGATGGCTAGCAAATAGAGTGGCAGTGATTGGTTATTGTCCATCAATTTATATAATTTGTTTCTTATTTATAAATTAAAGCATATGATAATTTAACTTATAAACAAGTAAAATATATGGGGTGATACTATATTGAGAGATGAGAATCACAAAATGTTATCACATGTAAATATGACTAATAATACCTAACTTCAAGACGTAGTATTATTACATTAGATTCATTATTTGAAATATAAATAAATACAGTAAGTGCTCAAAACGAACAACTGTTGCTAAAATAGTACCACTCTACCTTTAATATCAAGCAAAATTATTTAATGTATATGTATGAAAAGAGGTTGTAGCGAATCTATTTTTTTCAGACTTGAGGAGATAGCACATAGCACACATGGTCCAGAAGGATGGAAATAAATCATGAGTCAGGAAATTAAATCCTTTTATATCATTTCTGATGGTAGAAATTTGAATGAGATGTAGAAATTAAGGCTGTGAATATTAATGAAAAGTAGAAGCTGGAAAATGTTTCATTTTCCACACACATACAGTTAAACAATGCATGGTTGGAACGCAAATAAATATTGGTTGGTACAAAATAATTTTCTCACTAACCAGAATTACAAAACACAAATTCCAAAACAAGTGACAATTTTTGTTCTATTTTCATCCTCTCACACATGTTACAATCTAATTTTTATCCTTAATTACTAAGTCTTACTGATATTACACATCTTTAAAAAAAATTAGCAAAATCGTGTGCCCTTAGAGGCTGCTATGTAGCTACAATTTGTGTGCTTTTTTCTCAGTATGTGGTTATGGTGTGAAATGTAACTGTGAAAATGACATTGTGGGCTGCTATATTTGTCCTCTCAATGATTTGAGCAGCACATCAAGTTTACTTAGTTTGTAATTACTTTTATCACTTGCTGCTGCAGGCACAACCTGAGACAAAAATTAACTGTTGCTTTCTGAGCTTGTCATCATTGCCCACAATAAGAACTCAGCACCTGAAATTAATTGACAAATTGATTGACTGCTCAGGGAAATGGTAACTAGTACATTGGCAACCTTTGTTAATACATTAGACACAAACAGAGTTTATTCATTTTTTTTTTTGCTTCTGAGTGAATTTAATCATAACCATGTAGTGACATAGAATAAAACATCTTGTTAAGTATTGCTGGAGAATTAAAAATTTTAGATAATTACACGAAAGCATTAATTCGTAGTAATTTAGAAGAAAGTGATAGAATTCATGAGTTTTTTTAAAAAGTCTTTCATCAAGTAAAATAGTCAACAACATGTGCAAAAAATATCAAGACAAGGTCAAAAGATGAGTTTTAAAATAATGACTTCATATATAGAAGACATTGCTGAGATAGCAAAGTGGAACATTAAGATAATGTATGTAAAACGATTTTGTAAACTATAAAATATTGTGGAAATTTTAATTAGCATTTGTGTATTCTTAAAGAGTGTAAAATATGTATAACAATAAGAAAACCTAGGTTTTCATAAGGCAAATTTTTTTTTAAATCTTAATGACTTAAAATAACACAATTTTGTGTGTGTTTTTGAGACAGGGTCTCACTATGTTTCCCAGGAATCTAAAACTCACAGTGATCCTCCTGTCCCAGGCTCCTGAGTGCTAGGATTATAGGAATGCCCCAACATGTGTGGTCTAAACATTAATTTTTCAGTTGTATTTTTTATAATAAAAGTCTGTTTATCACGGTTATATGGAGTACCAAACTGGTACAGCAGCTACTATACCAAATATTTCTTTTTGCTATATGTGACAGAAAATGGACAATTTTACTTTGTCAATTAAATAATTCAAATGAGAATTTGTACACATTCACTTTTACTATAAGCACTTACTGATCAGTGCTACAAAAACTTGTAACTACAAAGAAGACAGAAAATGCAGAATTATCATGTGACTAGAAGGAGAAAAATGGAAAATATTTGTCAAAACTAACAGTGAGTATCAAGAAAGCAAAAATTGAAAATCTGAGTAAAATACTGTGAACTTATATCACATCCATAACATTAACAAAATTTAAAAGTTTGACACTTCTAAATATGCACATGTGCCATAATAATTACCATTCTCATATGACTGAGGTGATGTGCAAGTTAATGCATGCTGTTTAGAGAAAATTTTGGAAATGCTCAAGAAAATTCAACATGTAGAGTCCTATTAATTCTACCTCTAAAGAAAATGTAAAACAAAGATTTTTCAAGCACAAAACTAGTTATTCAAAATTGATTTTAACAATGTACTTTGGGAATAGCTTACATACCCTACCAGTGGGCTGAACAGGGTAGACATATAAAAATTATGAAATACATAAAAATATATATAAAAATGAGATTAAAATTGCATATAACCACATAAATCCCTCAAAAGACAAGTTGAATTTTGCAAAGGAAAGTACAGAATAATTAGTATAGTAAGATAGGAAATATAAAACTTTTTAAAAACAAATCATAATTATATATCATTGATGAAAAAATACCTAATATGCAAGTGAATAATATGTTATATGCACATGTAATTCCTTGTTATTTATGTTAATAAATAATTCAATTTATTTTAGATGTATTTAGATATATATTTATATATGTATTTGTATTAATATCAACATGGTAGGAAGATAATTATATTTCTGGTAAATATGATTGAAATATAGTCAGAAACAAAAAAGTAGGCAAAATGTAGACTTAATTGGATCATCATTAAATTTAAACTAGTTGACTCTGTGTCTCATATCTGCAAACTAAAACCTTATAACTTCTTAAAGATATTTGCTATTTTTAACCAAGATTTGAAAGGATTACCATAAGGAATGAGAGAAGTCTTATCTGGGATGGAAATAATCAATGGATTTCTGACTCTGTTATTCAAAATCATGGTAATGAACATCAGAGAAAAGGAAACAGATCTTTGACAGTTTATTTTTTTGTTTGTTTCTTTTGTTTTGTTTTTTTTGGTACCAGTAATCAAACTCAGGACATTGTGCTTAGGTCACTAAGCTACATCACTGGTGATCTTTGACATTTTTGTGTAACAATTTTAGTCTTTTTTGAAAGATAATGATCATTGATAATCCTACAAATTTCTGTTTAGTCTTGAGTCACTGATGTACTGATTCTATTGGTTTCTGCAAATGGATCATTAAATATCTAGAAATTTTGTGAGTCAGTAGTAAAAACATAGTTTTAGTAATTCATGTGGAGAATTTTTACACAAAAGAACTATAAATCTGTGATTTTTACTTTTGTGTGTTAATTCTTATATAATTTACATTCCAAGAGCCACATTAGTTTTATCTGTGCAACATAATTTGTAAAACTTGTAAAATTACTTACCTAATATTTTAAATCTAAATAAATATCTTCCCAGATTTAAGTATACTTAATATGCCTACAAGAAGTCACTACAAATAATTTTTGATGAATAAAGCTGAATTTAAAGGCATGCAACAAAACCCTGTGATAATCAAAATTAACTGAGTTTTCTGTATCATTCAGCTTCCCCGCTAATGGTATGAAATATCTGAGTTCCACAAATTGCAGAAGTGGTTTATTTTAACTCAGAGTTTGAGAAACTTTAGTCCATGTTTTGTGGGCTCCAAAGTAGGATTATCATGGCGGGTGGTTATGCATGGCTCAGAAGTATGAACTTTTAGTATCCCAAACTGACCCAGCTACAGTCACTGCTGAATGCTCAATCTGTTAGGACCAAAACCCAACACAGTCCACCTCATCATGCACCATTCCCCTGGCGTGGTTAACCTTTGAGCTGGTGGAAGGTGGATCATATCAGATTATATCTATTAAAAAAGCTGCAGCAATTTCTCTGTGTCAGAATACATACTCGATTCTGGAATAGACTTGGTTTCCTTGCACATAATGCTTCTGCCAAAATGACAATCTCTGCACTTACAGAATACCTATCCACTGTATTGGTATTCCAGACAGAATCGGTTCTGAATTGTGGAGAATACACTACTACATTTTTAGCTGAATGCAAGATAGTTATATCGTCTTTGGCAAAATTATATATTTTCTATATTTGAAGATTTAAGAATGTTAGGTCTGTCAAGATAACAAGGAGTGGAATGTATTTAAATGTCCACGTGGTTGGATTAAGAGAGTCCTACAGAGGGTATTTAATCATGGAGACACTATATTCAACGGCTAATCAATCCACCTATGCTCATAGCTGAACATGCGGTTAGGTAGTGGAACCCACTTAAAGGTGAGTGTTATGGATTACAAACTGGTCGTCAACTTAGCACCAGCTTCAGCTGGTGTTGAGTAAAGATGCTCCACCTGAAGGAAGTTGCCAGCATAAATAGGGACGTGGAGAAGAAGGAGGCCTTGTGGGTTCTTCCAAGAGTTGCTGTTGGAGCCGCTGGTTCTCCTGGAGGTGCTTGTCATGCTGGCTTCTCCAGTATGGATTAGGCCATTATCGTCGGAGGAGCTCGGGACCTCATCGGTGAGAATGGCTTTGATTCATGTTACGGGAGCTCTGCTCCTCACATTGTGCATCGCTTCCTGGCTCCGGAGGGGAGGATGTGTGCTGGAGAAGCTTGTCACGCTGGGCTTCCTGACCTGTGCTCAACTGTTCTCCATCATCGGAGGAGCGTGGGACCTCGTCGCTGTTGGGGATGGCTGTGGTGCTCGTCAGGGCAGCCCCGCTTCTTCTTTTGAGTGTGACTTCTCGGTTCCTACGTAGAACCCTCAACCCACTGCACAGCTCCTTCACCCTGCTGGCATAGACTTTCTAGTTCCACCGCTGACCTGTGGCCTTCCCAGCACAGAACTGTAAACAGACTGGCGTGAGCCCTTATTGTGGGCTCTTAGATTCCAGTTGGTACTGTGGGAAGCATTGTCATGTGCTTTGGGTCTCTAGTGGGACTCTTGCATGATATTGCTGTGGGATCCAGGCCCTCAGCTATCCTGGGTCTTAGTGTTGTGGACAGATTTTCCTACACTTTCTTGTGTTTAACTTTGGGTGACTATTATGAAATAGTATTACAAACCCTGTGTCCTGTAGCAGTTGTTCTCCATGTAACCCCTGACTACAACAGTGAGTCATGGGAGCTTGCCTTTTCAGGATTGAGCTCTGTGGCATTCTTCCTGTGCTCAGTCTCATGCACAATCATGGTAATGAACATCAGTGAATTGGGTAGCTTTGCTGCACTGCACCCTTCTGCCATGATATTTCTGCATTAGTATCAGCTAAACGTGGACAGAAGCCTCTCTCTGAAAGCCAAGTTAACTCTCATCCATGGGGGAATTTTGGCTACTGAATTGAAAAAGAGATCCAGCTAAGATAGAATTACTCAGGTTTTCTTTGTCATCTTTTTTAGGGAGTATACAGTATATATTTCTGTAATAATCTTAATTCTGTCCATCCTTTGGAGCAAAACTCTATTTTTTACTCTTTTAGTTTGAGGGAACTATGTTTTCTTATAGAAATCACTAATTACTGCTTGTATTTTGAAGAACTAAGATGAATTCCACTTTTAATAGAATTAAGAAATAGATTCAAGTTTGATAAAATAAAGTTAGGAAAGACAGAAATGTTTAAAACAAAGATTTACCAGACAAAGCAAAGTAGGGTTATTCCTGTCAAACTCATTAGTCAGAAATTAAAGTCACAAAGAAATGTGAAATTAATGTAACTAGTATCTCAAATTGAAGAGCAGATTTAAGTCAATATGGAAAACACGATTGACTTTCATGTCTCAAAATTACCATTTCTGCAGAAACTAGAAGCATTTTTTAAAATGTGGATGCAGAGCTAGAGACAAGACACAGTGATCCTGTGCATAGCAATGCATCTAGAATAGGAACAGAGTAAAGTGCTGAGTATGATGTAAGACAGAATTCTTGTACCAACAGTGGTACAAAGGCCCAATTGTACAAAGCTTATAGAACTCACAGTGACATTCTGCAAATTTAAAGTTGCTACTAAAATTCATACAAAATAATGGCAGCATTAGAGTACTGGCATGCAGAATAGGTTCCGGGTAGAATTGTTTTCTTTGTAAGGGTCTTCTGGACCCTTTTCCAATCTCAGAGAAGGGACCAAAAAGCATATCTGTACACCTTGGAACAAAGCTAGAATTTGGGCCATTCATGCAGCTATACTCAATTTACAACTAGACCCAGCAGCATAGCTCCTTTCCAATGGGCAGAGTAAAGAGACAGACAGGATAAGAGCAAAGATAGAAGTATGGGCTGCATCTGGGAAACACATTGTGGGCTATCCTGGAAAATTAAGATAATTCCTACATTCAAACTTATTTTGCTTCATAACATTGAGGAAATAAATAATTAAATTGTATCTTGTAATACTGGAGTTTAGAGATAATTAGTAGGAAATAAACACCTACTTGAATATGAATGGATTTTGTATTGATAGGCAAATCATTTTAGATTACTGTAACTAGAAAAATGAAAATTATGATGTAACTTGTACAGGCTTTGTTTTTCTTCTAGCAGATTTAAGAACTTTCTTATTTTTGGCCTTCTGTCATTTAAGTTATGCAACTAGCCACACACTGAAGTTTAACTGTCAACCAGTCTAATTTAGAAGTTCTTCTCACATTACCATGATCACATTTACATATTTGTAGAGAATATATTATTCACAACCTTACTGAAAGACAAAAGAAAAACTCTTAAAAGTATGCATGTTACTTATACAAACAAATATGTATACATTTATGCATATATTTTATACAAATATATATTCATAAGTTTATATCTAAATATATATTTTATTTTCACATATACACATACAGATATTGCTATATTTATCATTCTAGCTTTGGGGTGATCAGCAGTTTCTTTGAATCTCTGGACTGTCCAAAATTTGTTCTTAGGTTTTTTGTTTTACATCAACTTTCTTAGTTTACAAAAGTCCTATATTAAATATTCATTATATAAATGCTTAGAGAAGTTTTTGGTTTTCCATCTTAAAAATCAAAATAAAACAAAAACACAAAAGAATATTTGAAATACTGCATTCTCCTGTGTGTTCTGGTTTGGAGTTTGTATCCGGTTTGGAGTACTTTTATTTTTTTGAAACTTCTATCAAGTTAATCAGTGCACTGTTTAAGGTTTTCTAAAGGAAAAAAGCAGTAGAATATGTACAATATATATGAGGTATACTCAAAATTGTGACACAGGTTTATATTAAAAATTATTCCAATGCAAAGCTCATTGCCATTAGTCCCTATCATGAAAGCCCTCACTCTGAACACACTTATTCCATATTGGTTCACTTTCTGAAGCAGATCTGGAACTCCTCTAAAGTAACTGTTTTTAGTTGCACAGTCATGGCTGCCTTGGTGTCCTAATCAATTAAAAACATTTACTTATCATGATGATTTTCACTTTGAGGAAGAGCCAGAAGCAATAGTCAAAAAATAAGATGGGTGAGGATACACTACAATCTGTTTATGAGCCTGTCTTTCCATTCAATGACAATTGGCAGAGATGCTGTATTTTTGTAAAAACAATCATGAAAGAGGCTTTCCAGACCAACACCAAAAAGTGGCATGAATGATGAACTAAGTTTGTTGATAAGGAAGGACAGTATTTTGAAGGGGATTAATGGTAATACCTCATTTACTGCAAATTTTTTTAAAAATCTGAAAATTCGCTGTATATTTGAATCAAACGTGTGTTTGTGCATGTGCATAATTATGAAATTCCATATACTATATTTGCTTACAAAATCACAAATGGGAGTGTCCACAATGGTCATCTGTGCACTGAGCCAGTGGTTGAAATTGCTGCTCAGTTTGAGAAGTTGGAAGGCTCAGAACAAGAGGAATCAAAGATAAACTGTCAGTCTGAAATGGAATCCTGGAAGCTACCTGGAGAATTACTGGTGAGAGTCTGCATTGTAAGGCTGAAAAAACTATAATCCGATGTTCACAGGCAGTGGACAGCAGTAGACACAGCCATTCAAGCAGAATGAAGCTTTTCAGGTACAGGCAGTACTTCTTCCTTTTCCCCTTTCTGTTTCACATATAGGTCATAAGCCTACTGGATGGTGCTGCTTACTTTAGGGCAAGTCTCTCCCTTTCAATTTGCTGGCCTATATACTAGTCATCTCTAGATACACCACTACATAGACATATCCAGAATTGTGATTTACTAGCCTCTGAGATTTACTACCTCTTCATCAAGGTAACCTGACAAAAATAAAAAGTAGAATTTTCTTTTTTCATTTTTTATTTTTTATTTTTTTGGTACTGGGGATCAAACTCATGACCTCATGCTTGCCAAGAAGGCACTTATATGGCTAAGCTAAATCCCTGGCCCCCAACTTGGCATAAATAACTATTACAATAATCAAATAAATTTCATTGAATATATCTTAGCATTTTTTGACAATATTATTATTGTCTTTTACTCTGTGCTTCTGTTTGAGTGCTTGAAAATCTGCAGTTAATTAAGAGCAAAATGGATTTGCATTTTTAAGATGCTATGGAGAACAAGCTTAAGTATAGAACTTCTAGTTAACAATAATTATTCATCATTCTTTTCTGCTCTATTGACATGAAAAATATAGAAATTCTATGAAGAATGGTCACTAAAAACAACTAATGCATGGTTGCAAATAAGAATGGTGGAACATAGGAGCATAATGAACAGTCACTGAATTCTACTAAAGATAACTTTTCCTTGTTTTTTTCTCCCTTATAATTTTATTTTTTCATCATATAACTTCTTCGCTAAGTAAAATTAACAAATATATGAAGTAAATATAGAAGAAAATGGAAAACAATGTACACAAAAAGAAAGAGGAATAGAGTATTATGAAAGGAAGACTACCCTAGTGTAGAGCAAAGCTAAGACTAAAGACTTCGATACATGTATATGTGGCTTCAGAGACATAGTGGGAAGGGGGAAAGGACTACTACACAATAAAGCCATTAATTCAAAGGAGCCACAAAATTAACTTGTCTCTGTCTCTCTATCTCTGTCTCTTTCTGTCTCTCTGTCTGTCTGTTTCTCTCTCTCTGTATCTCTCTCTCTCTCTGGTGCTGAAATCAAATTGATACCGTTGTTCATGTAATGCAAGTGTTCTCCCACTAACCTACGCAGCAGGCCTTTTCTTACCTCTGCTTGTACTTTTAAAATGTATATGAAAACACACTATTTAAAATGAGTCAGCTTCTAAAAAGAAATCCATACCCATAACAGCTGAATAAAAGTTGCTTTGGAAACGAGTATGATAGAATGATTTGCCTGCTTAAAGTAGAAACTGCAACAGCCTTCATATATTTGATGCTTACTAGGTTCCAAACACTATTTTAACTAATTATAAATTCAGTTTTCACTGTAATTTTATAAGCTCTCTAAATTGACATTCTTATTGTCTACATTAAAGCTGAGAAAGATGAGCCATGTTGAGGTTAAGCAATTTGATCAAGGTCTAATAGATAAAAAGAAATCTTAGATTTGCACTAGGTAGTTTGTCTGTAAAGCTTATGTTCTGCTGCCTTATTATATAAGACAAGAGGGCAAAAAAGTCCAATCCATGTTTATAAAACTGACCTTTTTCAGAGTTTAAAAACAACTGAAGGTTCACTACACTTTGAGATTTCCAGACAGTATGTCCAGATGGTTCGCAAAATTCTGAGTCAGTTGGAGTGGTAAGATGTCTTTCTAGAGAGACACAAGAATGATATTTTCAAATATATGTTCCAATACAGGCTGTCTGGTCTTAACCACTGATGTTTTTCTTGTTAACTGTACAATTTTGAGATGTCTTCTTGTGCTCTTTATAGATTAGTATCAAATGGAACCAGTAGTACCTGAATAATTAAATAGTACCTGAATAATTAAGAGAATAGCTAATCTTCAGTAACTTTATATACACTATATCTTGCAACAAATTTTAAGTTTTAGATAAACCTTATATCTTAGTTGCTTTTCTCATTGCTTAGATCAAATACCCAACACCCACAAGTTAAAAAGGAAATGTTTATTTAGCTTACAGTTTGTAGAGGTTTTAGTCCATACTCTGCTGACTCTGGGGAAGGGTGACACATGACAGAGGGGCAATTTTCATGGCAGTGGAAGACATCAAAAGCAGCAAGAAAAAGAGAAAGAAGGGACAAGCTCTTTCTGTTCCTTATATGATATGCAGGCTACTCAACCTAATGTATGCAGGCTACCCATCCTACGGCTGGTGAAACACTTACACCCTTAATCCCAGTATTGGAACATGAATCAATCACAAACTCTAGATTCAGCCACCTCTGAAAAGTCTGTCCCATATGGCTGCATGGGACTTCGGGGGGACATCTAGGCACAAACTGTAACACTTTACAATAACGCAAGGATAATAAATTAATCACTGTTATAAATCACCTGTATAAATGAATTAAAAATGACATAAGCCTCAATAAAGTATGTCCTAAGCTCAAATAACAGCAGAGATCAATTAAATTGCTCTAGTCCAGTGAGTTGCAAATGTTTGTCTTTCAATTAGAGGATTCCTAAAATATATTGCTAAAGAAAAGAAATGAAGACTAATATTTATGATCAATATGTTAGAAATCTTTGGTGAAAAATGTAACTGTAGGTTATGAGTAAGAAATCCTGCAAAATGTTCGCTTATTTGAATCATTACTTCAGGAAAGAATAAAGGGCCTCAATATCCAAGCATTTACTCTTCTAAACACTTGGAACACTAGTAGGTAAATCATTTATATTTAATCACAGATTTATATGTATAAAGTATAAAATGCAATGAAAATGTTATATTAATAGTATTTGAATAGTAAGCTAAGATTTTAATAAAATAGTTAATATTTTGAGCAAATGCTTAGTCTGTAAATCTCTAATGCTTTATTAATACAGTGAAGAACCAGTGAGAATGTTTACTTTTAATATTGCTTCACACAGCATGCTGTCTTTAGTTTCCAAATAAATTAAGCATCTTATGTTTATTTTAAGAGGTGTTATAAATCAACTATCACATTTCAACCATGAATACTTCTTTCAATAAATATATTAAAGCTAGTATTTTTACCGCCTAATATAAGAGTATAAAAAATCATAACTTTCACAAAATTGAGACAGTCTCGATTGGAATCCTCAGGGTTTTGAAATGAAGACATGACTGCACATTCATTCATCTATCAATTTAAGTATTCTTTATTATGCAACTACAATGTACTGATCCTCATTTTTGGCATTAGGAATACAGTAATGAAAAAATTTGTTACCCTGTGGAAATTGCATTTTGAGGTATGTGGTGGAAAGAGGAAAGGCAGTCAATATAGAACCAAAATTAATGAAATCATTTTAGAAACTAGAAAATAATATGGACACTGTCAAATAAATACAGAGACAAAAGAAAAGATGACAAATTATTTTAGACAATGGTTTGGAGTGACATTCCTGAAGAGATGGTATTTGAGATGAGATTTTACCAAAAACCATGAGCAGTTAATAAATAACTTCAGAAAGAATGCTCCAAACATAATGAATATCAGATTGAAGAATCTTTTTGTACATTGAAGGACCAGTATAGATGTGTGTGAAACAGAGCTAATGAGAATGAGTGTGGTGAGTGGTGACACTGCAGAAGCTGTAGTAGCATGTAAACACTTTAAGCCATTTTATGATCTTTGCATATCATTTTACTTACCATGGAGACAACAAAAGGAACTAAATGTTTGGCTATTGCAAAACCAGAGAGGGACTGCAACTCAAATCATAAACAAAGGAAAAAAAACTGTTTTAGAAATATGCAAGTATGTAAGTATGTATCAGTCTGGGTCCAAACAGGAGAGAGAATTAATAAGTTAACCCAATCAATGAAGGTTTAACATAAGAAATTGTTAACAAAACATTAGAATGTTGAAGACCAGGTAAAAAGCAATTACAGGAAAGTTTAATTGTAGATGAATAATACATATGCATAAAGAAATACCACTATTCTTTAACTGTAAGAGAGCAGAAGGGAAGCTTCCTCATTTCCTATTTTCAGGATTGGAAGAGTTCCAGACTGGGTTGGAAAGCACACTTGAATTCCAGACTACCAAGAAATTGCTATATTTCTATACCAATAGAACTTTCTGGAAATCTAGCCTTTAGAACTTGCCAGAAATATCTCCAAAGTTTTCAGTGAAAGTTGTTTGTTATAGAGGAGTCTTACTGAGAACACTCCACTAGCGTAACAGTCTAACCTACAGCCAGTCACAAATCCATCCAAATGGAGACACGCCAGAAGAAACTATAGATGATGAATGCTGCCAGCCCCCTCTCATGGCGAGATTCAGGAGTTGGAGAAACATGCTGATGAAGCATAGGAAAAGAAAGCAAAAATAACCTTTTGCCTATTGCCGTGTCTTTTCTGGCACTTTTTCCTGACAAAACTTATCTCTTTTCAAGCTAGAAAAGGAAACAGGACTGAAAAGCTCTTTTTCTTTTTTTTCTTTCTTTTTTTTTAATAGAGCAGGAAGAAAGGGCAAATTTGGAGCTGATTAATGATAGATGGATAAATTCACAAAGTATTTCAATAAAAATGTCTCCAATTTCCATAAAATTGCATTGTGCTTGTAACTAGTAGACAGCTAGACAGAATGATGTGTGTTAGAGCTTGCTTTACAATTTAGACTGAGCACAATGTTATGGCTTGTGCATAAAACACTGGTCATTATGTTAGGCTTATCTAGAGAAAATAAAGGAAATAGAAAGAGAGGAAGAAAGCAAAGAAGCCAGAAAGGAAGAAAAGGAGGGAGGGAGGAAGGAAGGAAGGGCAAAAATAACTAGGATAAGGAATTGACTCACATAGTTCACATAGTTAAGGCTGTCAAGTCCCAAGGCTCACAGTCAGCAAACTGGGGACTCACATCAGTTTTAAATTTACATCGACTGGCCCAACGATACCTTCATCTATATTTTGGACAGATAATCAAAGGTTTTGTTGAAGGGACAGAGAGTGACCATGTTGCTCCTACAGATACAGCAGCCAAGCTTTTGGCAAAATGCACCCTCCCCCCACAACAAAAACAAGTAGCCTTGTATAAATTCATGACCAAGTTCAAGTCTGAAATTAAATGAAGGCTGGTGTCCCCATTACAATAGATAGGATGAGTCCCACTCATCAGGCCTCATGGAATTGGTGCCAGTGGTTGTAAGAAAATAGTCCATATTGAAAATTAAAACCACATAAAAGCACTAGAAATAACAGTGTTTGATGTTCATGCAACACTTAGCATAAAAGATATTCTAATCAGATTGGAAATTTTGGAAGCAAAACTAAGTCAGATCTTGATTCAGTAGTGATAAATTATTAGTCCTAAATTAAATACTGGTCTGATTTTATATGATATATCTCAAATACATGTTATTGAAGTATCAAACTTTTTAAAAATACTTCTACTTCATATGAAAAATAAATAAAATTTATGGAACTTAAGATATCCTTCGTCCAATAAAGGGTAAAATTAATACCTGATATCTGATAGCAAGTTGTTTATGCATGCTAAAGCATGCATAAAAACAATAAAAGTGATATAACAAAATCCATGCTGAGGAGGAAAATAAAAATTTTAACTGACTTGGGGTGGGCACAAGTATTAGAAACAGTAGACAAGGGCATTAAAACAATTAAATTTGTGTGTTCAAAAAGTAAATTATACATAAATAATAAACTTCTAGTGGTGAAACTCCAATTTCCAGGATGAAAATTACAAATTAATAAATTAATTATAAATTGGAAATTGAAAAAGGAAATTTTGGACCAGGGATATACCTCAGTGACATAGTGCTTGTCTGACAAGTATCAGGTCCTGAGTTTGATTCCCAGTAAGAAAATAAATAATAAATCAATAAATAAAAACAAATATCAAATTTTGTTGAAGTCTTAGTTGTACAAACAAAAATTATATGAAGTGAAAAATCAGAATAAAATAACAAATTATTAAAATAATAAATTAACAGGCATGAAGACAGTGAGTTAAGAGAATGCAAAATGGCTTAATGTACACATAATAGGAGTTCCCAAAGAATGGAACAAATGTTAAAAAAAAAAAAAAAACTAGTGGCCGAAAGAATTGCAAATTTGGTGCAAATTATAAAAACACCAATCTCAGAAATTCAAAAAACCAGTGTATGCATAATTAAATTTCACAAAATCAGAAATAAAGGGAATATCTGAAAAGCAGCTGAGAGGAAAAACCACACCTGATTAAAGAAATAAAACTAGGCACAATAAGACAGCTTCAGTAGTGCACACCTGTAATTCCAGCACTAGGTAGGCTGAGGCGGATGGATCACCTTGAATTCAAGACCAGTCTGGGCTACATAATGAGATAAAGCCTGAACTACATAGTGACATCTTGTCAAAAAAAAAAAGAAAGAAAGAAAGAAAGAAAGAAAGAAAGAAAGAAAGAAAGAAAGAAAGAAAGAAAAGAAAAGAAAAAACAAAAACAAAAAAAGAAAAGAAAAGAAAAACCCACAAAAACAAGCAAACAAACAAACCACAAAAAAAGAAAGCCTTAGGCACAATAACAGAGTTCTTATTAGAAGTTAATGTGAGGAGACAGTAGAGTGATATCTTAAATATTAAAAGAAAATGTTTAACTCAGAATTTTATAAAAAGTAAATTATCATTTAAAACTAAACACAGAAGAGTCTTTATCAGTCATACAATGGTCAAAGCTGTAACCTGTATCAGAACTGGACTTCACTAAATTTTTTGAGTAATTTCTACAGAATTAAAACTTTTATTCTAACTGGCACTATGTAGTTGTCAACCAAGGATGAATGCTTTGCAATGTGCAAAGAATATTAGGAAATGACTGCAGATGATTTTTTTTTCTATTTAAGAGAAAGAAAAAAGACATATAAGAAAAACAAAAAGCAAAAGAGACAAACGACTAGAGTAAATGCACAACAGTAACATTACAGGTTTACAAAACAGGATGATAGAAACTTGACATTGGTTGCAGTATTGCATGTCGTTATCTTCAAAATGGTTATTTACGTTAACAGATATAGACATGTAAAATTTATCTAACCATATGAGTATCAATTGTTCTCTCTAAATACTAATACATTCAGTAGTATGTTCATTTTAGCTGTCTTACATATACATATATACAGACTTATATTTGTTCTTTTTCCCTTCCCTCTTTCCCCCTTTTCCCTGCCCAATTACTTTTGCTCTTTGACCTGTTTTTTACACTTACATATTATTTATTGTAGATTTTGGATCTTATATTCTTTTTCAATTTCAATTTCTTACATTAGGGAGACAATACAGTATTTAAACATGTAGGTTTGATTTATCGCACTTATGAGTATGGTCTCAAGTCATGTCAATTTACTTATAAAAGTCTCAATGCAATCTTTCTTAATAGCTGAGTAGTACTCCATTGTATGAAAATACCACATCTTTTATATCCAGTCTTTGATTGATGGGCACTTGGGTTGTTTCCAAGATCTGGCTATTACAAATTGGGTTGCTATAAACATGGGTGCACAGATATCACTGTGGTATGATGTTTTCAATTCTTCTGGGAAAATACCCAGAAATGGGATAGCTGGGTTGAATGGGATCTCTAATCCTAGTTTCTTGAGGAATCTCCACACTGACTTCCACAGTGGCTGCACCAGTCTACACTCCCACCAACAGTGGAGAAGAGTTCCTTTCTCCCCACACCCCCTCCAGCATTTGTTGTTGCTTGATTTCTTAATCTTCGCCATTCTTCAGGAGTGAGATGGAATCTCAGAGTTGTTTTAATTTGCATTTCCCGAAGGACCACTGATGTTGAACATTTTTTCTTATATTCATTTTCCATTTGTATTTCTTTCTCTGAGAAGTGTGTATTCATCTCAGATGCCCATTTTTGGATTGGGTCCTTGAATTTTAGGGGCTGAGTTTCTTTTAATTCTTTATATGTTTTAGATAGAAATCCTTTGTCTGATGGACAATTGGCTAAGATATTTTCCCAGTTCATGAGTTTACTTTTCACTCTGTTGGAGATTTCCTTTTACCTGCAAAAACTTTTAGTAAGATGAGATCTCAGATGTTGATGTTGGGAAGTGTTTCCCATGCAATTTGAATTCTGTTCATGAATTCTCTGCCTACTCATATGTCATCAAGATTTTTACCTGCTCTGTCTTCTGGTAAGTTTAGTGTCTGTGTTTTAATATTCAGATCTTTGATCCATTTTGACTTTATTTTAGTGCATGGTGATAGACATGGATCTAGTTTTAGTTTATGGCATATAGAAAGCCAGCTTCTCCAGCACCATTTGTTAAAGAAGCTATCTTTCTTCCAATGTACATGTTTGGCCCCTTTGTCAAAGATGAGTTGGCTAAGTGTGCTTGTAGTTGTGGCTGTATCTTCCAATCTATTCCATTGATCTTCAGTTCTGTTTCGATTCCAGTACCATGCTGGTTTTATCACAGTAGCTTTGTAGTATAGTTTCAAGTCGGAGGTTGTGATGTCTCCTGCCTTCCCTTTGTTGCCCAGAATTGCTTTTGCTATTTTGGTCTTTTCTGGTTCCAGATGAATTTCAGGAATGCTTTCTCTAGCTCTGTGAGGTAGGTAAGTGGTATTTTGATTGGAATTGCATTAAATCTGTATACTAATTTTGGGAGAGTGGCCATTTTCACGATGTTTGTTTTTCCTATCAATGAACAGGAAATATCTTTCCATTTTCTGAAATCTTCTTCCACTGCTTCTTCAGAGTAATGTAATTTTCACTGTATAGATTTTTTACTTCCTTTGTTAGATTGATTCCTAAGTATTTAATTTTTTGGATGTTATAGTGAAGGGTGTGGTTTCCCTTATTTCTCTGTCAGTGACTTTGTTGTTTTTGTACAGGAATGCTATTGATTTTTGAGTGTTCAACTTGTATCCAGCAACCTTACTGAATTTGGTTATCACTTCTAGAAGTCTTCTAATGGATTTTTGGGGGTCTTCTGTGTAGAGTATCATATCATCTGCAAATAACGATAATTTCAGTTCTTGCTTTCCTATCCTTATTCACTTTATTTCTTTCTCTTGTCTAATTGCTCTGGCTAATATCTCCAGTACTATATTGAATAGGAGTGATGATAATGGACATCCTTGTCTTTTTCCTTATTTTAGGTTGAAAGTTTTCAGTTTTTCTCTATTTAATAAGTTGTTGGATATTGGTTTATGATATATGGCTTTCATCAGGTTGAGGTAGAGACCATCTGTTCCGATTTTCTGTAGGGTTTTTATAATGAATGGGTGTTGGATTTTGTCAAAAGCTTTTTCTGCATCTACTGAGATGATCATGTGTTTCTTATCCTTGGCCTTGTTGATATGGTGTATTACATTGATTGATTTGCATATGTTGAACCATCCCTGCATTTCTGGGATGAATCCCACTTGATCATGATGTATAATCTTTCTGATAACTTGCTGTATTTTATTTGCCAGTATTTTATTGAGGATTTTTGTGTCTATGTTCATTAGGGAGATTGGCCTGTAATTTTCTTTTTTGGTTATGTCTTTCTCTGGTTTTGGTATTAGGGTAATACTTGTTTCCAGGAATGAGTTAGGGAGACTTACTTCCCTTTCAATTTCATCAAAGACTTTGAGGAGTGTTGGCATTGTCTTCCCTAAATTTCTTGTAGAACTCAACAGTGAATCCATCAAGGCCAGGGGTTTTCTTTGTTGGTAGGGTCCTAATTATATTTTCAATTTCATTAGCCGAAATTGGGTTATTCAGCATCCTTGCATCTTCTTGACTCAGGTTTGGTAATTCATAGGTTTCTAGGAACCTGTCCATTTTTTCTGGGTTATCAAATCTATGTGAGTAAAGGTTTTCAAAGTAGGTGTTGATGAGCCTCTGTATTTCCATAGGGTCAGTAGTGATTTTACCCTTTTCAGTTCTTATTGCATGAATCTGAGTTTTTTCTTATCTCTTTTTGATAAGATTGGCTAGGGATTTATCAATTTTATTTACTCTTTCAAAGAACCAACTCTTCGATTCATTAATTCTTTGTATTGTTTACTAAGTTTCAACTGCATTAATTTCTGCTCTAATCTTAATAATTTCCTCCCTTCTTTGGGCATTGGACTTGTCTTGCTCTTCTTTTCTAAAAGTTTGAGGTGCAGCATTAGGTTGTTTATATGTGTTCTTTCCATTTTTCTGATATGAGAGGTTAGTGCTATAAATTTCCCTCTGAGAACTGCTTTCATTGTATCCCACAGGTTCTGGTAATTTGTGTTTGCATTTTCATTCAATTGTAGATATGTTTTAATTTCTTCTTTAACTTCTTCTGTGACCCATTGGTTATTTAGGAGAGTATTATTTAATTTCCATGTGTTTATGTGGTTATCGTAGGTTTTTTTTCATTCATTTCCAATTTTACTGTGGTATAGTCAGATAATATGCATGGAATTATTTCAGTTTCTTTGTATTTATTTAAGCATGGTTTGTGGACCAGTATATGGTCTATTTTAGAGAATGACCCATGTGCAGCTGAGAAGAATGTGTATTCTGACGTCGATGGGTGGAATACTCAGTAAAGATCTACTAGGTCCATTTGTTCACAAGTTTAATTCAGTTCTGTTATTTCTTTGCTGATTTTTTGTTTGGTTGGTCTGATGTGGCAGTGGCGTGTTAAGGTCCCCTGTTATAACTGTATTATTGTTTATTTTGTTTTTCATGTCTATTAAGAATTGTCTTACATAGTTGGGTGCTTCCATATTCAGTGCATATATATTTATGATTGCAATTTCTTCCTCTTGAAGTTTTCCCCTAACAAGTATGTAGTGACCTTTTTTATCTCTTTTGATCATTTTCGGTTTGAAGTTCATATTGTCTGCAAAGATAGTAGCTACTTGTTCTTTTTTCTGGTTTCCTGTTGCATGGAGTATGGTTTTCCAGTCTTTGATTTTTAGTCTGTGAATTTCCTTTTGAGTGAAATGTGTTTCTTATACACAGCATATTGTTGGGTTTTGCTTCTTAACCCACTCTGCTAGTCTGTTTCTTTTTATTGGTGAGTTGAGATCATTTACATTGATTGATAAAACTGATATGTAGTGGCTCATCCATGTCATGATATCTTTCTGTTGTTGGTTTTCTACATTTTCTGTTTAATTATTTGCCCTGCTTAGTGGTTTCCTTTTGTTGTTGTTCTTACAATTGTAACTATCTTTGTCTCTTTCTAGAGAGTCTTTCAGTACTCTTTGTAGTGTTGCTTTGGTGGCCACAAATTTCTTCAGTTGTTCTTTGTCATTAAAGTATCTCATTTCTCCATCAATTTTTAAGGATAGTTTTTCAGGGTACATCAATCTGAGTTGAAAGTTATTTTCTTTCAGGACTTGAAATACTTCACTCCAAGCTCTTCTTAACTTGAAGGTTTGTGTTGAGAAGTCTGCCATGATTCTGATAGGCTTTCTTTCATAGGTGATCTGTTTCTTTTCTCTGACAGCTTTTCATATTTTGTTCTTGTGCTGTATTTCTGATACCCTTATTATTATATATCTGGGTGAAGATTTATTTTAGTTATGGTTAATTGGGGTTCTGTACGCCTCAGTTACCTGTATTTCAGATTCTCTTCCCATGTTTGAAAAGTTTTCTGCTATTGTTTCTTTAAATAGTCTTCATAGGTCATTAGTATTGACCCCTGCTTTTTCATTTATGCCTATTAATCTTATGTTATTTCTCTTGGCATTGTCTTGCAGTTGCTGAATTGTTGTTTCTTGGTGCCTTACTATTTTTAAGAGATCTTTTCTTTTGTGACCATAAGCTCCCATGCTGTCTTCAAGATCTGAGATTCTATCTCCAGCTTCATTAATGCGGCTTTTCAACTTTCTATGGAATTTTTCATTTCTTGCATTTCCCTTTGCATCTGTTTCATGCATTCTGTTTGTGTCTTGTATTGTTCATTCAAAGTTTGAATCATTTTCTTAAGTTCTTCTATTTTTTTATCTAGCTCTTCTTTAGATACACACATTTCTTTAATAATGATTGTCATTTCATTTTTTAGTTCAGAGATTATTTCTGATTTGAGTGTCTCTATAGCTTCATCTAACTGTTTCCTTACTGTATTTGCTATCATTTCATAAAGTTCAGTTGTGCGATTCCCACTGTCTTCCATTTCAGGGTCTCTTGGGTTTGTTCTCAGTGGGCTGGGGGATTGAGACTGCCTCTTGGTCTTTCATTTTGTCATTTTCTTCTGGGACCTGTGTGGCTCTGTGTCCTATGAGGCTGACCGAACGTTCCCCTAGTGGGTTGCGCTGAGTCGCTGGACTGGGTAGAGCTGGATCCTCTGTGCAGCTAGTCAGGGCACATTCCTGGAGTGTGCTGGGGGAGTTTCCACCTTACTGGGTGGGGGGCAAGACCTCCTGGTCCCAGGCAGGTAGGTGGAGTGTACCCCCGAGTGTGGCACCACTCAGACCCTGAGTCTGGTTGCAAGGATTTCAGAGCTCTGGAGTGCCAGGCAAGCCTGGGCGAGTCCCAGGCTTACAGTTCCCGGGCCTTGCTCCTGGCTGGGTGTGGCCACAAACTCTAGGACCTGCAGGGCGCAGGCCACTTCACTGAACAATGGAGCTCACACGCACCCTGGGCTCTGGCAGGCAGAGCCCAAGCTCTCCAAGGCCCTGCAGCTATGCTGGCCAGATCCTGATGAGCAGCTCTGGGGTCCTGGGCTGGGCTCGGCTCAGTACCTCTGTGTCCTGCAAGGCTGGCTGCGTGTTCCCCTGGTGGGTTGTGCTGAGTTGCGGGACTGGGTAGAGCTGGATACTCTACGTAGCTAGTGAGGGCGCTCTCCTGGAGTGTGCTGGTGGAGCTTCTGCCTTTGCAGGTGATTTTGTTTGTCTTAAAGAGGGAGACGGTACTATTGGCCTTAGTAGAGAAAGGAGAGCTGATAAAGCTGTGAGCATAAAGTCATCCCCATCTGACTAGAGATTGGTTAACCTGAAATGGGAAAAGTGTGAAAGTTGAGTCATTATGAACACACAGACATGATCCAACAAAAAGCACAGAAATATTTCTTATGCTTAAATGTCTTTGAAAATAATTGACTATTAATAAAAAATGATGACCATGAAACTATGTTTTTAACATATTTATTAATAAAAGGACAAATACATGCATACATTGCAAGAGGGAAGAAATAGAAGTATACTGTTTAAAAACAGGTTCCCATACTGTGTATGAAATAATGTAGTATTATACATATACTATCCTGTGATAAATAAGTTTCATGTTTATCATTAACCAACCATTTATCAACTACTAGCATTTTCTGAAAAATAGCTTAAGGTCATAAGCCTATCAAGGCTATAAAATGAAATCAAACTTTTTTGATAAATGCTGGTTTTCTGATGGGACAAAATGAGAGTGCTTGTTTCACCTTTCTTTCCCATGTATTTTCAAGTTACTTCCTTCCCACACTCACACAGTTTGCCTCTCCTTTCTGTCTTACCTTCTTTACTCTCTCTCCCTCCCCAATAACTACTCTTTCATGAGCAAAGAGTTTATGGTCTCATACTACCACAGATTATCTACTTTGGTTAAGGCACACAACCAATGGGTCAAAGAGGATACATAGATTTTATTGTAGCCTACCATTAATCACCAGCTTATTCTAGAAATACAAATACATCTAAGCTAAGAAAAACAAGCCTTTTGAAGAGGACCCTAATCTCATATTTTTGTCCTTTCATTTCAAATATTGAAACTTTCAGTTTAGGTCACCTCCACTGAAAGGGTGGGGAGCAGGTTGTGATCAGTCTGAACACAACATAAAGAAGCACAGCTTAAAGCCCAATCTAGCCTTCAGAACATAGCTTACAGTATGGATGAATGCCAGCTGCAGAACTCTGTTAGCCAGCCGAAGCAAAGAGCAGAACTCCTGCTGTAGACATCCATCATATACTACCATTTATTGTGGCTGACCTAAGTGGTAGCAGAGATCACTGCCCAAAATTCAGATTAGATGTCTATACTGAAAGTACCACACATATTCAGATGTACACACACACACACACACACACACACACACACACACACACACAAACCAAGATGTACAAAAAATTTACTAACTATAAAACTGAGTCTTTGGGAAAAGCAGGGTAGGTCCCTAAACATCTAAAGAGTCTTGAGAGCTTGAAAACAGACAACGGACGCAGTTTATACTGTAGTGGGGCTGAGCAAGAGTTTCTGCTCAGTGACAGGGGTTTGCACAGTCAGAATCAGCCACAGGCTGCAGGAGAGAGCATCAGGCTTTCTGTCCAGGTTGTTCTGATGTGTGACACAAAAGCAAGATGGAGTGAAAGTCTTATAAGCTACTCTCTGTGAAACATGAAACTTGCATCAGAGACTTTTTTTTATGAAATTTGACAGGCTGTAAAAACCAAAAAGAAGATTCTAAAATTTCCATAAAATAAAAAAAATCTATCCAAGTGCAATTTTGAAAATAAGCTTTCTAGTAGTGCAAATATTATGTAATTTCAAGATTTATTAGAAATTTAGTCTTCATTCAGTATGATATTGCATAACAATAAATGATAGGTTAATAGAAAAAGAATTAAAAAATACAAATTTAAGCAACTGAATTGTAACAAAACTACAATGCAGTAGAATTAAGTAATGCATTAGTGTTTTGTTTTGTTTTATTCTTGTTGTAATTGTTGAGTAGTAATGCATGACATGCACAGGTTAAAGAAGGACAATTTACTTGGTTCACAGTACCAATCCCTTGTCACCTGGCTACAAGGCAGGTATAATCAGGGCAGAAAGGCATGGTGGAGCAAAGTGGCTTAATTCATTGTGGCTGTGACACAGAGCACTGAGCAAAAGGGCCAGTAATAGATACCTGTGAAAGCTTGTTAGGTAGAAATTAATAAGCAGTCAGACAGGGACAGTCCCTGGAGCAAGTCAGTGCATAAGATGAGAACAAATGAAAACTGGCTAGAGGCATATCTGGAGAAGGCAAAGTCACAATACTCAGGCTTGGATACTTCCCTAAGGGATGAATAGAAATTTGAGATTATATAGTAAATGGTACCACCTGGTCCACTAAATGGAGCTATGTATCAGAGCCCCAGATGGGCAACAAGCACATCTAGATCCATTCCTTCACAAAATTGTTCCTATTCTAGGAGACATAGGTTGAGGTTCATAATTCTAGTCATATTCCCTTACTACATGCCCCACTTCCTTATTAGATCAATGTTAGCTAAGCAGATATACTTGTAATCTTATTGGATGATTATAGTTTGACTCATGTTGCACCCACATCTGTGAGTTTGTTTTATAAATTACCCCTGACAAAGGACCTCAGTGGCAACCCTAGAAGGACCACTCCTATCTCTTAGGAACAACTCCTGTACTCAATGAACTTTTCCTCCACCTTTGTCCATTGGATTTCATTCTTTGATTTTAGGGGACACATATTAGCATATGTGACATCTAGCAGGTTGGAAGTTGCATTTCTCTGGTATCATTTTGGAGGCCCCACTGAGACAATTGGAAGGATATCTGGGTTGGCTTTTGTTTCATGGTACCCCTAAATACCTTGACTGGATTCTGTATTGAGATTCATTAGGTACTCAAAAAGTGTCGTCCATTGTTGATGACTGCTTTTGCCTTTTGTTGTTTGCTTGAGCTGTGGTAAAAGTTGCGAGCAGGGAAGATTGTGATGTCTTCATATTTAGGTTTCTTTGATGAATTGTTATTATTTTTTGTTTTCGCAGAACCTTATATTCCTGTTTTGCATATGCTGCATTTAGACTTATTTCTACCCTGGTTGCCGAATTTATTTGTATTTCTTTTTTGACTTGTTTGGTGATTCTGAGATGACTTTTGTCTTATTTTAGATGACTGTTTGAAATGGCTTTTTTAAATTTCTAATTACTTTGCAACTCATGCTCTTGGGTATGTCTGAGGTCAAGGGCCAGCCTTTGGCAGTTCAACCTTGTTGTGGATGGTTGTTCTTATTGCCAGTAAATGGTATACTTCTCCTTACAAATCTGAAAACCTTTCGTCTTTTCAGTTTGAAGCTCCTGAGTCCCTGGAAAATGAATGCTCATCTATAAACTACATAACCCCCATCCCTGGGTTAAAAGAGTATCAGAATTCATGGTCATCCAGAAAAGCACACATACTAACTTTGGCTGATGCAGTTCTCAGGTAGGGGTTTTCTTCTGCAACTGGCAGGACTGGCAGGAGAAAATGCATAGTCGTTCAGGTCTCTTGATTGTTGATTTAATTCTTTGCTTGAAATGTTTCCCTTCTGAAACATGGTTATAAAAACAGTACTCAATTGTAGCTTGTGTTTTTTGGAAACATGTTCTGGGCTGGAAAGGTGAGATATCAGAGGAAGTAGGTGCATATATTGGTAAGGGTAGCTAGTCCAGCTCAACGTATCTTCTGGTCACTCTCCAGATAGCAGCCACCTTTCTGGAGTAGGATAAGCTCAAGGAACATCTGAGTGCATATAAAAACTAAGGGAAATGAAAATGAGTTCCTTCTTCTCCCTGTATTGTTTTGCAGATGGGGAACTCAATGTTGAATTTTCTTACTCCTTTGGAGTGTATTCTTAAGCATTTGAAATAGTCTGATCATCGCACTCTGAGGAAGAATTGTTCTTTATTTTCTACAACCACACATGGCCTGTATATCCCCTGGAGGTAAAGTGGAATGCAGAAGTATTGATCATTATACTATTTTACAACAGGAATTATACTATAAGAGAAAGAAGAAAAATGGTTAGAGGTATCTTATGTTCATACTTTCTTTGTACCAAGAGACAATCTTGACTTGTGTTTGAAGTGTAGATATATTTCACTGGAAAACCAAATATTTATGGTCCTTAAGATGCCATCTGATACAGTTATCATCACCAAGTCTGAGGTTCCCCTCCCTTGTTCCCCATTCCCTAAGGATGTGAACCTAATCCCATCAATTGCTTTAACTTGTCAGCTATTAATCAGGAAAAAGATGAAGATGAACCCAACCCCTGAAAACAAAAATATTTAAAATTATTATTTTAACAGCAGTTTTGGTTACCATCTGTGGCTATTAAACAACCATGGCTATCAAAACAATGAGATACCTGAATACCTGGCCATGCCAATCAGATAAACCATCAGCTTAGGGCCATTTTAAAAACAGTCTTTTGATTTCACAGCTGTAAAAGAGTGTCTTCTTTCTTTCTTTCTTTCTTTCTTTCTTTCTTTCTTTCTTTCTTTCTTTCTTTCTCTTTCTTTCTTTCTTTCTTTCTTTCTTTCTTTCTTTCTTTCTTTCTTTCTTTCTTTCTTCTGACTCTTATTATAGGAGATCTCTGTTAAGTGATGACCTCTAAGAAACTTCTGACTAGTCTATTTGTAGTTACACAACTAAAAATGGTAAAAGGATTGTTGTAGTTCAGCTTGGCAGAATACATTCGGCAGAGCACTCTGATTTAAATGTAGTCATTTTGTATGTGCTTGTCTGTCTGTCTCTCTGTTTAATGGATATTAATAACTGGTAAATCACCTTCAGTTGCTTCAAGAAAAAAATTTTTTTCAAGTCAACTTTTTTTTTCTTTGACTCATTTTGAGATTTCTATAGAAAAACATTTATATAGGTTTTTAGGATCGCCAAACTCATTTGAAACATTATGAATCAAAGACTGACAGCCTTGAGACTTACAAAATGGAACAAGTGCTAAAGTTTGGAAACATAAAAATTACATATGATTGGATTTCTATACGTTTCTGAGTGTTTATTTTCAGGTATACATATATGTTCCTTTTAGTTGGTATACAGCTAAACAGACATGCAAGATATAGCCAAAATACCTTTGTCCACAGAGTTAACACTTAATGAACAAGATCAAAATAATGATGCCTTTAAATTGATAACACATTTCCATCCAGCTTGGTAGGTAAGCAAGATAATATCAAAAGATTCATTTTATTAAGTCCAAGGTCTATTTTTGCTTATCTATAATAAGAAGAGTTTTTCCTTGGTTAAAGCTAATATGATAGCTTAAAATATTTAAATGATATGATTTGGTTCTCATGAGTCATTTAAAGTAATTGTTAAGATATGTTTCACTTGGCTATACTTAAAAGTTTAAGTTTTCTGTGAATAAAACAACATGGCTTTCTAAATCATTGACACACTCATGGTTAGACTTATAAAACTAAATTTAAAAGGGAAGGCTCTATATTTTACAAAAATAAAGTTTTTTGTGTTCTCATTGTTAGGTTTTTGGGTGCTTAAAGTGAGATTTAAGAGTTAGAGTATTTGAATGTTAAGCTATGAAATATTTTCAGTGTCAGTCATGGTAATGTTTTCAATAATCAGTTCACGATTGCTTAAATAAACAACTGGTATCTTAGTTTATGAAAAAACTTAATGCTTTAATATATATATATATATATATATATGTGTGTGTGTGTGTGTGTGTGTGTGTAAGTCAAAGTTAAGTTTATAGAGTTAAGTCTGTGTAAGTTTCGTACATACAAAATAACTAAAAGGAGACCTGTTTTATATAATGTATGTTTAGATTCAAACATCAAGTGATCAAAATTTGACATCTCTTTAAATTTGATCTTGGTATTTAAACCTTATCTGCATCTGTTGGCTTTGATTAAACAACCTTTCTATTATTGTACAAATGAGATATATTTTTATGTTAGATAATACAGAAGAAGTCATTAGCACTGTTGCCTAAACTTACCAGAGATGTCCTTTATTCTTCTCTTTATAGTGCACCTTACAGAACTTGTTAAAGGAGTCTATAATTTGTCTTAAGAGTAAAACTAAATTATGCAAAGATTTCTATATAACTGTGATACCAATTATTGTGCTATATTAAATGATACATTTGTGCTTTCCAAATGTATATGTATTTAAAGATGTAAAACAGAAAAACAAGTTATCATACTGTTGCTTTGCGGGTTAAGGGTATCTATCATGGTAAATTTTTAGGCTCAAACATCTGACTTTCTCTTACCTTTGTTCCGACTTTCTGTGGTGAAATACGCAAGCCGATCCAGGGTTGGATATCCAGGCAAATGATTCATGGCCTCTAGTACAACTCCTGATAGAAGCCTCATTCTCATATGAAGCCTCATCTGAAATTTGTCCTCAGTCTACTTCGAAATCTGCTGTTTACTGTCGGCATTCCTATTTGTATTCTGGTGTTCTGAACTCCCACCAGAATTGCTTGTGTTTGCAGTATTCTAGGGCTTGTGTAGCCAGCATTTCCAAACCTTCACAAACTCTCTCAAATGAGTTCTGAACCACACAGATACAAGTGTCAACAATGATCCCCTTTCTCTGGAAGGAGTTTTCTGATTAGTCAGCTTTTCTTCACTGAGACAATACTTAAAACCCACAATTCAAAGGAGTAGAGGATTTATTGCTTTACAGTTTTCAAGAATTTAGTCCAAAGTCAGTGACTTCAAGGCAGAATCACGCAGAAGGAGATGGTGGGAAAAGTACTGGCTTCTTAGTTGCTGTAAGTTAGAGTACATGAGAAGAGCATCAGCAAGATATTTACTCACCAAAGGCATATTCACAGAGACCCACTCCAGTTGTTCCCTATCTCTTGAAAGCATATTCAGCTGTGAACCTGAGTGAATAAATCCAGTCATGAGTATACACCTCCATGATGCAGTCAGCCTTCTGTGAGTGTCATAGTCCAGTCAAGTTAACAATTAAGCTTAACAACCATAATTATTAAATCTCAATCAATAAGAGTATGCAAAAGATGAGATTTTTGTTCTTACTTGAAAATTTGTCTTATAAATAAATATTAAACCTAAAACTATAAAACTTTTATAAGAAAATACAGAAGAAAATCTTTGTGACCTGGGAGTAGGCAAATATTTCTTATTTGCTACACTAAAATCACAAAGCATCAAAAACAAGAAAGCTAAAATGTTATCAAAATTAAAAAAGTCTTTAAAGTCATGATAAGATTATTAAAGACAAAATATGTGCAATCTATATGGTAAATGGATTACACTTGAATATCTTTCTTAACAGCAGCAATATTGATAGTTGTGACCAATTATTTGTGGGAGGCTAAGTATCATCTTTATCACTTATCTTTGAGCTACCTATGCCACTCACATCCAGACTCATGCCACAGTTATGACAGTATGTCCCATAACTTGGGAAATGTGCTATGTGTTAAAATCTACATGGTATAAAGACAGTAAAACATTTCTAAAATTGAAGCATCCTATTGAAAAAACAAAATATTTGAAAAGAGATTACACCATCGAAGAGGTTGTTATTGCAAATAAAAGCGTGAAAAAAATGTTCAACTTGAGCATTTGTTTGGAAAAAATGCAAACCACAGAAAGACATCACTCCAATATAATAAAATGAAATAGACTGTAAAAAAACCAATTTGGTGATACTACAGATCAGATGAAAATCTTAGATATTTCTGTGAGTGGATAGAATGACAAAGACATTTAGAAAATACATTTTTTGTGAAGTAAAAAACACATCTATCATTGCATCTAGTCATTTTATTTTTAAAGGAATCTTTAAAAGGAGAGAAGGTATATCTTGACACAAAGCGAGTAAGTGTTCATAGCATGCTATATAGCATATAGTTCTTTTTATATAAAACTTCCAATAATGAAAACAAATCAATACCACTAGAATGTAAACCAATAGTTGCAAGGGACAGAGTCACATCAAAAAGAAGTATATCGAATAAAAAGTAGAGATTTTAAAGAAATACAAGTAAATAAACTTTTTGGGGTAATGAATAAATCTATCTTGATCTGCTGATCATTTTATGTGTGCATATGTCAAACTTAACTAAATTGTATGGTTTAAAATGTAGAGTTAATTTCATGTCAATTTTACCTCATTAGAACTGGTTTGAAGAACCTATACTGTAAAAAATTAGGATTGGGGAGCCAGGCATGGTGGCACAGGCCTTTAGTCCCAGCACTCAGGAGGCTGAGGTAGGAGGAACATTGTGAGTTTGAGGCAGGCTTGGGCTACAACACAAGCACAAGGCCAGCCTGAGTTAGATAGTGTGACTCTGCCTCAAAAAAACTAGGGCCAGGAGTTTGGCTCGGTGGCTTAAATTCCTATCTGGCAGTCACGAGGTTGTGAGTTCCATCCCCGGTGTGGCCAAAAAAAATAAAAAATAATAAAATTAGGATTAGAAATTTTATTGCAATGTATAGCATACAATAGTATAGCTTGATTGTAGAACAAGACAAATATCATGGATTGTATGTGATGAAGAAAGTGAAAAAATTTTCCAAATTCCAAATAATGGAAGAATTAATTAGGATTTCAATAATTCGTTTTGATGGGAGTAAAATTTTTAGAATATTAAATGAATAAACTTTATTTTGGATAATTCCTAATTGTCACTATTCCTATAACATTGATATAAAGACCGGTGCCTGAAGGACACATGGAATCTCTGTTAACTACTATGTGAAGCTCATTGGATTCTTCAAGAATAAAGCATGATACCTAATCACTTTTATACAGAAAAAGAAATTGGAATTTATTCCTGTTTTTTTTTTCCTTCAGAATTATGGAATGAAGATAAGATGGCAAAGTCATATGTGCTTGCTATTACTTAGGATCATGGGGAAGAGAATACTGGAACTATCAAAATAAGCATGTGAAAACCAGTAAATAATATTTGTCTAATAACATTTGTGATTGCCACAATTTAGGGACATGGCAGCACATAGGAAAACTCTGGCCATAAATTTAAACATGGTACAGATTTTAAAGTACTGCTTTGGCAGAAGGCAAATGGAAATAAAAAAGGCTTTCTTACTATTTAGAGATGACGGATGTGTTGGGGAGTTATCTGAGATCCTGGTGAATGTTCAAAATAGCTGTGAGGACCCAGTATAATGCCATGATGAGACCACCCTCAAAGGAAGCTAACTATTCTTTAGGAACTGAGACCAATTTCAAACAAGAATCTTTGTAAGTTCAAACATTCAGAGGTCACACTATGAAGTCCTGAATGGTCTTTCTTTCAGAGATGCAAGTTACTCTACTTCTATACTCAGAAACTATTTTGTCAGGATCAAGTTAAATTTACTCAAGACACTGAATCTTCCAAAGTGGCAAAGTGAATACATGACATTATAACACTGTCAATTTTAAAGGCTTGTAATCATAAAGAATAATTGGCAAAGAGCTTATCCCAGTAATTACATTCATTAAAATAAAAGGGACTATGTTTTCTCTACATACATGAGGGTAGCATGTACAAATTTTAACTCTAATGCATATTTCAAACAACTGGATTTGAAACAATAGAATGCATGACTTCAACCACAATGAAAGGAGACTAGAGATGGAATTAACCCAACTACTGAAAGCATGCACCACATCATCAAGATAAATACAAAGGCCATATGATTTTAAATATGTACTAAATATGCTTCAAAACATAAAAAAAATCCCATAAAAATTAAACATTTAAAAACTGGTTTCTATTTCTTTCAAACAATGCTTATCTTTAAAAACATTTGTAAGGCTACTATATGGTATGAAAATTTAATGCCTTGTTTTTTGTCACTGGACAAAAACCTTTCAAAAGTATCCCTTAAAAAATTTTGCAGCATTCAAGGTGATTTACTTTAAGCATCAGAGCAAATATCAGAAACCTGTTTCTTAATATCAGCTTAGGGTTTAGCAGGTTTAAAAAAAGAACAGACTTGTACTTGAATAGTTTCCAGGCAATCTGTTTAGCTCTGCATGTGCTTCAATTCTGATTCATAAACAAGTTGTATTGTCATCCACTCAAACACTGAACTAGTAACTATCATTTTTTTCTTTAAGTCACATTGCATGGATTTACAACACAAATGAAAATGAGAGGACATTCTTAAACAATCTGTAGTTTGAATAGTTTCTCAGTCATCTTTCAATTTTTCCATTCTGATAACATAATGATTTTGGGTTTCTGGTTTTTTACTGTGAGAAGAATTGCTATCTTTTCACATTTTTAATAATTCTCATTTATCCTGAGTGTATTCACTTAGCTGTATTAGTGTTAGAAAGGATGGGAAATAGTTACTTGAACTATAAATCATAGAGAGCGATTATTATATGCAATGATTACATGAGATAAAATGAAAAAAAAACTCAGCAATCTCTGCCCTCTTAGAGATTTTTGACATTGTTAAAAAATAATCTTTATTTTATTTTCTCATGTTACCCTACTCTGTTCCAGTATAAAATTAAATAAAAATGGATTTAGTTTTACAAATGTTTTTATCTCACTGTGACAAATATTTTAATGTAATGTATTAATGAAAATAGAATTCCATTAGGATTAAGGAAATAAATATTTTTATTATTTAGTACATAGCATAATGTTAGCAAAAATTATACACAATAAAAATGAGAAATAGTGTTTATGAATGATTCATTCCAAACTGAGTTAATAGCAGCTTGTTATATCAAAAATAATTTATAAAATTTAATGACAATCTATTTGTCTCATATTTTTGAATTTGTCAGTTGTGTGTTTTACATTTTTGAGGAAAAAAGTACATATTTTCCAAACTAATTACATTTGGAGAATAACGATCATAATCTGAATTTATCCTAGCTCCACATCTACCAATTATATAAATATTTATGTCACTTAGGTAAAACATTAATGTTAAAGTCTTAAGATTTTATATTTAAATTATTTTAAAAATTGTTCCTTTTTTTAGGTAAAATACTATTTGTAGAAAAATTAATATATATTACCCAGGATTGAAATTAAATTGGAAAAATAATTTAAATTGCTATGCTAAAGGTAAATAACCTTATAAATGTGAATCTTTTGGAACAAGCTGATCAGTTTACAGACTATTATCATCAAGGACATCTTTGTTTAACTTCTTTCTTCTAACATGGTAAAAATACGTATTTATGGATTCAGTAAAATGGAAATGCTTGGTATGCTCATAGTCCTCAAGTTTTTTTTTTAATTACTTTAGGGTCATTTATATAATAACCAAAGGAACAAATCAATCATGATATTCTTATAAAGTTTACTTGAGTAAGATCTGATATGTGATATTTAAATACTGGTATAAAGTATGTAATATTGTTGCAGGACATGATTACCCTGGTGGTCTGCAGTATGCGGTAGTATATACCCCAATTCACTTTGACTCTTTCATTTGCAATATATTTTATTTCCCCTCCTCAAATGCACCAGGGACATCTCTTAATAGGTATGCTCTAATTTATAACATCTATTTATAGGTCTTCTCTAACTTACTACAAATTATGCTAAAGAATTTTTTGGTTCTAATGTAAGATCTTTGTCCAGAATGTTGACATAAATGCGTACATGAGAACACAAATCACATATTGTAACAGAAGCTAGATGTCATACATTTGATCATGTTTCATACATGACTGCACAGTAACACAAATACTCTTAACTACTAATTCCAAAAAAAGAGAAGTTTTTCAGAAGAATACAGTAGCACACACTGAGTAACAACTCTAAGCCTCACTTCTCTACTGAATGAAAGCTTAGCTTCACAAATTCTTTTTACTTTGGTAGTTTTCATAGACAATTAAAGGTTTTCTTTTACCTGATCTAGTTCTTTTTTGGTGTTTCCAGTGTTAAGTTAAACCTAAAAGTAGTACTTGCTGAAAAGCAATACTTTATTTTGTCATTGCAATAGTGTAGGAGTTTTTCGCTTAGCTCGTCTTGTATACACAAGGCATTACCTTCCTTGAGGAATCAAACCATAGCAATGGCAGTGATTTTGATCCTCAGTAGGAAATATAGCTATCCAACAGCTACTATATAGTAGTCTAATGACATCCTTCATTACTCAATGACAGTATTGAAAATGGACTGTCCTGGTCTCTGCAATAGTAGGAAAGCCAGAATGAAAAAAGTCTGTGTTTATATGTTAATCACACTTCATTGTCTTGTCTTGTCTTGTCTTTTTTTCCTCTTCCTCTTCTTCTTCTTCCTCCTCCTCCTCCTCCCCCTTCTCCTCCTCCTCCTCCTCCTCCCCCTGCTCTTCTTCTTCTTCTTCTTCTTCTTCTTCTTCTTCTTCTTCTTCTTCTTCTTCTTCTTCTTCTTCTTCTTCTTCTTTAATTGTCTTTTGAGACAGAGAATTGCTATACAGTTCAGGCTGACCTTCAGCTCATTTTGTAGCCCAGACTGGTCTCGAGCTGCTAATGCTCTTCCTGCCTCAACCTCCCAAGTACTGGGATAACAGGAATGCCTTACCACACCTGGCCCTTCATTTTCACTTATGATTGTTAAACTTGAAGTAATTTTATTATGTGAGAGATGTAATATATAACAAAAATAAATTGTATTCATTTCTATCACTGAAATATACTTCCCGTACAATTTCCTGTGATAAACTTCCATAAAATAGAAGAAAAAGTAATTACCATGCTTCCATTTTTGCCTAGTAGTATGTTTTTAGCCCTACAGCTGATCAATTATGTCTGAGGTACACCCACTGAGGATTCTGAAAGGAAATTGAGAACTAATTCTATAGAAGCACAGAGATTTCTGGAAAGATGAAACACAATAGAGCTCCTATGTGTGGAATATTATTGTAAATATATAACACTGTCATGAAGAGATTTAAAATAAAATTTAAATGGTCTTCAAAAAACTTTGTTATGTAAATAGATAAAACTACTCATTTTAGTGAAAGCTATTTAGTGAAAAAAAAACCTAATTTTGTAACTTTTTAAATTCTCACATATGAAAATCAACATCAATTAGCCAGTATCATAAATAAAGATGAAAATATGCTAGTGTTTCTGTTGTAATATATTGAAAAATATAAAAATTCACTTTCTGTTAGAATATATCTATAAATACTACATAAACTTACTTTAGATTATTTACAAGGAAATTTGAAGCTAAATCTTTATCTATTATTATTATTATTATTCTTTAATGATGAATCAATACTGATTTGCATTCAAAATTAAGTTTAAGAAATGTTAATAATCCATCAAGAAAAAATTAAATTTTATATGATTTTAAAGAATGTTTTACTTAGACATGCAACTATGAAATATACTTAATATCATTTAGCCATAGTACTGTAAAAATGCATGAAATTTCTGCTAAATAAGATACTAAAATTCACAAGATAGAATTTTTAAAAATAACTGTAACACTATATAATCCAAAATATACAAGGCACTTTTAGCTGGCTCTAGTACAGAAATTCAAATTAGATTTGGCTAATTTCTGCGATGTTTTTCTGTTGCTCAAGAGAGCTAGAATTAGAGTAGTTTGAAAAAATTTTCAAAGGACTTCTTCATTTTTTTTCAGTGCAGGGGACTCTGTGCAGGCTTCACTCAAGCTAGGCAAGTATTTTACCACTTAGATACACATCAAGCATGTATACTTTTATTTTAACCTGTTTTACTTATTCCTTCTATTCTTACAAGCCTGGTTAACTATTACGCTAACCATACCAATGGAAAATCTGTAAAATTTGTTATGGACAAATGCATAAAAATACTTCATAATTTACTATGTTTTAGAAAATAGTATAGTATTTAAAAATGTTGAGATAGAAGAAACTAAGGAGAGAGAGAGAAAGAACTTAACACAAAACTATCACCTAGTTATTGTTACTTTGCAGAGAGTAAGGTGGCTGACTGTTTCATGATATGATCTGTTTCAGAGTATTAAGAGAAGTTTGACTAGAATAAATAAGGTATGTCTAACAAAGGAACCTAGAGAAAGATAAGAGTAGAAAAATATGTGAATGCCAAAGAGTTGAACTAAAAGTGTGAGTAATAATATTACTGGAAAAATGAATCAATATGAGTATATCAAATCACCAGAGAAATTTATATTACATACATCAAGCTCTAGGTTATGACCACATGGTGAAAAATGTAAAATAAAAATATAAAAAGGAATGAAACTAGAAAAGATAAAAACAGCTATTGTAGGAAAACATTTGGCAACTAAAACAGTCAAAAATTAATTGATGTTGATTGAAAGTTGGTGCTGATTTCTTTGAACTTTTAGTATGGAAGCAAAAGTTGCATTTACCATTGTTCTTCTTCATTTGCAACATGTTAAAGTTAAGACACTTGATTTGTGTACTTTCTGCCTGTTCTTAATTTATTCTTGTCTAGTTGAAAACATGTTTTAAGATATAAACACACACACACACATACACACACACACACACATTCTCACAAGTATACTCTTAAAAAATTCACCTTGGTACTTAAGGCCCTAGAAATATTCTTTGTTTATTTCCTGCGAAAGAGGAGTGTCTTGAAGTGAGAAATAATGTTGTTGCTACTGCATTAAATATATGCACAAACACATATCTAGATATATGCCACAAATGAAATAAAATTTTATATATAAATGTGAAACATTCTCATATTTATTTTACTTTATTTACTTACTTTATTTAAAATAAAATATATTGATGCATTATTTCTGTATGTAAATATATCAACTTTTGCTTATTTATCTTAGAATAAAGTGCACATTTCTTTACATTGGAAAAGGCTGTCTGTTGCCTCCTGAGTTTGATTTTACACTAATCTGTACCTCACATATTTTGCAGTGGTTCATTACTAGTACTACAAACCTTATGGTCATCTTTCTGTCCCTTAAAAATGCTGTAACATGAGATTGTTAGAAATGTTTTAATTATTGTCTTTAATGTTTTTTTACTTTCTGACTTTGATATGAATTTTCTTTTCACTGAAGAATATTCCCTGATTAGACACTTACTAATGTCACGTCAAATTGCTCTACTATTTCAACTATGTACTTCTTTTTCTAACTAGATGCTACAATCATAGCCGATGAAATTCTTCAGTTATTTGTTTACAGTGTAACTTAGTCACTACCTTCTTTAGAACAGAGACCATGGGTCCAGGGATTTAGCTCAGTGGCGTAAGTGCCTGCCTGGCAGGCATGAGGTTGTGAGTTGGATCCCTGGTACCAAAAAAGAAAAGAACAGAGACCATGATATTATTATACATTGCTATACTCCCTTAGAAAATAACAGTGAAACCCTCACTGCCCTGTGTGAACTTAACAGGTCAATAAATACCCAATGAACTTCTGAATTTTTGTATTCCTTAGTATCTGTTAAGTTTGTAGATTTTTTCATATTAATTTTAATAGTTATTGAATAAATGAGAAATGTATTTCATTATGAAGGTTCAAATTTTAAAAAGCATACTGAAATATTAAACAATGAAAACATGACAACTACAAATACTACATGTAAAATCTTTAAAAATGAATGAAGAATGGCCAAGATTCAAAAATCAACCAACAAAAAATGCTGAAGGGGCTGTGGGGAAATAGGAACTCTTCTCCATTGTTGGTGGGAGTGTAGACTGGTGCAGCCACTGTGGAAGTCAGTGTGGAGATTCCTCAAGAAGCTAGGATTAGAGATCCCATTCAACCCAGCTATCCCACTTCTGGGCACTTTCCCAGAAGAACTGGAAACATCATACCACAGTGATATCTGTGCACCCATGTTTATAGCAACCCAATTTGTAATAGCCAGATCTTGGAAACAACCCAAGTGCCCATCAATCAAAGACTGGATAAAAAAGAAGTGGTATTTTTATACAATGGAGTACTACTCAGCTATTAAGAAAGATTGCATTGAGACTTTTATAAGTAAATGGTCAGGACTTGAGACCATACTCATAACTGAGATAAATCAAACCCACATGTGTAAATACTGTATTGTCTCCCTAGTGTAAGAAATGGAAAAAGTATATATGATCCAAATTCTATAATAAATACTATGTAAGGGCAAAAAGCAGCTCGAAGAGCAAAAGTAATTGGGCAGGGAAAAGGGGGAAAGAGAAAAGGAAAAAGGAAAAGATATAAATCTGTATATATGTATATGTAAGATAACTAAAATGAACACACTGCTGAATGTATTCGTTATTGAGAAAGAACAATTAATACTCATATGATTGGATCAGTTTTACATGTCTATATCTGTTAATGTAAGTGACGATTTTGAAGATAACAATAGACAGTATTGCAACCATTGTCAAGTTTCTATCATCCTGTTTTGTAAACCTGCAATGTTACTGTTGTGCATTTACTCTAGTCGTTTGTCTCTTTTGCTTGTTGTCTTTGTTATATATGTCTTTTTTTCTTCTTCACTTAAATAAAAAAAAAAAACGAATGAAGTTGTGAATTTAATTCCCATGAAGATATATGACTCCAAATTCTCCTCTGTGACTGGCCCAGGATTTTCAAACCAACAAAGTATAAATAAAGGAAGGAGGCCCTAAGGATTCTCACATGAGACGTTAAATTAAAAATAAAAAAGAATTAAAGAATATAATCTACATACATTAAGTCAGCAGAAATAAGCAGCAGTAATACTATAGGTTTGATAACTTAAGGTACTGGAATTATCACTTTGAAAGGCAAAATATGAAACGATTGAAAATTTGAATAAAGTTGTAAAGCACTTCAAATACAAATGAGAGCCAAATGATTCTCAGAAAGAATCAGGTATACTTGAATAGGAAAATATAATTTAGAGTGATAAATCATTAATAATTGAAAGAAAACTGATTAGATAATTGAAAAAATAGATGACAAATGAATTATTAAGTAAATTCCCTGATAAATGTGAGGATATTTTGATCTTGTTTGGCAGACAATGCTTCAAAGAAATATAAAAGGAAATTTAAAAGCCCAGAAAGGCAAAATGAAAAAAAATATATAATAGATTACATATTAAAAAAATAGAAACACTAGATGAAAGATAATATTTGAAAGTACAATGACTTAATATTTCCTTTAATTATTGAAACACTTGAATATAAATATTTGAAAACAAGTGAACAGTGATCACAAACTAAAAATGTGTGAGAAGTGAATCACAAAAATAAAATAATAGAAGAACCATCTAAAGTATCAATCAACTTTCTTATTACTGGACATGCTACCCAGCACCCACAATTTAAAGAAGAGAAGCTAATTTATTTCACTGTTTCAGGTGGTTCAGTGCATAGTCAGCTGCCTCCAAGACAGGAACATCATGTCAGAAATGCATAGCAGAGTGAAGATGCTAGTTTGTGGTGGCCTGGAAGCAGAGCAGTGGAAAAGTTTCAGAGAGAAAGGGCCAAGGAATTAAATATGTACTTCAAATTCTCATGCACTTGACCCACTCAGACACATGCAGATATGTGTTTTTCAAGCTAATTACATTGACAATTAAACTTCAGTCACACCTGTGTATACTTTAGTGAAGTGGTAGTGCATATGTAAACAGAAAATATCTTTTTAATCAGTTAGAATTTATGTAAGTTAATATATGTATGACACTCAGCAAAAGACAAACAAAACCAGTAAAATAATTAGAATCAACTATTAAACAATTTAACCTCTTAATCTTTTAAATTTAAATTTACATAAAATTTAGAACCAAAATATTGATCTGCTTGAGAAGACTGCAGAACTCAGTCACCATTTACAATAGAAGATGCTAAAATAGTTAAAATTCTACTTTAAAAATGCAAACGTAATCAGTAATTTTACAATGTGAATTCTATCAAGACTTTAGAAAGTAATGTAGTCAATGTTTACAAAGAAAAGATTTAATATAGACCATATAATTTATAGGATTATTTTATAATATTCACCCAATGAGTCAAGTACAAAAAATGCAAATCTGTCTACCACATTGCAGACCCAAAGAATTCAGCTGAGGGCCTGAGTCTCAAGGCAAGAGTCCAGCTAAAGCCATAGAACAAATGGCAGTGTCCTCCATAAGTCCAACTGGAGGCCTACAGCCCACAACAATGGCTCATGTAAGTATATCGAGGATTTGCACTGGGAATGCCCAAATGTCAGTGGTGGAAGCTAGAAAGTGTTCACCAGCAGGGTGAAGGATTTATGCCAGCAGGCTGAGGAATCTGCACTGGAGCCAGGAAGCAATGCTCAAGGTTAGGCTCTGAGGTTCTCCAACAATGAGAATAACTAAGTTCATATCAGGAAAAACAGCATGACAAGCTTCCCCAAGGAATCAATGGCACAGCATCTTCCCCTCCAGTTCTCATTTTTATGCTGTTGGCAACAATCCTCAGGTGGGAATTCCACACTCAGAACCATGCTGATTAAATTTAGCTGGGTGTTACAAGTTGACTATTAGTTAATCCACAGAAGTGATAATTTCAATTTTATGCATTGCATTCTGGATACAAGAAACAATAGAAAGACAAACTATTTATACTGTGTCTACTATAAAGATCTTAGCCAAAAAACAAAGAAACAATAAGAACATAAAAATATTAAATAGAATCAGATCAAACAATTAGCCTATCAAAACAAATTACAATGTTTTCAGGCATTCAAATAAGGAATAACTTTCTAAAATTTACCAATATATTTTACTGTAAGATTTTAAGATTGAGGGAGAAAATCTATATCATATTAGTATTAAGTGAGGAGATTTTTGTTACAATTCAATAAATACTAAAGACTTTGGAACAAAAAATAACAGACGATAGAAATTTCTAAGCAATAAGAAACAGATGGGAACTTTTTTTAACTAGATAAAAATATGAAACATAAACATAGTGTGGCTATCATTGTTAGAATGAAAATAATGTTGAACTGTGTCATTGATTCAGAAAAGCTCAAATGAGCATGAAAGAACGTTATTGGAACACCAAAACACACATCAAAACCTCAGAAATCTGCCTCCAGTAGCTGTACACTGTAACAGTGTAATGATAATATTGACTTCCAAAATAGTAAATCAGTAGTGCCAACTTGAAACTTTATGTGAACATCATTGTAAAATATTGAGATTATGCTTGTGGATTTTTAAAAATCAAATATAAATTTGTAAGAGTCTTCTCTCTGTTGGAATGAGCAATTATAGCTAACTAGTGTATGTTTCTTAATATACCATTTCACAAATACATCCGAGTGTACCAGCCCAGTGTTTAGTTACTGTTTTAGTTACTTTTCTCTTTGCTGAGACAAAAACACCTGACACATACAGTTAAAGGTGGAAAGGTTTATTTAACTCACAGTTTGTAGAGGTTTCTGTCAATAATCGCTGGCTTCAAGGTAGGGTGACTTGACAGATAGACATAGCATTAGAGAAACAGTTCGTGGTTGACAAAAGGTAGCAAAACCACCAAGGGTTGACTGAAGATTTTTCTATCCCTTATGTTTAACCAGGCTATTTAGGGTGGGTTACACTCACACCCTTAATCCTAGTCCCCTTGATCCTATCATTGCACCATGAATCAATTGCAGCGTCATACACTCTAGATCCAGTAACCTCCAAAAAAACTCCATGTATGACTGCATGAAACTTGGGGGACTTCTAAACACAAGTCATACGCTTATTATCACTAATTATGCAATATAAATGTATGCATATTTCTGGGCTGTATTCCTAGGAGTAGAAATCCTAGTTCACAGGGTATTTATATATTGTCAGCTGTAGTAGATATGTTGCCAAGCAATTCTCCAATGGGTAGTGGTACCATCTTAAGTGTGAAAACTGACTTTAACATTCTTATCAATTCTTGACACTTTCTGTCTGTTTCATTTTGTCATTCTTGTGGCATGTATTCTGCTATTTAAATTTACTAACACATTAATTTATTATCCTGCTAGTGTCCCCTCGAATTGTATCACTTTTTCACATTGTATCAGTTAGTACAATTTTATTTTATTACCACTTACCTGATATTGCTGCAAGTTTAAAGTACGTTGACACAATTTGTCAAGTTGAATTATTTTTATAATGCTTTTTTCAATTTTTTACATGTAGCTGAAAACTTGTGGTACATTATTAGTCTCGGTTTAAAGAGTCAACATTCAAGCTGTGCTCATTAATTTTGTGCACAGGTCTGCCTTTTCAATGTTTTGTTTTTGTTCCCACAACCTTGTTTTATTCTGAAAATATTCCCTTAAAGTGTTCACATGAGGCTTTTTAGTGAGAAATTATTTCTGATTTATCTGGATAAAATTATTCACTTCATTTTTTATTTTATTTTATTAGTTTATGTTTTTCAATACATAATAGTTGCATTTAATGTGGAGGATTGGTAAATGTATATAACATGTTTTCTTTTTATTTTTCCCTTTCCCCTTCACTACTGCCCACCTGTCTCCTACTTATTCTGCATCCCTTTTGCAACAGATCTATCTCCCTGCTTCCTACTATCTTTTATTTTTCTCTATAATTTATTTTTATTTTGAGTTTCTCATATAAAGAGAAACCATGTGACATTTAAGTTTGTATGTCTGCTTTGTTTCACTTAACATTATGGTCTCTACATACATCGATTTTTGTACAAAGATTGAATCTAGATATATATCTCTATGGGCTACATTTTTGAGGAGCCATTTTTCGTAGATACAGAGTTCCAAGTGTGCTACTGTCTCAAAAATCAAACTATCCCCAAATAATCTTCTAAATGTCATTAATTTGAGGAAAATTTGGAAGCTAGTCTTACTATTTTTCCTCTTTTAAATTATTTACTGTTCTTTGACTACTTTGAAGATTTTCTTTTTAATTTTATTTTTCAGTCCTCTAATAATATTCTAATGATTTCACCAGGATTTTTAAATCTGAACTGATATATTTAATAGGCTTTATAAAAAGTCATTATATTGTTAAAAGTTTATTATTTCCCACCCTTCCTAAGAAATAATATTATATGAATGCTAAACTTGTTGACACCTTTGTGTCTGTTTCTTTCTATGATATTATGCTTTATTTTTTCTCTCAGCACATTGAAAATCCACAGTTGACCACTTTCCATTTCTATGATCCTAGTCTTACCTTCTTCCTTTTACTCCAGCTAATAAATTCATAACTTTAGATGTTATATTTTGTATTCTACAGAAAAAAATTGTTTATGGATTATAATTGTTATGCAATTATTCGTTTTTCATCTATTTATGTAACATATTAACCTGTTAATGTAACATATTAACCTGTTAAAGGTATTATCAGATTTGACACTAATATTGAAGCTATTTTGAATCTTTTTCTATCATCTTTTCCATCTTATTTGCACTTTGGTAGTCCTATTTTCTTTGCATGTCTAATATTCTTTAAATAGTAACACGATGTATTAAACATTTTAAGGATATAATACAATAAAATTGTATTGCTAGAAAGATATTTAAAGTAATGTAAATGCATTAATATATTATAAAGTATTTAATTGATGATATTTGAGAAAGAAGCAAAGCACTTTGATTGGCAGCATAATCAAAGTGAGTATTAATCTTATCTAAAACATTAATATTCTGTGCATATATTTCTATTATAAGCACATTTATGGAACACTTTGTAAACTTCAATATATCCTTTCTAAACATAGGAGGATGCCAAAAGAAAGTTTTTTTCTGAAAATGCTAAAAGTTTAAACTGCTTGTTCAATACTATAATAAACTAATTTAGTATCATTTTGCAATCTGTATGCAAAGATCACAAGGTCTTTTTTTCTTTTTGTACCAGGAATTGAACTAAGGACCTCATGCCCACCAGGTAGGTGCTGTGCCACCAAGCTATAACCCTGACCCTGCAAACATTATAAGTTCTTACAAGAATTTCCGAAGACACAAGATGAAACGTATGAACTAATTCATGAAATAATTTCCCAAATAAGTTTTAAAATGAAAATATCTTTCTACTAACCATAGATTTAATTTTGTAAGCTAATATTAATGTTTCATTAATTCTTGAACAAACTGAAAAGCAGATAATCTAAAGCCCTTTTAGTATTTAATAAGAAATCACCATTTTGTTTATTCATTAGGCATCTATTTTATTTTTTACTAGAGCAGAGTTCAAAATTTCAGATATTTATTTGATACATTTTTATGTCTAGGAAAATTATAAGCCAATAAAAAAGATACAAGATACTGCTTTTATAATTTGGTTAATATCTCTTAAATTCTGTGGTTGATAGTTGGTTTTGTTGGCACCTCTGCGTAAAGAGAATCTTTCATTCTGTAAAATAGACTAATTTCAAATTTTAATTCTCAGCTTTACTCTTATTTCTCAAGCAAAGTTCTGACACTTAGAGTATTTATTTTTTCTGTCCTTCACAAAATATGTACTTACATCTTAGATACATAGATAGATGACAGATAGAACATGTGCTATTTTATTCATTGTTGTTTCTTATGTTACACCATGATATTTGAATAAATATCTTGACCAATTCATTTATCATTCTGTTTTATCAGAACCTATATTGGAAGATTGAAGAGTATTTAAGATATTCTAGTTATCATGTGAATCTTGCCATGAAATGTTTATGTGTGTATTGTACAAAACATCCCGAATGGTCTACTTTTCATTGTTATTACCTCATTTAACAACATACTCTGTTCGTACAGACAACCAAACACTGAAAAAACAAACATTACTTACAGATTTCAGCAATTTCTTCTAAGCAATTGCCAGTGCCACTCAAAGAAAGTCAGGAGTTCAAGACGTAATGCTCTAATACAGTCGTGCATCCCAAAGTGAGACATTTTCTGTGATACTGCATCACCAGTAAAGTGAATCCGTATATCCTGTACATGATGGTGAGTAGTTTCAAGTCTCATCTCCCTACAGCACTCCCAGTGAAATGAAGCTGAATAAAACAAATTCTGATTTTTCGCATTTACTGTTATTAAAGAAAGGAAAAAAGTAGTGCCAAGGGGAAAGAAAGAATAAAGCTATGGCTATTCGGTTGTGAAGAAAGTAAATTAATAAAACTAACCTCATTTCTTTTGTACATGTTTTCAGTAGATGCCCCTGGAGAACAATTCCCTTTATAGAATAGAGTAAAGTTGGGAGACATACTATGAAGATTTGTAATCTGGTCGGTTTTAGTCATATTTGAACCTGATGCATCATGAGAAGCTAATATGTCACTTTCTTTGCCATCAGATGTTTGACTTCTTTCCTATGGGTATTTCTGTTTTATAACATTTACTAGAAACTTTGGTATGCATTATACTCCCACAAATCATGATATATAATACTATCAAAGAAAAGAACAAAAACAAGCATGTGAATATATTCAAGAGATTTCTTTAAATCCTTAAATATGTGTGATGCTTTGGGCTTATGTAAAATATTAAATCCATCTATTGACATTGCTGTGCAAAAATTAATAAAATATGTTAGTAAAGCCTTTTTCACAGTGACAAACTGAACAACCTCCAGGCTGTGCATCTGCAAAAAGGGAGATTTTTCATTTCAATGGCTAGCTGAGTGATGGATTGCAGGTATTTTCTATCCTGTCTGGCTTCCTATCTCATTTCTTTAGTGTATTCCATTTAAGAATTAAGCCAGCATCATCAAATAACATACATTATAGGAATACATTGCTAAAGGTATAGATATGAATAAAGGTACATTTCATGATTTGAAAACAAGAACATGAAGCCAAATATATCAGCAAATAATACATTTTTGTTAGAATTTCAATCTAAAACCAATAATTTTAGGCTTTGTTCTGGATGACAACTTTTTCTAAGAATTTATGTTCCAGATAAATCATCTTTTATAGACTAGAAAATTCAAATTTAGGAAAATTAAAAGCATTATGCCTGGTATAATTTACCTATGAAGAAATTGTAGATTATAGTATATTATAACATTATACATTTTGTAAAGTTAGTTTTCTATGAAGATCCATGGTAGACTGTCTTGAATAAATCAATGTACTATGATGTCAATATATGTTAAACAGAGTTCATGATATATTTAAATGTTCACTTTTGTTTTAATAAAATTTTGTCAATGATTTAAAATGGAAAATATTGTATTGGAGTTATGAAGTAAAGGAAAGAGATTCTACATTAGTTAAACAAAAGAATTGGATTATTTAGATAGCAGGCTGGCATGGAAATTTTTCTGATCTTATGACAATTGATTGAAATTTTATTTTCATTAAACAACAAGTAACACTTGATCATTACATAATGAATGGAAAACTTCAATTTTCATCATTTGTATTACAAGGTAATTCTCGGCAAAGAGGGCAGAAAATATTCCCTGACTTGGGACGCTGCTGTGGTTTAGTTCTAAAATGTCCTCCAAAGTCTCATGTGTTTGAAATGTCATTGGAATATAGGAGCATTACACTTACTAGTATATTTATACTCGAGTGTATTTATCCACTGATAACTTTATTATCTATTTACTGTAAATTCATGGAACCTATTTAATGGTAGGTCACTGAGGGGTAAAAACAGAAAGGATGTATTGATATCTCCAACTGCTTGCTCTTTCTTTCTCTGCTTCCAGGCTTATGTAGGATGAGCATATTTCCTCTACCATGTTATTTTGCTAACCCATTTCTTAAATTGTGGGTGTTGGAAATTCTGTCTTAGCAGTGGGAAGGTGACTAATACAGACAGTTGGTAACTGATGTGGGTTTGTTGCCATGACTCTATTGACACATAATTTTGAACACTTTGCAACTTGTTTGTGGGAAAGCTTTAGAAAAGTTTAGAGAAGTAGACTAGAGAAGCCCTAGATTGCTTTAAGCAGAATTTGTAGTCATTCTGGTTGAAACAAGGAAGAACAGAATGCTGATAGAATATGAGAAGTAATGTCCAGGCTCAAGAAATTTAAACTGAGAACAATAATTCCATGGGCAATTGTGATACATTTTGGTAGATTCCAAGTGTGATACACTGTGACAGAAAATTTGTCTATATTTTACCCATGTTCTGGGACTATGGATGATTAAAATTAATGGAGTTAAACTAAGTAGTATGGATATTTCAAGGCTTCCCTGTGTTTAGGTTGTGTGTTAGATATGGCTCGCTGATCTTATCAAGATACACAGTAAGAAGTAGGAGAAAAGAGAAAAGCTGAATAATTTGAAAGGTCTGCAGTTGCACAACTAAGAAATACTGCAAAGGTGTGACCCAGAAGACAGAAGAAAGGTTGCTTTAAATATTAGAAACAGCAACAACAACAAAAAAAAAAAGAAAAAGAAAAAAATATTCTGTCCTTTGTATCAAGAAAAAAGGAAGGATGGTATCTCGGGAAACAGCCAGTCTTAGTTACTATTTGCTCATTACCAAGTCAAAACACTCAGTACTGAAAATTAAGAAAGAAAACGTTTATTTAGTGCACAGTATGTGGAGGTTATGGTTCATAATCAGCTGGCTCCAAAGCAGGATGCAAAGGGACAAAACTTCAAGGCAGGAAAAGACAGCAAAAACAGCAAAAGAGAAGGGAGGGGGAGTATAAGTCTCTTTTTCTCCCTTATGTTGGAAGCAGGCTACCATCCCATCCCCAGAGTGGGTGCATCACTCACACCACCTCTGTGCCCTCCTCTTACACATGATGAGGATATTTAAAAAGTAAGGACTCCGGCTCCTTGCTGAGCTCCTCACTTAGTTAAGCTCCTAAACTTCTCAAGTTGACACAATGTATAAACCACTACAATGCACCTCAAAGGTGCACATTCTGATCATTTCACAACTTGAACATTGTAACACAGATTTAACATTACTTAAGAACCAGTATTAGACTATCAACATCATTTTACATTAAAACCACAGTATTTTACCTCTAATCCTCCAGAGGCTCATGCATATCCCTTCATGCAAAAGGCATTTAGTCCATCTTCAAGAATTGCCAAAGTCCTAACAGTCTCAGCATTGTTGAAAGGTTCAAGTCCCAAGTCTCCTCTGAGATGTTAGTGGAAAACCTCTGTACTGGTAGAAACAAAGTTAAGCACTTCCAACATTCAAAGGTACAAGATAAACATTTTCATTCCAAAAATTACTAACAGGGAGCAGTAAAGGATTGGGACCAAAGCAAGTCCAAACTCCAACAGGGCAAACATTAAGTCATGCAGTTCCATATCCATTATCTAAAACAATCTGTGGCAAATTGTGAGCTCCAAAGGTTTTGAGTGATTCTACTCCTATGGCACTTCTGGTGGTTACAGATGGCATGGCTTCTCTCTTAGGCCTGCTTTGCTGTGTCCTTGCAGCTTTCTTTAGATGATTCATGTTCCTGGATTTTCCAAACTTCTGGGATCTCCACTGCACCTCTGGCTTCACATTCACAGCTTCACAAATTGCCCTCTCACAGGCACATTGCCAGGCCTCCCAGGCTTTCTGAAATGAAGGTCAAAGCATTTTTAACCCCAAAATTCTTGCATTCTGCATACATCCAAAAATAGCACCATGTGTATGATGCCAAAGTCTGCTGCCAGCTGGTGCAGCAGTCAGGCTTTCCTCTCTCTTGGCTATAGAGGTCAAGTGACTGAATCACTGGGTGCTCTGAATCCAATTTTGAGGAGTACATTTTCTATATTGCCACCATTCTGCAACATTGTACACTGTGGCTTTCTCCTCAAAGTAAACTCTTTCGCATTTTTAGTTTTGAGGCTGTAAAGGGTGAAGACTTACTGCTTCTTGTGATGGCCTCAGGCCATCTTTTATATTCTCCTGTTTCTTCTCAGTAATTGATAGCTCTTCAGCTCTGTCTTTGTAGTCCTCAGACTTATTAGAACTTCCTTTCGGGCCAAATTCACATTTTAAATCATCCTGCTGGGTTCTTTGCTCTTGATTCTTGACATAGATCTGTATAAAAGACCCAAACCATAGCCATGCCATAATCTCAATATTTGACTGCATTGAAATTTCTTGTTCCAGATTAATTAGTCCACCACCTTTAATCTGAGTCTTAGACAAAGTTCCTGGACATGAGTAAAATACACGCAAACATTTTGCTAAGCCATAACATACATCAGCTGGAGTCCAGCATGCAATGCAGTCCTTCCCAGAAGAAACCACCTGAGCCTGGTTTTTATCAGCAGGATTTCTATCAGCCTTCTGGTCTTCTGAGCACTGACCCGAATCTCCCATACAGAGTAGCCTAAGGCATTCAAGCTCTACTCTTCCGTGTGACATCTCTGAACCTTTTCAGTCTCTTCCCACAAGCCATTCCCAAAGGCTCTTGAACCACACGTTTAGGTACACTCACAGTATTGACCCAACTTCTCTGGTACCAAATTCTGTGTTGGTTACTTTTCTGTCATTTCTAGGACAAAATATCCAACACCCAAAATTAAGGATGGAAAGGGTTATTTAGATCACAGTCTGTGGAGGTTTCAATCCATAATCAGCTGACTCCAAAGCAGGGTAGTATGGCACAGGGGCAACACTTCAAGGCAGAGAAGACAGCAAAATCATAAAGAGCAAAAAGGTGTGAGAAGCCTCTTTTCCTCCCTTATATTATAATCAGGCTACCACAATCCCCAGAGTGGGTGTAGCACTCATACTACCTCTGTGCCCTCCTGTTGAGCAGGATGAGGATGTTTATAAAGTAAGGACCCTGGTTCCCTGCTGAGTTTCTTAATAAAACTTCTGAGCTTCTCAAGTTGACATAATGTATCAGCTCTGTGCCTTGTATCAAGAAAAAAAGGGAAGATAGCATCTCAGGAAATAGTCATAAACAATTAATGGCAGAGTTAAATGTGCAAAAATATAAATATTTCAGAAAAAGTCCATGGGCTTCCTTCTTTAGGAAGTCAACCTAAACAGTTGTTTCTCTGAGATTCATTTCAAAGTACTCAGTTGCCTTTAATCCCAGCACTTGGGAGGCTGAAGTAGGAGGAGTGTTGTGAGTTTGAGGCCGGCTTGCGCTACAACCCAATTGCAAGGCCGGCCTGAGCTACACAGTGCGACCCTGCCTCAAAAAACCAGGGCCAGGAGTTTGACTCAGTGGCTTATGTGCCTGTCAGGCAGACACGAGGTTGTGAGTTCAATACCAAGTGCCGCAAAAAAAAAAAAAAAAACCAAAGTAGTCATGTAAATATTCAGAGACCTCTTCAGTCGTGTCCAAAGCTCTGGCTCCTGCTCATACTGGTGGCACACTTTGACTTTATCCACATAATTTTACTTTCACTAGATAGCATTATGCAAGACTTGAAGAGTCATTAAAGCTTCTAATCAAGTTTAAAAGAAGGGCTAGGAGCTAGGCAAGATGCCCCTAAGAGGGTAATACATGAAGCTGTGAGAGTGAAACCAAAGATACAGTGAATTGCCAGTAATGAGATATGGCAGGATTCTGACATATCTGATGAGGAGAGTTATAGTCAGTGAAGGAGCCCAAATGAGAGACTCTATAGGTTTTAACCTACAATGCATTAAGGTTAGGGGTGTCCAAGCCCTTTGGCGTTCACAACATTATACAATCTGAACATGAAACTACAAAATTTAATGCTTGCCTTGTTTGTTTTCAGTGTTTCTTTGGTTTTACTCCTTTCTATTCTGCTATTGTTTACTTTTAGAGTGGCAACATTCACCCTGTGACATTGTACATTGGAGTTATTTCATTTCTTTTGAAGTTTAAACATGCTCACAGTTAAATTTTCCTTGATTCTCAAAGGAGATTTTTGTCTTACATTTTTCAGCAGTATTGGAACTGTTAAGTCTTTGGCCTCTCTTGGAGATGGATTATATACATTTCGCATAATGATATGGACAGGAGCTTTATAGGGGACAGAGGAAAAATGTTTTAGATTGAGAATGTTTTAGATTATGTATTTGGAAGATGATTGGATCATGAGGGTTCTATAGTCTTTTGTGGGTACATACATTGACAAATTTAGTGACTAAATGTGCTGTTAGGAGGTGGGGCCTGATTGGAAATAGGTTACTGAGGACATGAATGTTTCTTTCTTTCTTTTTGCTTCCTGCATACTATGGAAGATTGCTTTTATCTATCCTGTTTCTTCCCTGACACTGAAACCATGGACTAAATTCTCTAAAATCATGAACAAAATAAATATCTCCTCTTTTAAATTGTGGGTGTCAGGTATTTCCCCCAACAATGGAAATCACTAATATGGATATGATTTTTAAATAGTATTCCTGTTTGATTTTTGTGATGGCAATCTACCAAAAAATTTAATTCAAACTTCAAAACCATCAATTTAAGGCAAAGGAAAAGCAATCAGGTTATTCTGAAAGCATATGTGAAATTTCAGAAATATAATCTCTGCAAGGAAATGTTTATTCATAAAAAGTGAGAATGTTTAAACAGATGAACAATAAAGCATATCCTGATTTTTGCATGTATATTGCTTAGCTTTCCATAATTATAATGTTATTATCTTTTGAAAAATACAATTTCATACTGCCCTCACACATACACATACAGACACACACACTGTACACACATTCACACATACACACAGAGAGCTGAAATTCCCAGGTACTAATTTTGTTCTAATCAATGATGTCTTCCTACTTTCCTACCCTCTGCATACTTCTTATCCAAAAGTTATTCCACTTTTTCATTACTAGCACTAAAATGTGCTTGTTTTTAGCAAACTCAACCAATATATAATAAAAATGACTGAAAAAATATTTTTGAGTTATACTTATCCTAAGAGAACTTACTTGTTTTTAGTTTAATTTAATATTAAAAAGCAGTTGCTAAGTACTCCTTAATATTTGCCAATATATTAAATTTTACAATAATTAATTCAACTAATTTTAAAATATTTTAAGTTACAAAAATGATCTTCAGTCATATAATTAAGCCTTTACATTTTATCTCCTTCTACTTGACTTTACCATAATATTTGTCTCTCATATCATTTATTGAATGCATAGCTGGGTAACAGCCAACTTTTTATATGCATTAAGTATTGTGTATATCCCTAGGCTTCCACCTTTAAGTAATAACATTATATATTCAATATTTTAGGGTTTTCTTTTTGAATTTATAATTTCTTTTGACTCAGGCATTCTATGCTCTATTTTGAATAATAAATGAATTTTATGGTATATAAAACTATTTCTAAATTAGTTATACTTTTATCCAAATGTTGCCTCTATAACATCAATTAAGTTTTTAAGATTTTTGCTTTTTACCTTTTTTTGGGGGGATCTAATTGCTGAGTCAGGTGTATTAAATACTAACAGAAAAATGGTAGAATGGCAATGGGAGCTGATTTATAAAAGTCTCTTGATAATTCTATCCATTTGTTACACTATATATTTTGAGGTTATGAAATTAAATGCATAATATTTAAACACTGTCATTTTATCTTATATCATTAAGAAATTTGTCTCATTGCTGTAATAATTTTTTCGTTAAAGGTTTGTACTCATAGTTTCAATATTGATATATTATCTTTAGTGTATTTTGCTTGACTGGCATATTTCTTCCATTACTTTTTCAACATCTCATTTTCCAGTACTGTAGATCAATTGTAAACAGCATGTACATTAATTTTAGTTTAGTTTGTGTTTTGATCTTTATAATTAATTTTATAATTACTAGTTACTATGGTTTGGATATTGTTGGAGACCACTACAAAGTTGCTCTGAGCAGGATTTAAAATTAACTAATTGGCTTTATAGGTTTATCTGTAAGTCTGTCCTAAGCCTAAGCCCCTTGCCTGGCGATGGGAGCGGATTCATAGTAAGTGAACTTCTATGAATCACTGGTCCTGGCTGAGGCCTGTAGTAGCCTGTAATGCCAGAGATACCTCAAAGGGCAAGATAAGTCCACAGCTGAGGACACCTGGCTCCAACCACATTTAAATAGATAGAGACTTCAGCTCCTGGCATCTCACTCCTACAGGTGTCTCATTCCTACTATAAATGTCATCATGGCGATAAAATTGTTCTCCTAAATTGGCATAAGTTACTACTTTGAGAAGTCTTTGAACTGACTCCCAATGTCCCTGCTCATTTCCCGTTCTTTTCTCAGTATCCCGTCTCTTGTTTGAAAATGTAACAAATATGGGTGGTCCAGAGAAGCTCTCTGTCTTGGAGTCAAGAATTTTGCAGAGGGTTTTGATCCTCCTGGAGACCTAAAATCATGCCACTTATCACATTTATTTAAGCCTTTGCTGTATATTCGTTTGGGAGATTGGGGATCTAAGCCAGACCCTGAGAGAATATGATTTGAGTGTATCACACAAATGTAAAAGTTCAAGAAATTTGGTCTGAGTGTGGCTACCAGTGTTGGGAAGTGATGAAACTTTTACAAAGAATAGCCTAGAGAGGTAATTAGGTAACTGAGATCATTACTACTGGAAGAAATAAGTGCATTTCTCACCAGAACAGGCTAGTTCCCATGGAAATTGGTTGTTATAATGAATGCTAACATCTTCTCTTAATGCTCATTCTACAGGAAGTTTTTGCTTTCCTGACGCTCACCAGAACTGGACTAACCAGCCACCAGAAACATGAAACAAGTAAGCCTCTTTACTCACATGACAAAATTTTATTACAGAACAAATAACAGACTAACGCAATGCCATTTAAGATTATCTTTTCTGTTACTGTGTTTACCATTTAATTTTTCTGCTTGCTTTCTTTTCATTTGATCTTTTCATAATTTATTTTATGTACTGGATGCAGAAGCACAAGTCTGCTATCCCAGCACTTGGGAAGCTGAAACAGGAGGCAGGAGGATCACCATGAGTACAAGGGCAGTCTGATCTATACAGTGAGACCTTGTCTCAAAAAAAAAATTCACTTTGTGTGACATTTGAACATTATATTTCAGCTTAAAAATGGTTATTCTTAACATGTTTAAAATGAACCTATTTGAAATCCAATATTAGCAAATTTAAAATATTTTTATCTACAAACAGTAACTGTAATTATCCTTTATAATGTAGAATACATTGTGTTGATTATTTGATTATCTGCACATATCAGTTGTGATGAATTTGTAACCACAGCACTGTAAAATTTCTGACATGCAGTTAACCCTCAATAAATACCTGTGAAATGAGTGGCTTAATGTATGCAATGAAACTTAAAAATAAATAATATAACATTTAATGCCACAAACCTGAATTATAATCAAAAATAGTTTAGTATATAGTTACCTTGTAATTATATAACCATTTAATTATATAATATTAATTATATAGTAATCAATTATATAATTATATAATATATAATAGTTATTATATATTAATTATGCAATTAATTATATGATAACTGATTTATCTTAGAACTGAGTTTAGGACACTGGCCAAATAAGAGAGATGCTGATTCTTGTTAAATTATTAAACAATTTAATAGAAGCTGAACATTTCGACATTAAAAAAAATTCATTCTTCTTACAACCTTCCAGTAACTCACATGTCAATCTTTTAGTACACTTCACTTCCCTTTACAATGCTCATTCCCTCCAAGAGAAATGGATGCTAACATTTACCAACAAAATACATGGGCTGAAAAATATATTGCTGTTTTATTAACTGTAGTAATACAATGCTAATCTATGCAGTTTGGATAAAAACCACTGCTCTAAATGTACACAGGCTTTGTGCTAGTCCTTGTAATTATATTCTGAAGTCTTTCATTAGCCATAGACAAAGGTGAATGACTGTGTTCCAATTCTATACTTACAATAATGAGTTGATATTATTGTAGTCAATACATACTCATCAGGTGACATAGTAGCAAAGTGATTACATAGAAGTTTCTAATCACATCTTGACAAACTTTTCTTCTTACTGCAATAAATTTCTTAATTTTTTTGCCATGTTTGTAACCACAGTTCATTTCATAAGAAATAATTATCTGTTAATTTTTAACAGGTGTTTAGATTACATAGTTTCATAATGAATACTAATTAATTTCATCACAAAATGTGAGTTTAGCAACAAATTAAATGTACAATGATTATAGAACTCTGATCCTAATTCTATAAATATGATAGACATTTTGATAATTTTACTCTAATATTACAAAGACAATATTAACTCACATAGGTTTCATATTAATCTAAGTTTGTCAAACATACAGTAAGTGAAGAAAATAATCTTGAAATCTTTTAATGTGTGAAGAAATTAATCTTAAAATCTTTTAATGAAAAATCAGCCTTGTCTAACATTTTACCTACATTGTGGTAGATATAATTTTAAAATGTACTTTATTAACATTTATTTTTACACAAAATATAAGCAAAGTGCTTTTAATAACATGAGTATTTTGGTGAAATTTTATATTAGGATTTTCAGTAAAAGTATCCCTGTTTTTATACTAATAGGGAGGTAGTATATATTCATTTCCACTTAATAGGTGAGATGTCAAATAGTAATGACCTAGAAACAGCGAGACAAAATAAAGTATATATAACTTGCATAGTGACGCTCCTCGAGAAGAGAAGGGCAGTACCTAATGTGATTCAGAATTGGCTTACATGACGTGAGAAAATGAGGCAAGTGTCTATGGTATTCATTGTGATTGGAGCCAGAGAAAGTGTGTTGTATTAGGCAAGAACTTATGTGACTTGAACATTCTATAATACCAAGGGAGGGAAAAATAAACTATCTTACCAATGCACAAACGTGCCCAGGTAGAATTAGAAGAGGAAGAGATAGGAATAGAATTTAAAAGCTGTCAAAACACAGAGAGAGAGAAAGAGAGAAGAGAGAGAGGAGAGAGAGTCAGACTTCTATACCGGCTTTAAAGGAATTGATATCTACTAGAGACATTTGGGGGTGTTTAACTTCCTTTTTCATTACATAATGATTTTAACCTCCTTATGGATTTCTGACATTCTTCAACATTTAAAATGAGACATATTGTCTTTGTGCAGATCATATAGTATAGAATGTTGGACAATAGATAGACAAGTAGATAGAAACTTGTCTGATAGTTTCATCTTACAAATAAAACTAATCTGGAGACTCTGATAGAGAGTCTTGGTGACATAACAAAAAATGCATGGTCAGAGAAGGTTTCTCAAGAATTACTTCTTGCCTGTGGTGCTAAAGGAGACTTAAAATCCTAAAGTCTGGGAGAATAAAATAGAAGAAACTCACATTTGAGGCCAACATGGCCAATTTAGAGATTTGACAAGGTTCTCTAACAAAATATAGACATAAAATAAAGTAAAATAAAATAAAAGTAAGGATGTAGCTTAGTATAAAGGGCCAGGCTCAGTTTCCAATAATGCACCAGGGAAAAATGAGAATTCTTAGTCCAGCAACAAATGTCACTTCCATGATCCAAGATATTCAAAGGGTTGAGGCTGGAGGACAGCAAGATCAAAGCCAATCTAAGCAAGTTAGAGAAATACTGCCTAAAAATAAAAAATAAAAAGGCTTGAAGTGTAGCTCTGGGGAAATAAATCCCAGAATTCAGTCCCCAGTATAAAAAATAACCTTCAGTAAAATTTGAGAAAATAAGAATTGCCAAACTTACAATTATGCCTACAGGGAAGGAGCATTCATGGTTTTTGCTACTACAACGGAGTACTACTCAGCCATAAAGAAGGATAAGCTTGAGACGTTTCTAGGAAAATGATTGCACCTTGAGACCATACTTTTTATTTACTTTTATGTGACAGGGTTATGCCATATTGTTCACACAGGCCTTGAACTTACTATTTAGCCTAGCCTAGTCTTGAACTTATGGCAATCCTCCTATCTCAGCCTCCTAAGTGCTGAAATTACAGGTATGCACCACCACCCTCGGCCTTGAGACCATACTTCGAAGTGAAATAAATTGGACTGACATGTTCAACTATCAAATAGCTTCTTCAAAAACCAAAATGTATAATAGATATTGTGAAATAGGATGAAAATATTCAAATGGTAAGGGGAAGCAGGGGACAGAAGGGAAAAGGAAGGATGGGGAAAGAAAAAAGAGAATAGAAGAAAAAAATGAAAACAAAACTTTTCTAAGTAAGGGGGAGAAGAGGGGTTGAAGGGAGGGAAGGGAAAGGGAAAAAAATGAGGAATCAAGTTTTATCATGTACAGGTTCGAATTCCATATGATGAACATGATCATTCTGCATATCTAAAGTGTACCAATAAAATTATTTAATTAAAAATAAATAATGAAAACAAGGTCAGTGTAGATAGTTATAAAAACAGTAGCAGGAATGGGAGTTGGTCAAAGAAACAGAAGACAGTAGTTAGGAGTTTATAAACTGAAGTCAGAGAAATTTTTATTCTAGCACTCATGGGAGGCTCCAGATATTTTTTACTGTCCTGTTTTATTCACCTCTCAGTCATTGTTAGCCAACATGGCATGCAACCTACAGAACACAGCAGATAAGGTTCCAACTAAGATGTCAGCCATAGAGGCTATGAGAAGGATTCAGGGCAAAGTTCTTGGCCTTTTTGAGAGTCCGGTGATAGAAACAGAGCAGAAAGCTTAGGAATATATTTTAAACAAAACTGATAAAGTTAGATGAGAGAAGGTGGATAAAACAAAGATTAAACTAATGAAAAGACACTTTAAGTGGAGGACTGTGTTGCTTTAGTTTTAGATGTGAGTTTATGGATGAGAAAATGTAATTTGCAATTACTTAAATGGTGCTGAACAACCAAAAGTATGGTAATCAGTAATTATTCTTTGGAATGTTAATTTAAAGATGAATTTTAGATATTGAAGTACAAAAGTCAAGTGTGAATCGATCTGTGACAGTTAGAGTGAACTGTCAACTTGTTTGGCTTCGGAAACTTCCTTGGGGATTGAAGAAGCACCTTTCTCAATGTTTTTAGGTGGGACATGGAGGCATGGCCCTTTGGTCAATATCTGGTCTCTGGCTTTTTCCTCTTTGGTGCTTCCCTGTGCTGTGTTTCTTTCTTTCTTTCTTTTTTTAATTTTAATTTGTATTTTTTGTTTTCATTTGGTTCAGTGTATTTCCAAATTTCTCTTTCTTTGTGTGGGTACCAGGAATCAAACTCAGGACCTTATACTTGCCAGGCAGGTGCTGTGCCACTGAACTGTATCTCCAGCCTTGCTCTGCTCTGTTGCAGTGCTGACTTGAACTTAGCAGTTTTGTTCCACTATACCATTCTCTGACATTTCTGCCTCAGAGCCGACTGAACATGTTTGCACATCCTGAAACTGTAAGCTAAGTTAAACTTCAAGATGTGACTCTCTGCTATTGCATCTCCAGTAGTCAGAAAGTAGACTCGTACAGAATCTAATAAACCTAACTTCATCATTTATTGAGTAATTATTGACCATCTACTCTCTGGTAATATGAGTAACACATGCTAATATGTATTTTAGGTTACTCAATGTTTTTTCTGGTGAATTTTGACTTTCATTAGTGATAACTAATAACGCAAAAGAGCACAATAAAAACACAACATATGATTACTAGGACAGTTTTTTTAAGTGTGTTGTAAAGAATATAAGCAATAGTGTTCTTAGAATCTTACTTTATTAGAATGCTTATTCAAGAGTCTTACTTTATGAGAGTGCTTATTCAAGTCATATTGGGGTACAGTTTTCCCCAAAGTCATTTCAAAGTGTTTTACTCTAGCCAAGTTTTAAGGCACACACTAATAATGCTATCTTTTAGCAACTTCTGAGATCACAATGGATCCTCCAAGATTTATGTTTCACCTTTAGCTATAAAATTCATACAACATCTATTTTTCTGGAAAGTTTTTATATTATCATTTTTAGCCTGAATCCAGAGTTATTTCTTTTAATGTGAAAAAAGATATAAACAGGCAATTTCCACTCACCCAGCTCTTATGGAGCATAGCAATATACTATATTGCTAGAAGATGTTTTTACTTTGTTTATTCACCTTCTGTTAGTTTTACTTTAAAAGTTTTAAACCATTATCCACCTCACCCCACCTCCAAAAAAGAGACAGACAGAGGACAGGCATCTAAGAAGGTCTTATGTAATCATGATACCTGGTTTTACTATCAGAATTCTTTTAATGTGAATTATATTAAAGAATACATTTTCTCCAACACCTATTCTTGTCATCTTTTACTTTCTACTTAGAAATTTCTGAATAGGTAATTCAGAATGAAGAGGCATTCATAAATGCTGTCCTATACTTATTTCAAATAGGAAAGATGACATAAACAGAAAATTATCAACAATCTAGATAGATTTTGAGAAATAAATGCTATTTTGAATATTTGTGGAGGACTAGTAAGTATTATTTCAAAGTGATAGAACATTTTAGATGAGGAGTATTTTCTGAATATAGATGGTAGGCAAAAGTCAAGTGGGTGAATAAAATAAGATACTGAAAATTTCCATATTTTTCAGTTTATGGTGCCTCATTCCCATAAGTATAAAATGAAAGAAAAATGCACATAATTCCAACTGTAATTTTAACTATGACTCTAGAATTATACATCATAACATATTATTTGGGTAGGATTAATAATATTAGTAACAATGTTTTATTCAGAGGGGTCACTAACAATTGGGTGTAGTTCATAAAAAAATAAAAATAATACAAATTTTTCATAAATCTGATTTTTCTTTTCAATGAAAATGTTTCACATGAAGGTTTTTATAAGCTTTTAACATTTGTTCTTCAATATTACATTTAAGCATTGATATGGTATAAAAACGTATAGTGTGAATATGAGTATATAGAAATTCATATGTGGAGGGTTTTCCTATTTAATGCATCTATGTATCTTCTATTCTGTAAATATGTAAAGAATATCTAATATGTGAAACAGAGCAAGATCCTATGAGTTGTCTGCTTAGAAGTAACTGTAAATCATGGAAAGCATAGTAATAATTTCAACATGCTACTATTCTTGAGAAAAAAGAAAGATTGCTTCTAATTGGTTGTTGTTTCTAAAGTTTTTGTTTAAAATGCAGAATATGAACAAGATCTTAGAGAATGAGTCTAATTTCCACAAGTGTGTACATTAATTTAAATTAAAACAGAAACTTATCTTACTTGTAACAGAGACCATTTTGAACATTTAAAATGAGAATAAAAAAAGAATACAACTTAAGAAAATATGAATACTGATGAAAATACTGAAAAGTGAATTTTAAAATTTGTTATTTTAATCTTATTTAATCGTGCTATGTTAAAATGGAATATGACATTTCATTTTTTTACAATTTTGTAAGATTAGTTAAGATTGTATATGAAATGTGAAATTGGATTATTTCTTCAGTTTGGTTTTCAAATTTCTATTAATATTATTATTTGTAGCTATAATAAATAAATATTGTATAAGGCCTATGATTCTAATATTTCTATAAATTCTAATTCATTTGTATGAACAGGAGTATATACAATTAATAGTAGGATAGCTACTATTCTCATGGTCTGAAATATCATTGGGTTCTCTATGGATTCTCTAGTTTATTCCATTTCTAAGAATTAAATTCTGTCATTTGTAAAAAGCATTCCAGTAACTAATTTTGTATTTTACAATCATTAGAAATATTACATAGTGTCACAAATAAAATGGTAAATTAAAACACAGTAGTATTTACAGTGGTTACATGTGGCATGAAAGAATGAAGTCCAAAATTTGAATTCAACACAAGTAACAATTATTATTTTTTATGAAACAATGTTCAACTCAATAATCTTCAGTGAGAAGCAGAATAACATAAATGGGCAACAGTAGTAGTAAATGCATACTTGGCAGCATATTATGTAAATATGAAAATACTGTATATATATTTTGACAGTGAAAATTCACTCTCTCTAAAATACATTTCACAACTTGTTACTACTTCTCATTCTTGAAAAATGCCATTTATCACCATAACAAAAATAACTGAAGCTACTTTGTGCCTTGAAACAGAATTAATTTCACTTCCTTTTTTTCTGCCACACTTTATTTTACTTCTAAAACAGGAATTTTATATTGTATAATTTACTGTGCCTATTTTCTTTTACATTTTTACTTTGGAGGTGGAAAGGTATGTGTGCTATAGTATAAATTTCAATAATGTGTCTCCAACCTTAGTAATGTACACATATATATCTTACAAGTATATATCAACATACATATAGATGTATATACATGCAATTACTTGAAATACTTCTGAAGCTATTAAAAAACAGAATTCAGAAGGATGTAAAATATTATTGTTGAAGCTTCTTTCATGATTGTCTCTCAAAGGCAAATAATTGAATCTTTCTGTCAAGTTTTTGAAATATTTTAGTTTGGAAGCTAAACTCATAAAAGAGCTTTTACTAAATAGCTGATATTATTAAAATAACATTTAAAGTGTAAAGAAATTGGATTTTAAATAATGAAGTTCTGTGTCAAATGTCTGCATACATCAAATTATAAATACTCTTTTAAGCAGAAATATTATTATAAAATGTTTAAAATTACAGTTATCTGAATTAGATTTGTTTTAATATATTGTCAATGCTGGAGTAAGGATAATTTATTGATATGGTAGCTCATGTAACAAGAGACAGAATGTATAAAATATTTATAATGAATATGACTCCCATAACAGATTTTTTGAAATTAAAATTAAATTTAGAAAACAGTGCTATGATATTATTTCTTTCATACCATATTATAAATATTTATTCTAATATTACTGTGTTAGACAATAAATTTATATAAATAATTTTGCTGGGAATAGCATTTTTATACTATCTAAAGTGTCAATAACTTTTAAATATGCATTTAGAAATGTGTATTTCTAAATACATTGGCAATAACAATGTGAAAACTTTAGCCAGATAAATAGAATTTAAAAATTAGTTCAACATTTATCCTATTTTCCATAAAATTAAATTTTTGTAGCTTTCCCCTTAAATAACTGTGATTAACAGTGGGCATCATTGTAATAAATTTCCATTTAATTTAATGTGAATTTATTAATTAAATTAGCCTATTGCTTATTCTGTCATGAAAGAGAAACTTTAATGCTTAAAATCATAAATTGTAATTGAAACAGTAACTGAAGGATTCATGTCCATCAAGATTTACCAAAATATTTGAAAACTGAATAAGAGCGAAAAGTTTAAAACTATATTCTAAAGTATTCCCCTCACCAAGAGGTAGCAAGAATGGCTACAATTATTTAATCATCTGCTATGGGCCAGATGATATGTCAGATGCTAAACATACGTATTTTGTAGAATCCTTACAAAATATTTACATCTTGATTTTTCAGACTGATGAGTTTAACAGTTTGCCAAATATCAGAGAATTGGTAAATGGTTGAGAATGCTTTGAAAAACAAAATATCTTCCTAAATGGGGGATAATTTTCCTCTACACTGTTCTGTTTTTTAAATGTGCAGAAGTCACAAACTCTACATCCATAAATTTAGTGGGTCGATTCCTGTAGATCTTCATTCTTCTCATTTATAGGCTTCTAGATCCTGGTGCTAGGATACAGATAAGTTTCATTTTAAGGTTTAAAGTATTAACATGGAAGACTAGCATGTTAGGATTTTTCTTCCCATGAACACTTCAACAATTTTTGGATGCATTTATCTAGCATTAAGATTTACTTATTCAGAGTGTTTTCCATAGAACAGTCTTTCTTGGAAACCCATCAGTTTCTACTGTGATAAAAAAAATCATATAAATACAGTAGGGAACTTCTTCCATGTGTGATGTTACACACACACACACACACACACACACGCGCACACACACACATGCACATGTGGAGTGTTCTATGCTTTTTTCTTAGTGTTTTACCCCTTTTGATTTTCTATAATAGTTTGCATTTAAGACAATAATTGGTGTCTTTTTAAAAAAGTGTTTGGCAATACCTAGCAAATATTTGTAGAAAAATACTGAAGGAAACATAAATCAATAAAATTGTAAAAGCTACATGTAATAGGATTTTCCAAGAAATCCAGCCCAGTATATGAAGGCAAGGTGACTTATAAAAAAATTTATGACAAGAATCATTGTAGATTCAATGATTTCAAAGCACTGGTAGAAAATGATGAAGTTCAGATATGAACTCAAGTATACTAGTTCCAGATATGTCATCTTTCCTCCTTTTTGTAACTTTCATAAAAAAAAATTTAAACATTGCTTAGAGATTCATGTTGACTATCCATAAATAGAGCATCTGGATAATTTTCTTTCCAATTAGGGATAATTTTAATACAAATATACTTTGCATACTAAAAAAAACGAGTAAAGGAAAAACATTCATTTTGACTCTTAGAAGAAAAACAATTGGGCAAATAATATTTCACAGTAAGTTTTTGAAGAAAGTTTTGTGATAGTGATCACTGTCAGCAACGCAAAACAATGTGTCCTTCATTAAATTGAAACTGGAAGGAAAAGTAATGCCACATACCAAGAAGACAGGAAAAAATGAAGCAAGACTTGCTACACGTAATTCAGAAATGTAACGGTGAAACTGAAAATTGATGTAGGAACTTCAAAAACTATTGGATGAACTGTGTTACTGGGAAGAATAAGTGACGGCAATGTCAGAGGTAAGTGATGCTAACCCTTTAAGTGAAGGATAAAAATCAACAATGTAAAAAAGGACATGGATAATTTTACAAGTCTAAGGATCAGTCTCAAATACAAGAAGTCCAGGTCTCCTGAGAAACAAAATAAATTACATAAAGTCATGATTTAAAAATAATTAAAGCAGCACATCATTAGAATAAGCACAATGTCTGAAGACATATTATCTTAGAACATATATTTATAATGCAAAACACTCATCAGATACTTGAGAATACAAGCATGTTATGGGTATAAAAGTAAGAGATATTTTTTAAAATTATTGGAATTGACAGTCAAACACAAAACAAAAATGTAAAGAGAAAGGGAATGGGGTAAGAGAAAGAAAGAGAAGGAAAGAAAAAAGGAAATGAGGGAAAATACAGAAATAGATGTGGTAAATAAAAATTAATTTCCAAAATAATAACTGTCATAAAGTAGTCATAATTTTATTAAATGAAAACAGCTGAATAGAAAAAATGTACAAATTCTATGATGCTATCTTTCAAAGTGCAACGTAGTAGGAATTAGAATATGAAACATAGTATGCAAATAAATATCCTTTCCAATGTTAGCTGTAAATAAAATAATGGAAAATGTGTGAGAATAGTCATTAAACCATAAAATAATTTTTATGCCAAAAATAACAGATGTTACATCTGAAGTGTATTACAAACTTGGATTTTATATTTAGAAAATATTTAATAGAAAAAGATAATGTTCTCAAACTTTATACAGTTTGCATTTGTTTTAGTGATATAACACATCTCATGAAAACCAAAGGAAAAGATTAGACACCCTAAATATTGAAATAAAAACTATTAGAGACACAAGATGAAGCACAGGTTACTAAAGACCAAATGATAGTTTTTCCATATATTAACTTGGAAAACCTAGAAACTAGTAGCTAATTTAGCAGCAATAAATAAGCTTTTGAGTTTTTCAAGCAATCTTCATTCAGAAAAAAGTTGATTTATAGATTAAATTCCCATGTAATATTTAGAAATATGTCCATATATATAATGTGAGTTTATTAAAATACTATGTATTAACTAAAAATTAAAACCACCTAAATTTACTGCATTATCATACTAGTTAGATAAATTATCCTAATAGTACAAGCAGAAATACTAACAGGATCATTACCATGTGCTTCTAAAAGATCTTAAAATCATAAAATAGTCCTATGTAGCCAGGCGTGGTGGCGCACGCCTTTAGTCCCAGCACTCAGGAGGCTTAGATAGGAAGAGCATTGGGAGTTCGAGGCCGGCTTGTGCTGCAACATGAGCTCAAGGCCGGCCTGAGCTACATAGTGCGACCCTGCCTCAAAAAACCAGGGCTGGGAGTTTGGCTCAGTGACTTACGTGCCTGCCTGGCAAGCGCGAGGTTGTGAATTTGATCCCTAGTGCCAAAAAACAAAACAAAACAAAACAAAAAAAACCTCCTATGTTTTATTTAATGAAATATAAATATATATGCAGTAAAATATTAGAAAAATGCTGACTAGATTTCTGAACGTTTTAAATAGAGATACATTTTCTACACATTATGAATACCAATACTGTTATAACTAGAAGACAGCGATAAATGTCATTTGAAAAATAAAGTAAAATGAGTTGAAGTCAGTTAGGTAAACAAACCACTGGCACCGTGATGCATCTCCTTCCCCAGCTGCTCTTCTGGCCTGTCAGCCCATTCGTAGCAGCGAAAAACCATTAGAGCAGGTGGCTGCTCATTTTATTGTGATATGGAAGATTAACCTCAGAGCTATTTCTACATTTACTAGAAAACACTGAGTCATGACAATTGTAAAAACTATCTCCACAAATATGCAATCAAATTCGTTTATACTAGGGCTTACTCTGACGTGAGAAGAGTGTTAGTGAAAGATGTAAATTATTTAGAATATCTAAATTACTTTTTTGCACTTAGCCTCAGCGTGAGATCCTTATGTATTAAAACAAACTGAAAAGGTGATTAACTGTGCCACAATATTATGAGTTTTATATTGTAAAAGTAGGATTTTAAATTCTGAAAGCAGAGTTGTAGCTAGTGAACTTGTGCTGAGTTGAATTAAGAATTGTTTATAAACCGAGGGAATGGATATTCATCTGTTATTTTTACTTAAATTAATCTAAAATAAATCTGTCCATATGTGTGTGCTCCTTTCTGTTTTCAGTAGTAGTTCTGCTATATTCCCCCAAGATTCCTTTGTTAATTAAGTATCAACACATTTTAGATTAATATTAGAACTGGGGCTATTTTGACCTTGTATCTGAAATAGCCTTCTATTCCAAGGATGAGACACGCAAGATAAATTTAAAAGAAAAAAATAATTGACATTTAGTGTACGTTGTTTGGTAGGTTCAAAGAATTAGCATTTGTGAAGTTGACTAGACCATTAATATTATCAAACTGCAATCAACATTTGTCAGTTTTTATCACAAATATCATCTATTTCTACAGGATTATCTTTTGTGTTTTCAGGCCATGTATCTGCAAACTAACTGATAATGATGAAAGGTAGAATGTATTTCAAAATTGCACACCATTCACAAAATAGCTAACAATAGACGTTTAACCTCACAACAAAATAAACATATGTTAGAATACCTTCAAACAGATTTTCCAATGGCAAAAAATACATGCAGTTTACAAATTAGGCAATATTCATAGCTACTTTATTTCTTTAACTATGTATTTTATTCAATATATGAAATAATAAAATAAATTAGCTTTCATTAGTAAGGATAGTATATGAAGTTTTTCTTACATGATATCTTAGTAAGCCTTTGGAAACTAAACCTTAATGAGTATCACTGTGATAATTAATTTTTTTAATTCCATTTTTATTAGTACATTTTTTCAATGTGCAGTGATTGCATTCCTTGTGAATAAAAAGAGCGTGGAGCACAAAAAATGACATGTGGCTCAGTGGAACAAAATGTAGGGAGCAGAAGCTAGTCCAGGCACATTCAGCTATCTGATCTTTGAAAAAGGGGCCCAAAACATATGCTAAAGAAAAGATAGCTTCTTTAAGAAACAGTTTTGGGAAAATTAACTATCCACATGCAGAATATTGAATCTAGATCTGTATCAATCACATTATTTACTAAACTAAAAATAAATTGGATCAAAGATGTAAATATTAAAACAAAAATGCTAAATCTACTGGCAAATAAAAGAGATAAAACTTGAAGACATAGCCAGAGGTCAGAGCTTTCTGAATAGAACCCAAATTGCACACAAGAAAAATAAAAAATCAACAAGTGGAACCATATCAAATTAAAAAACTGCACAACTGAGATGACCAACAGATTGAAGAGAAAACTTACATACTGGGAAAAATGTTTTGACCTTTTTTCTTCCCTTGGACCAAGGACTAATATCTAGAATATAAAATGAACTCAAAAAAATTGGATCCCACCAAAATAAAAGATGATATAAAAATGCACAATTGAAATGAATAGATACTTCCAATAGGAGTTGCAAATTGCTATTAAATACATGAAAAATTTTTTAACATTTCTGACCATTAGACAAAGGCAAATTAAAACAACACTGAGATTCTATTTTATTCCAGAAAGAAAGACTATCATCAATAAATCAATAATAACAAATTATAGAGAGGCCGTGAAAAAAAGGAACAATTCTACATTGATAGTAATTAGTTTTTATATTAGCATATTTAGACTATGGTACCTGGTATTTTGGTTTATAAAAAAGGCTAACTGTTGTGAAAGTATTTGTGCATGTAGTAATGATAATTAACTTTAAAACAAATTATTTTGTGTAATGAGTGTAAGCCTCATTCAATCAGTTTAGTGTTTTAATACAACATAAAATAGCTACCTGGATTTCCACCATGTTGGCCTGTCTTTCATGCATTGGAGTACAGTCCATGTGAACTCTTATTATATTTGCAGCCTGCTGCTTTATTCTAAGAATGTCAACTTTGTTCATTTCCACAATCACATAAGCCAATTTCTTAACACCACAATCTCAATACTCTCTCTAGTCTTTCTCTCTCTCTCTTTCTCTCTCTCTCTCTCTGGAGAACTTTGCCCAAGACAATGACTGTATATGACCATGAATAATTTTTTGTAACTATGTTACAGTAACCGTGGTAATAAAATTACTAGACATAGTAAAGGGTTGTGTACATTGCTTGCTCATCTTACACATCATTACTGTTGTTGCCTTAAAAATATAGTCAGTTTGTGGAATTCATTCAATTGAATTTCTGTTTCTTATCAGTGTCACATTAGGTAAGAAAGAATGAAACACCGAGAGAGAGAGAGAGAGAGAGAAAGAGAGAGAGAGAGAGAGAGAGAGAGAGAGAGAGAGAGAGAGAGAGAGACAGGAGAGAGAGAACGAGAGAAGAGAGAGAAGTTAAATCATCTGTCTACCTATTATTTTCCATGATTCAGCACATTGACTTGGCATTTAATATATGGTGTGGAAAGAGTTTTGTAGGAATTTATAGACTCATGTGATTCACTGGGACATCAGGGATCTCAGGTGTCAGATCACTCAGAGCAGAAGTCTCTGCCAGTGGAAATAGCTGACTCTTCTAGATAGCGGACATTGAGTTTGCAAGTAGCAGTTGTAGTAATATTTGGTAAAATTGGTTTGTGAAAGAAGATGAAGTAATGCTTCAGATCTCTTGGCTCATAAAAATAAACTACTTGCTGCAAAATGTGCTGCTTTAGGAGAGAACAATATATTCAGAGATTAAAGAAAAGAGTGCATCGATGGTTACAGTTATCTAGGAAGTGGTCATGAGGGAGCATCCGCTACCGAAGGGAGAGGTCAAGAAGAGAGTTGGGGGAGTTCTTCTGATTGAAAATAATATTTGAACTCAAGAATTTCAAAAATGTATTTTTAAAAGAAAGAACAATACAGAAAAGATAGAATGGTGTAGTACCCTTTAGAGAAGAAATTTATTAAAAATATAGTTTTCTTCACATTCCGCCCCCTTATCATACATCATTTGCCTTTCTGTGTTTATTTTTATGAACTGATATGTTTCTCAAATTTTCACAACCTTATTCTTAAGCAAAAATATGCAGTATCACAGTCTAGAGAAAGTAGTAATATATGATAAAATGATTTGTTTGCATTTTATACAAAAGACAATTTGAATGCAAATGAAAACAAATCAAGGAGATGAAAATCATGAACTAATATGTTCTTCTAATGTTATATTTGATATCAAACTAATTTTGGATGATATTTTAAGAATAAGCATCTCCTCATCACTTATTTGATCAGCAATTTTGCATATACATATTGCCATTTTCAATAAGGAAGACAAGAAACAGGGCTGCACATGTTAGTGGCTCTTTTAAAGGAAAACAAGGACTTAGGACAAATCTGAGGAATTTTAACAAGAATATTCTGAACAGAACTATCAACTTTAAGTATCTAACTCAAATTATTTTTGGATTGGAAAGTACAGAACAATCTCTGGTTATTTAAAAAAATGTAAATTTTCCCCTGTTTTGAAAATTATTTCTAGGATTATATCTAAGCTGTAATGACTGTCCCTCTCTTCAGGTAGATTTGTTATCCATTTCTTTCTAATTTTAAAAATGATACTTTCAGACTTTGTTTTCTACAACAATCTGGAAAACAGTGAATACAGCTTTGATTATTGCCAGAAGAAAGACAAGTGTGATTTGTGTCTGCTCACAACTCCTCTGTGCATCTCTGACAGTGTTTATCTGGCTGCACACATTTGAATGGGGTTCTGCCTCTCAAAAATCAAGAATTTTTAAACCATTTCTTTTGGATATCAGATTGAATTGTCTGCAAGTACTTGGCCTCGGTGGCAAATGACATCTCCATGTGTAACTCTTTAAACTAGTTCTATTTTGTTTTCTAAAAGTTGAAATTTCTTTGTGAGTTAATAGTTAAGTTTGCTTCTAAAATAATCAAATCTTTTTTCTGTCTTTCCCTCCCTGCCTATGTCCTGCCCTCTCTAGGTCCCTCCTTCCTTCCTTCTGCCTATCTTATCTTTCATATTTTTCTTTTGCAAAAAACAGATACTGAGCATATATTCTGTCCAGTGAACAATCACTCCTGAGTGAGTTCAAGTAATCATATCTACTTACTTCTTTTCAGATTATCATTTCTGGTTAATATTTATGACAGAAGGAGATTTAGGAATTCTGTGTATAAGGGATTATAATCTTTAGGATCACGTTCTAAGGAGACATCATAACATGTACTACTTATATCAATAGTTACAGATTAGTTAAAATAGCAGTTTTCTGCAGCTTATAAACTATTATCACTTACAATAATATCAAAATATCTATTTTCTACATTAAAAAGGTTTCTCATTTTAGTGAAAGAGATCACAGGTGAATAAAACCAAGGGCTAATCCATACCACAGCTAGCATACAAGTACTCACAAAGATGATCATTATTTGTCTTTGCAGGAAAAAGACTTTTAACTAAAATAAAAGAAAATACTTAGAATTATCAGTTATCTGTACTACTAGCTATAATGTATTGAGCCTCATAAATTATTGAGATCAAATATGAAACCAATATCAAAATTTCTTTTTCTGTTTTCTGCTCCATTCTGCATAACCGTTTCAACCTTTCATGGTACACATCATGCCTCCTACACAAAGTGATCTGGTGGTCAGTATTTGTCAATTTTCACTGAAAATTTTTGCTTTTGCGATTCTGGTTCTAATCTCAGCAGGGAAATGTAGAAGACTCATGATTATGCTAGTTTGGGTTTCATGCTCATTTTTGGAACAATCAACTGTTTAGAAGAAAAGACTAAAATAACTGATTTATTTTAGAATGGATGCCAATCCGGTGAATTTGTATGGACAAAGGGAGATGATTTCACCAATTTTTCTCAGTATCATGACAGAATTGGAATCAGGCTTTTTATCAAGACTTTTATTTGGAATAAAAATGAAAGGAGGGTACAATGTACAATTCAGGTGGAAGATAGTTACAGTAGTTACTGTTTCAGGACAACCAAAATTTACTTTCATAATTCATTTTATTTCAATCTTACTTTTATGAGAAATAAATGTTTGCCACACATTCTACTCTCAAATGTAACATTTGTAAGTGATTTATTCCGCTATGCCTCAGTTTGTTTAGGTGGAAAAGGAAGAAAATGTTATCACTAGCTCAATAAACTTTTTAAATGATATACTACATGAAAATGATTTATGTAATTAAACATAATGCAGTATAATATAAAATTATGTCTTACTAACATTATTAATTAGTTACTAAATAAATGCTGTGTTTATGTTTCCTATAAATGCAAACTAAAATACTGATTCATAGCCAGGCATGGTGGCACATGCCTTTGATCCCAGCACTCGGGAGGCTGAAGCAGGAGAATCATTGTGAGTTCAAGACCAGCCTGGGCTACAAAGTGAGTTCAAGGCCAGCCTGAACTGCAGAGTGAAAACCTGCCTCAAAAAATAGGGCTGGGGGTTTAGCTCAGTGGTGTAAGCACCTGCCTGGCAGGTGCGAGGTTGTGAGTTTGATCCACAGTACCAAAAATAAAAATAAAAATAAAAAATAATAAAATACTGATTCAATTGAGAAAATATTTTCTGTATGCAAATTTCTCAACTACTAAATATTATTCTGTAACTTAAAAGATGAAGCTCAAAGAATACTTATTACTGAAGTTAATTTCTTGTGTCTCAGATTTCTCATTTGGGTATTTAGAAAACGTTATATACTTTAGATAGTCTTAAGAATGAAATTTGTTATTTTGAAACGTATATGATGTAATAATTTCTCAATAAAATAATAAAGTAAACCAGTATTTTGTTTTCTTCCTTTTTTATTTTCCTTTGGCTAAATTCTTATTTTCTTCCTGTTTCTGTTAGAGCTTTAAATTTCTTAAATACATTTTTATAGATGAAGAAAAAATAAAATATACTGTGTCTATTTTGTGCAATCACATCTAATCTTTGATCTCTAAACTCAAATAGCAGACAAAAACCTAATATCTTATATAATATAAGCTCTCAAAAGTTCTAGAGTTGGAAAATCCATCTTAGAAGTAATTTTTAAATACAATCCAAATCTTAAATTTTCACTTTTTATGCATGTAAATTTCACCAAAATTGAAACATTGAAATATAATATGTCATAAATGCAGATGACAAAATCATTACAGATCCTTTTCTGTATTCAGTTCTTCATTGGAAGAATTTCATATATCTGGAGTGGTCTATGCATTTTACATAGACTAGGATACAAGGTATATTGAATAAAAGACAATGAATTGGGTAGCAGCAATAATAGCAAAGCTAGAAGATAAATAGCTTTAAAAGGGGAAAGTAAAAGGAGTAAAAGAACAAGGAGTATTTGTGAAAATTTGGATAAATAACTCAAAACTTCAAAGAATCTGAATATCTAATTATAAAACAAAGCTTTATATTGTGTAATTCAAAGTCTTAAATATATTTATAAATGTTGCATTTTTGTTATGCTTTTAATTTAGAATAAATTAAAGCTAAAACAAAAGAAACTAGAAAATGAGATAAGCAACTAACAACTTTTGAAACAAGTTTGTGTAATCATTTCAGTCAAATTTCATAAGTTTCTGTATAAAAATCAGGTTTTGTGAAGGAGAAACTACCGTAAAATTTTAATTGAATTATAAAACTAGAGATGGCAATCTTGTAGATGTAGGTTGACCTCAATAAGAATTTTGATTGTACTACCAGAAAATTCTCAATAATAAGCAAGATAAGAGTATTAGGCAAATTGATATCTTACTAACTTTCAACTGATTATGGGAATAATGTTAACAGATAGTGAGGTTATATCTAGGCATTGGCAAAACTGTTAAAGTGCTGAAATACAAAATTTGTATCCTAACACAATCAAGGTGTTATTGCATTCATAGATGCAATTTTCAATGAAATGAGTTTCCTAAGTGTGTAGTGATGATATGTGAATAACAAGTAAACAAGGCTAACCACATTGTCATATTCTTTTAACATGTAAAAGTATACAAAGCAAACAGAAATATTTCATTCAAAACACCTTCAAACCTTAAGATTGTCTTTTTAAAATAATTGCTTCTGGAATGAATAAGGATGAAAACAAATGAGTAGTTCCCATTAAAGTATTTTGGACTGAAATGTACATTCAATAAATCTTTTAGAACTGTATGTCTTTTGGATTCAAAACACTTTCATTTACTGTAGACTATAATAAGCTTCTTGTCATCACTGTATGTTTTGTAAGATCATAATAAAGACTGATGATGTCTGATACTCAAATTCTATGGACTAAAATAAAGATTATTGTGTCCTATAATCTCAGTATTGTAGTGAAAGCTGTATAGTTTATTAATACTTGTTGTCTTGAATGACTATTATTTTCTAACAAGTAAGTGTGTCTTTTGTGGAACTGCTTTGGGAAATGTCAGTGTTTCCACTATTTAATGTGCGTATACCACTTTAATGAAGTTTTGTGCAATAGAGACCCATTTCTTTCTTTAACCATTGCAACATCAATCATTTAGTCCCTGCAGTCAACAAAAATACCGGTGAAAATACACAAGATGAAAACTGACAAATTCATATATATTATTTTTTGAAAACTACTGGAGGCACACAAGACCCTAGTCTTTAATTGTTAATTAAATGAATTTCCCAGAAAAATTGATTGGCCATTTGTGGATAAACCTAATAAAAGAAATGATTGAAAAAGGTCCACTCTGTTGAGCCTTTCTCTTTCCTGTTAGTCTTTTATGACAACATACTATTAGCATTATCCTAAGTTACTAATATTTGGTATATTTTAATGCCCTAATTCAAATTGGATGTGTATAATGATTATTACTAAAGGCAATAGCAGCTATGTACTTGTAATGGCTGATACACTGTGTCAACTTGAGAAGACTAGGAGTTTAAATAAGTAACCCAGAAGTTTTACATACTAGAAGGACAGGTACTTATTGCTCTAGGATGTTGTTCATCGTGTAAACTTGAAAAGTTTAGAAGTTTTACTAAGAGACTCAGCAGGGGGCCAGTGTTCTCACTTTGTAAATATCTTCATCCTGTGCAAGAGGAGGGCATAGAGATTGTGAATGCTACACTCACCCTTGGTGAGGGAATCGCCTACTTACCCTTTTGGAATAGAGGCTTGATTTTCCCTCCTTTTGCTCTTGCTGCTTTCGTCACGTTCAAGATAGAGCTGAGGAGATCTTAACTGCTGGTAAGGAACAGGAGAGAATATAAAAGGTGGCCTGAGGGCTTACAAGAAACAGCAAGTAGCTACCATTTGTAGCCTCAAAACTGCAAAAGCTAAATTGTTTGCTTTGAGGAGAAAGCTACAGTGCACACCATGTTGTAGAATGCCCGCAGCATAGAAAATGTGTTCCTCAGAATTGGATCCAGAGTTCCCAGTGATCCAGGCACTTGACCCGGACAGCCAAGAGAGAGAAAAGCCTGGCTACTGCTACAGTTGGCAACAGACCTTGGCATCATCCGTGTGGCACTGGTTTTGGATGCATGCAGAATGCAGGAGTTGTGGAGTTAAGAAGACCTCATCCTGATTTCACAAGACCTGGGAGGCCAGGCAGTCCACCCCTGAGAGGACAATATGCGAAGATGTGGGGATGAAGACAAAGATGGAGTGGAGACCCCAGAAATTTGGAAAAGACAGGAATGTGAGTCATCTAAGGAAAGTTGCAAGGAGGAAGCAATGCAGGCCTAAAAGAGAAACCATGGAGTTACAATCACCAGAAGTGTCACTGAGGTAGAACCACAGAAGCCCTTTGGAGCTCACAATTTGCCAAGTATTACCACAGATGTGGCACATAGAACTGCAACCCTGCTTGTTCCATTTCTTTCTATCCCTGTTTGTAACTTTTGGAATGAAAATGTTTACTTTGCCATTGAATGTTGAAAGTGTTTAATGTTTAATTTGCACAAAACTTGAAGCAAAGAATTTGCCATATATATATATATATATATATATATATATATTTTTTTTTTTGTACCGGGGAATGAACCTACAACCTCGTGCTTGCCAGACAGGCACTTAGGCCGCTGAGCTAAATCTCCAGCCCTGCCTTATATATTGAAAGAGACTTAGGAAGTGAACTTTTCAACAAGGCTGAAACTGTTAGGATTTTGGCAGCTCTTAAAAATGGACTAAATGTCTTTCTTATAAAGGTATGTGTATGAGTCTTTGGTGGACCAGAGGCAAAATGTTATGATTATAACATGATATAATGTTGATAGACCTAATATTGGTTCTTAAGAAATGTTAAACCTATGTTATAATGTTCAAGTTGTGAAATGATAAGATTAAGCATGTTTTTGTACCTGGAGACTGGTTTAAAGAAATGTGTGTGGTTGCCAAGTTGACAATTCTATGTAATAACTGTAAAATACAAATTCTTTTGTAGTAACAAATAAGTTTACAAAGTAGACTATTCTGTGCTTTAAAATTAATCACAAAAGTTGAAAAGAATTGAAACCATGTAGATTTTACTAGCCAACCATAGTAGATCATACTAGAAATTACTAACAGAACAATAGCAACAATTCTGAAAATACAACTGTTACGGTTCTTGCATCAGTGTGCTCCCAAACCTCATGAGGTCATGGGGGTGGAAATTTCGGAGGTGGTCAAATCTAGAGTCTGTAGTTCGTTGTCTAGTGCTGGGAATGGAAGTGTGACTGCCACACCTGCCCTAGGGCATGTAGCCTCCATACAATATAAGGGACGGAAAGAGACTTGCCCTCCCCTTTCTGCTTTTGCTTTTGCCTTATTCTGCTGCCATGAACCATTGCCCCTCTGTCACACCACCCTGCCTTGGAGTCAGGCGATGATGGCCTGAAACATCTACAAACTGTGAGCTAAATAAAGCTTTCTTCCCTTCACTTTTGGTGTCAGGTATTTTATCTCAGTAATAAAATGGAAATAATTAAAACAATAAAGTAAAATAACGTATTTATTCCTGAGTGAAAGGATGATTGGGGTCAGAGAGCCGTACTTAACACAAAATGCATTTAAAAAACCAATTAACAAATGACATATCAAAATCTATGAGATAGAATTTCTGTGTATATGAGAATATTTATAGCTATAAATGTTACATTAGAAAAATTAAAACTTCTAAATGAGTACTCTAAACTACCACCACAGAAATCTTTTAAAGGGAGTATAAGCTAAGTATGGTTGTATACACCCGTAATCACTAGTGGAGCCCAAAAGGAGTTTTGGCACAGACTTGGCAGTTAAGCAATTAATGAGACCTTGTCTCCAAATAAAAAATATAAATGGACTGGGGCTATAGTTCAGAGTGAGGACATAATAATAAACCTCATGTTAGGTGTTAGGTTGTGAATTCGATCCCTGGCACCAAAAAAAAATTGTAAACCTCATGTAAATAAAGGCAAGTATGTAATACAAATGATTGTGAAAACTGAAGAAGTAAATGAAATTGAAACCAAATGCCAGTAGAGAAAAATCAATGGTGAAAAGATGTTTCTTTGTAAAGTTTAATAAAATACACAAGTATCTAGAGTAAGAATTACAAAGCACAAGAAAAAGAAGACAAATTAGTAATAGCATGCATTAAATATGAGGTACCATTATAAATTTTGTAAAAACTGAAAAGATAAAAAGGATATTACAAAAAATACTCTGTGTACTTACATTTCATAATTTAAACAAAATACACTAAATCTTCAAAAGCATAAACCACTATCTTCCCTAAAAAATACTCACCCATACTACACAGATATCCTGTACAATATATATTCATATAGAATTCTGCAAGACATAGCAACAATTGCATAACATAATGCGCTGTAGATTTTCAGAGATTAATGTGTAGGTCAAGACTTGAAAATCTGTCACCATAACCCATTACCAGCAGGTCAAAAAATAAAATTACCTGATTCTAGCCTCAATGCAGAAAACACATTTTATGAAATTTAAGAGACATTCAAAATGCTATAGGTTAACTTTGGTTCAGTCAAACCCATATGTTGAATTTCTAACCCCCAGTTTTATTGCATTTGGAGAGAGGACTTCTGGGAGGTAAATGAAGTAAAATGAGGTCATAATAGAAGCATCAATATCAAATAGAGTTTGTTGCCTTCTGTGAAGAGAAAAAAAGGAGATGACTTCTTGAAATGTATACCAAGTAAATACCATGTGAATGAAGATACAACAATAAAGTGAATATAGATATTTCCAAGTCAGAAAGAAAACTGTTACCAAAACCCAAATATGATAAGAAATATGAGGACATAAATTTCTGTTACTGAAGCCACTTAGTCTATTATTTTGGTATGGAAGAACAAGCTGTTATAGATATATGCTAAAAATCCTGTGAAAGATAGGAATAAGACTTTTCAATGTAGTAAAGATTCAACAAAACAACAAAAAACAAATAGTTCACATTACACTTGTATGCCACAGACTGAATGTTCTCTAAAGTTAGAAACAAGGCAAGAGTGCTCTCCTCACTTTTACTACAGCACTGACACTGCTAGTTAGCACAATATGGCTTACAGTATTATCAAAGACATAGAGAGCAGAAAGATACAAGATTGTCTCTGCTGGCAAATGACATGATTACCCACATTAAAAAAATAAAAATCACAAAGAATCTCCAAAAATCTCCTAAAACTAATTTTCAAATTGAGAAATGTCATAGTGGACAAGAAAAACGTTTAAAATTCAATCATATATTATACACTGTTATAGATAACTGAACATTAAAGACAATTTAAATATATTGTACAACGTATAATGACAAAAAAGAGAGATAAGGAAAGGGAGAGCAAGACTAAGTGTAAATACCAAACATATACAAAATCTACCTGATTGCAGCTACAAAATGCTGCTCAAAATTCAGTTTTTAAGTTCTTAACAACTGAAGTGATACAAGTTCAGGAAATTATAGGTATCAATTTACTCTAAATTCAAATTCAGCTTTGGATAACATTCCTGCTAAAACTTTAACACCTTTTCTGTATATATATATAAGTAAAATTACTTTCATACTTACATTAAAAGGCAAAAAATTGTAACAAAAATTATTTGAATTTGAATATAGTAAGAGAAATAAATAAATTCAATTTTAAGATTTATAAAGTTGTGGCAATTACACTGTCCTGCTAAAGGGATAAGCACGTAGATCAATGGAATAAAATTAAGAACCAGAAATAACTGTACACAAATATTCAAAGGTGATTTTTCCCTAAAATGAATGAGCAATTCAAAGGTAAAATTATAAGATTTGGTAAACCTAGTGATATAGTAAACATTCATGTTTAGAAGACCAAATCTTGAACTAAGTCTCAATACATATTAGAAAAAATCAAAGGTAGTTTTTACTAAAAATACATGGAAATGAGATATTTGTGGCCTTTGACTAGGTAAAGAGTTTGTGGAAGTAACTCTGTGAGTACTATCTATAAAATTAAGATAATAATTATTTTGACTTCATTTTCACAAAAATCTGTTAAGAGGATTGGTGACTGCCTATATACTGGAGAGATAAATAGCATATACATATATACATATATACTCAATACTATCTTTATTTTATACTGTCTCTCTCTACATATATATATATGCATATATACATATACTGTCATTATACACATACATATTTGCAAGCTATATATTTGACAAAGGATTGTAATATAAAATTTTTTCTAAACTAGTTTTTTAAAGAATCAGTCTATTTGAAAAAAGTCAAAATATATGAAGACATATTTCCTTGAAGAGAATATGTCAGGGGAAATAAGCATATTAAAGCATGTTCAACATCATTAGCTAGTAGAAAAATACAAATTAAGTCACAATGAGATATCACGATACACTTCCCAATGTGACAATGATACATTATATATATATATTCACATATACATATACACATATAATTATATAATATGATAATTTATATGTAATGCACATTATATATACATGCCCACATTTGTATGTGTGCATTTATAGAAGTATATATTTAGAGAGAGTCAAATGATAAAACTGCATAGAAACTACATCACCCATACATTTCTCAGTAATAATGGCTTAGGTTTCCCAACAAAATAAAGTTCTTTGTTTGGTTCATAGAAAAACAAATACACAATAGTTTTTAGCAGCTTTGTTTCAGACAGCCAAAAACTCAAAACCAGATAATCCTCAAATGGAAAAAATTGTTAAATGGAAGCTGGTTTAATATACAAAGATTATTACTTGGCAATATAAAAGAATGACCAATTGATAGGGTCAGCAAATGTAGCAAATCTTCTTATAATTATGCTTAAGAAATATGCATTCAGAAATATGCAATCAGAAATACTTAGATATTTTATGATTTTGTTGCTTTTGAGATGATAAAATTATAAAAATTGAGAACAGACTAATGTTTCAGGTATTAAGAGGGAAGTGTTTTTAGAAATAAAAAGGAAACTATGGAGCCGTTTGGCCATAAATATTTGTGTATTAATGATATATATAGCCTTAATGTTATACTTTAGTATAGTTAGTTTCAAACATTAACATCGAGACAAAGTGTCAAGATCACATGGGATCTTTTTGCATTATGTCTTTCATATGGATGTACATTTATGATTATCTCTAAATAAGCATTTTAGTTAAAAATTACATAGTCACGTAGGTAGTGGCTACAATATAGAATAGTGTAATTCTGTGCCATAGTTACATCCTATGTTACATCTTTCCGTCTAATTAATAAAAAGTTTAAGCAATGGACATTAATAAGTTTATATAATATCTAATACACGACTTAGGATATCAGCATTTAATAGATATTACATTGGTAGATTTTAAAATATAGTTTATAGATATTTTATTTTGTGTTTTCTTTTTAAAAGCTAGAATACTCAGACTAACTGGTTAACATAGAAATTTTATCCTTTCAAATACTTAGTTCCATAAAGAATTTTTGTCAAGTAAGTTTAACTGTATAAATATTCAGTGCATTTAAATAAAATATGCATTAAACATACTGGCATTATGGACAAGATTTTGTATTATAAATTGACCCATTAGTTCAAGTCCTGAGAGAACTGATCAACTTCTGTGAATAAATATGTACCAGTCTATCAGGACACTTGAGCAGTAGAAGTGTGTGCTTGTCATTAAGGCCACATCCTATGATACTGAAAAAGAAGATAGAACAGAAGGAGGAAATCTGGGAACATTATTTTTATAGGATACACTATTTTGTTAGTGAAAAGGAAGTAACAGCCACTGTGTAGTGGTCTTGGAATTAAAACCAGAGTCTGAGTGGAGAACAGTCTGTAGAAAGCAAGAACATTTCCCTTGAAAAAGATTTTAGGAATACATAAAATTCTAAGTTAGAAACTCCAAAAGGGGACAAATTTGGAAGTCAAATTTCAAAACTATATATAAAGAGATTTAAATTAAATTAGGAGGATAAAATTAATTACTAAATTCTTTCTTTAAATTCTTTTCCTGAACATTTCATAAATGTTAGTACCGATATTCTTAAGTATATTCACTCTCCATGTGCCCTTAAGGAAACGTATTAGTGTTCTTTATATTATGTGAAGTGCTGATTTTAAATGCAATTTCCTAGGTCTATTATAAAATATTATAATAAAGTCTATTATGTACATCAGTCACCTGCAGGTCAGTCGACCACCTGTATAATCAATTCAGGTAATGAGACCAAACTCCAAAAGGAGCACTGCCCTACCCCTGAGAAAGAACTAATCCTCCCCAAATGATAAAATGATAGGCTACATAGTAAGCTGACATTCAGCCTGACTGACATAGTGCGATCCCATTTCAAGCCCTCTTCTCAAAAAAGGACAAAATGTCTCAACCTGTAGAGAAGGTTAAGTTAGGAGACCTGACCCTGACAATATTAACCAAAATTTGGTAGGTGTTATATGCTTCACGTCTAAAACAATGAATGGGCTGTAGAATGTTCTTCAGTTTGCCTTTCTTGAACTAATCATTTTTCTTGTTTCTCACTAAATGGTGCTGAGAAGCTGGCTCACATAATTGTTGGTAATGTTGTTGAATGCCACAGAGAGCTATTTTTAATAATAGGTCACCTTTTTGACCTTAGTATCGGGAAAAACTAGGTTGCTTCTCTAAGGTGCACTGATCATAACCCTTATAGGATTAACACCAGTTAAGCTAAATGAGTGCACTGGGTAAATTACAGAAGTGGATATGCTGTCAGTTTGTCTTCCTAACCTTCACTCAAGCTGGAGTCACTGTTCTCATTAATTCTTCATTTTCTCAAGTTAATTAACTACCTTATAGTTCAGTGACCTCATTTTAAAGAATGAAACAATAGTATCTCCTTAATATATGATGTTGTGATGTTTGATTACTTTTTCATGAAACTGAAAGATCAGTGAAAGAAATAATGCTATTCTCAAATCATGTTAATATTACATTAAATCATTTAATTAAAGTTATAAAGTTTGTAATTAAAATATATTCAAAACATACACTAAGGCTCAAGCTACATTATTTTATTATCATATTTGTATAGACCATGTCTCTATTATCTCTTTCAAATGCAGCCAAATTCTAATTGCTACTCCAAATGCTGCTTTAAAATTCTCTTCCTTTCCTTACATACTCATGCTCTTTGGCATTGTAATGTCTCAGGATAAATTCAAATGCCTTTGAAGAATGATCAGGCTACATGCTACCTCTGATCACTTGCTGCAACCAAAATCTGCAGAGACAGCTTGTTGGAGGACAATTTAAATGGATTAACAAAATAATCACACTGATGACTGCTATGTATCTGAATCAGATCACATTATTTAGTCTCATCCTACAGCATTAGGATACTTTTTATAAGTGAAATAAATACCCTTTTTTAAAAAAAATAATGCTTGCAAGAATGCCAGGATATAATGATTCAGTAAACTTAGTAAAATCATATTTAAAAAATAAAGTAGCAATTTTATTATACATTACCAAATAGAATGCTACTTCTCCTTTTTGGGGCCATGTTTCATATTGGCTCCAGAAAGTAAATACGTGAAAGGTACATCTATAGACAAATAAACATGTGTGAAATATTTGTCTATAAATTTATTAATGAAAAACATTTTAATTGCCTCTGTGGTCCACATATTCAGGATGTGATCCATTATTTCTTTCATTTACTTTCTTATGAAACTCATTCAGAAACCTATTACCATCATCCAATCTTTAGAATTACTCTGATAATATACAAATTCAAACACATACCCTTTAAACCAATTACAAAATTAACATATTCAGAACAAATTAAGAGCAGTACAGATGTCAAGTTATCATATCAACTAACTACAAATTTAAAATACAAATTTTTTGAATTATAATATTTGAAAAATGCACATTGTATCTATAAGGAAGGTCTAAACAAGGGCCATATTCTATATGAATAATAGCCATTAAATGGACAATTTATTTATATAAAATTTCTGGCAGCACTGGGGATAAAATTCAGAGGCACTTATCACTGAGCTATATATTATTCCATACAGTCAATTTTAATTAATTAATTTATTTTATTGTGAGACAGGTTCTGCCAAGCTTAGCTTGTGATCCTCTTGCCTCAGCCTCACAAATTGCTGGGGTTACAGGGGTACAGCGTCATTCCAGACTCACTTTTTAATTTAAAAAGTAAAAAAATTAAAACCCTATAAGTGAACATTATTTTTCTAAATCACAAAAGAATAGAAAATTATATTTTGTATATGTGTATGTTGACTTTTATATATTTATATATTTATCTAATGATGGATGCTAACTTATTTTTTGCATTTCAATTTAATAATCTCTTCTTCTCTTTAAATATTGATAAATCCTCAGGAGTTTTTCTTAAACTCACTTCTAATTTTATACATCTTCCTGAAAATAATATTTACTACTAACAAGTACTATTTGTAACTATGTTCATTTCTCCTGCCTAATAAGTATTGAGAATTCCAACCTACTTACCAAATTACCTACTGGATGCTATTATTTGGATACCCATGGATGAATAAGTAGCAGAAAATCCAAAATGAAGAAATTTATCTCTTATGTCTAAATTTCTCCCTGTACCAATGAATGTTGTAACTATTTGCCTAGCTGGCCAAGTCACCCATTGGTATACCATCTTACTCTTTGCTTTCTTATTTTCTTAAAATTTACCAACATGTTACTTTCATTCTTCTTCGTAAATTGCATCCACAAACCTGGTAGAAGGTACTGCTTTCTGTGACCTAAATCCCCACAGCATTTTTTCCTATCCTTAAGCTTCTAAAATCTATTCCTCTTTTGCAGCTATAGTGATATTTCCTTACCAATTTCTCTTTGTGAAATTGCATAATGCATGTCAGAGACCTCACTGATAAACTCCATTCTAGTAGTTCAACATAAAATTATCTTCATAATTATTTGTGAAACCAGTTAAAAATGGACGATGATTAATATTCTAAATACATCACAAGCTTTTTCTCTGCAGCAACAATTATGTCAAGCAAAGTAAGTTTTTGTCATCTAAAAATTTCTTTTTTCCTTTAATAACAAAATGATGTTTCATGCACACTTCACTGTTTTTCTCACCTGCTTCGTATTCAAATCCATTGCAATCCCATGACCAACTCAAAATACCTAAAACTGTTCTTGTTGAGAACCTAAGTGACTAACAGGCAACTAAAACTAATAGTAACTTTTTCTGATAGGTTCTAAGTCATATACAAGAGGTTGTCTATTCTCTCAATTCTAGAAGAGCAATTTTGTTCTTGCAATACTGTTTTTATTTTCTTATAATTTTACTGATTATTTGCCTTTTCCTAGATTATTTTATTGTATGTACCTCTTTTACTCTGTCCTTAAATGCTGGTGGGCCACAGATTAAACAAAAATCCTATTTAGCCCTTTATACAATATCACCAGATTATTTCAATCTGCCTCATAACTTTAAATTCATTTTATGAATTCATTGAAAAATTACAGCTGACATTTTGCTGAATTCTATAATTATGTGCCTAATTGCCTACTTGGAGTTTCCATTTTATATATTTCTGTTAACCATTTGTTTCTCAATTTTACAAATTTTTCTGTATTTTTATTAAAACATTAACTGTACATATTAATGATTTAGTGTGATATTTTCTTTGCTTTTATCTAACGCACTTTAATGATATCCAACTACTCCTACCTACATATATTTTTGAAAGTATTTCCCATCATTGCATAATAATCTCCAAACAATATTTGGTTCTATTTATCCTAAAATTGACAAGCTCAGTACAACTCTGTGAGATCCAGAGAGCTTTACCCTAACCTCACTTTCATAGTCAATACAATTTTTAGCATACTAAAAGTACACAATATTATTTTTCTATTATTAAAGGAAAAATATATCAATAATAAGAAGTGTCTATTTTTTGTAATTATATTAGAATCATCTATCAACCATCATAAATATATCCATAAACATTTAGATAATTTGAGTAAATCTTATAGGTTTATCTGACACCTCTTTGTATGCACACACGTATTTTTCTCCTTTACTTTGTCTATAATAAAGTTTATTCACCTATGTATTCAAAGTTTCTCACAGAAGAAAATAAGGCAAAATTTTCCTCTTTTTTTGGACAGAGTTTTGCTAGGTAGTTCAGACTGGCCTTAAATTCAGGCTAGTCTTGAACTCACAGGGATCCTCCTGCTTCAGCCTTCTGAGCTTACAGCTGAACTTACAGCTGTGTGGCACAATGCTTAGTCCAATTTTTTTGATGCAGTGTTTCATATGTACATAAAAACAACTGTGTATCTCACTAAACGCAATTTCTGAGTCAATAGTTTTGGAATAGTCTTACAAGTTTGCATTTTCAATAAGTTTCAAGATGAAACAAACATTGCTTGTGTGACTACAATTTCAGAGACAATAAATGTCAAAGACAATATTCCAGTGGTATGTTGGAAATATTTTGAGCTACAAGTCAAATAAAATTTTGGGAATCAAATATTAATGAGTATTTTTTTCTCTAACTCAAGAAAGTATCATCTTTAACTTTTACTATATTCTACCAGAATTCCCCTTTAGGGAGTATTAAACAGCTAGCTGTGACATGAAGCATACGTATTAATGATACAAATAGCGTTTTTCTTTCTAAATAGCTTTTACAACAATTTAGTGTATGTCTAAATTCATTGTTACTTACTTGTATGCTGATTAATGTTCCTAGAGTTAGGTTACACAGATAAAATTTTCTGCTATAACTAACACCAAGGTAGATATGTCTGTAAAATAAAGGTAAAATGTTATACATAGGGTAAAGATTAACCTAGTTAATGCAAATAACAGGAAGCTATAGCAGTTGATATCTCCTGGGAAACAATCTGTTGGGTAATGCAGTGTAGGTGAATTAAGCAGGTTTTAGCATTTCTGCTTCACAGAAACTGCGTTTATTTTCCGAACAAATGTGTTTGCTCAGGTCACACTTCTAAAAATAACATCAATTTTAATTTTGATGATTGAGAACCAATATACAATGTCCTTATTTTTCAACTGTCACTTAATAAAATAGTGCAATGCTAAACTAGCACGTAGTGAAAATATTGGAAATACATACTGGCCAATGAAGTTACTTAAAAGTATCAAAATTAGTAGTCATGATATACTTTATTTTTAACCATGACATGAAGCAATGAAATTGCCTTATAATATAAAATTTAAGTTACTTTAACTTGTTTAAAAAAAAACATAATCCAAACTTATAGGAAAAAGCTAACAGATATATAAGCTATGTAATTTACCTGCAAATACATGAGTCTTTTTTCTGTACTAAAATTGCAAAATATAATGTCTGATTTAACAGTTCTAGGACTATTACTAACTTTACTAAGAACATTGCATTATCAAAACTAAAGTCTATATTTTAATACTGTGTTTTGAAATTAAATATCTGTGTTTTATTCATAAAATTATTGCGAAGAAGTAAGAAAAAGTAATGTTTGAATTCACAGTCAAAACTTTTTCTGACAGTGATAATGATAATATTTTTGGTCTCTAAAGAGTGTGGTTGAGAATGGTGGAGTTCTTAGAATAAAATTTAAGTAAAATCTTGACTCATAGAATAGTACAGATGATGTCTGAGCACCGTGTCTATAGTTACTGCTAGCTATTCTAGACTTGTAAAAATATCTCAAAAGCAGAAAATAATAGATTCTAGCTTCTTTTATTTTTATATTTTCTCTCTTGAGAACATTTTTAAAACTTGTGGATGCAACAGGGTTTTCATAAAATGGTTGACTCTACTACATGTTTATCAGAATCATTACATGGAAGATTTCCAAAGATACAAGTGTTTGATATTTTCAGATTTAACATAACTGCTTTACAGTTATATAGTTAGCCAAGTATTATCTAAAACTTAGCAAAAAATTTACAAATTAAAGTGCCTGAAATATTTATGAATCGATCAAAATTATAAAACTTAATTTATTGAAGAAATAATCTTTGGAGGTAATTTTTTATTTTAAAGAGAGTAAAAACATTTAAAACAAAGATACAGAATATCAAAAGCAAGATAATAGGAAATTGACAATGGTTAATACATTGCATATTATTATCTTTAAATTAGTTTTCCAGATTTCAAAATATACACATGCATAATTGATCAAACAACATAAGCACAAACTGCTCTCCTTAATAAACTAAGAGAAATCAGTAATATAGTTACCTTAGCTATACATATATATTTTTTCCTTTCCTTTCCTTCTTTTGTCATTTCAATCATAGTTGTTCTTTAATTTGGAGCTGTTTCTTTCCCTTCCACAATATCTATTTTAGATTTTGGGTCTTACATACTTTTTCAGTTTCTTACACTAGGGATACAATACAATGTTCACACATGTCAGTCTGATTTATTTCACTTAAGAGTATGGATTCTGGTTGCATCCATTTAACCACAAAAGTCTCAAGTTTATCCTTCTTTATAACTGAATAGTACTCCATTATATAAAAAATACCACATCTTTTTAATTCTTTCCTCAGTTGATGTACATTTAGGTTGTTTCCAACATTTAGCTATTTACCAATTGTGCTGCTATTAACATGAGCCCACATATATATTGCTATGTTCTGATATTTTTAATTCTTCTAGGAAAATTCCCAGAAGGGGAATAGTTGGATAAAATGAAACCTGTAATCCTGGTTTTTTGAAGAATCTTTACGCTGATTTCCAAAATAGATATATCAATCTACATTCCCAACAACAGTGGAGAAGGGTAAATCTACTGAAAGTAAAGTAGTAAAAATCTTGAAGACATAGGCATAGACAGAGAGTTCATTAACAAAAAACAAAACTGCATGGGAAGTACTTCACAAAATCAACAACTGAGATCTCATCTTATTAAAAATTTTTTGCACTTCAAAAGAAATCACCAACAGAGTGAAAAGAAAATCCACAGCATGGGAAAAAATTTTAGCCAATAAATATATACAAAAACGTTCAACATTATTTGTCATTGAAGAAATGCAATTAAAAAAAAACACTGAGATTCCATCTCACTCCAGAAAGAATGGTTGTCATCAAAAGATCAACCAATAACAAATGCTGGGAGGGCTGTGGGGAAAATGGAGGGAATACCTACGCTCCTTCACTTATATTTGCAAGAAAGGGAGGACTGTTTGGGAATAGTCAGGTCTCTCTGTCTTCCTCCACATAGCACTCAGTTCTATGAGTAGGTATAATTTTCTGAAAGACCAAAAACAGAAGGAATCTGTTTCTTATACAGTAAAAAAATCCTAAGAAGCAGCCTGTTTTCTTCCTGAAGTATGAAGAGTACCCCATTGTTGTAGGACATATCTATAGTTGGCCATTTCTTCTCATGATGACCTGAATAACTGAAATCAACAATGGGTGTGTAGAGCAAGGAAAGAGTGTTAAAGATGAGTGGAAATGAACAATTTTATGAAGTCACAGATTGTATACTAGTATTATAAGCAAGTTGAGAATAATTAGTATTAATAGATTTGGCAGGTTATTTCAATTAATACATAAATATGAGTAATTGAAGAATGTCAAAAGAAATACATATGATATATTAGCAATTATCAACAATATTACCTATTTGTATTACTTAATATATTTTATCCTTAACTTCTCTAAAGCCTTTGTCACAGCTGCTTCCATTCAGATGGGTAAGAAAGATAAGTTATTTGGGTAGAACACCAGAAGAAGCAATGAATTTTTGGAGCATATTAAATACTATACAGGCAAACAAAAGTTATGTAATTTGTTCTAATCCTCACACTTAGTCAATTAGATAAATTTGGAATATACCATATAACTAATTGATGTGATGCTGGTAACCTTTCCTGTTCTTCAGTGGTTTGTAAAAGTATAATTGAAAAATTAAGTTCTATGTTTATCTGTTTCTATTGTTGATGTCAACAGCAATACCAACAACAAAATAAAGATAAATTTCTTCTTCATTTGTCTATTATTTCTCCAGTTAAGAGTTGAAAATTTTAATAACACTCAATTTACTGAACATGGAAATAACAGTAAGTTTTTCACACTTAGTTCAAAGCAATCTCATAAAGTTCAATGGGTCTGGATAAAGTATTCAATCTTAAAATAAAGAATTCAGATTTGAGACTGATCTTCATTTTCTGAAATTCATATTCCCTGATGTGATTCAGTAAGAGTATGATAAGTAGTCATTTATAAGTTATTTTAGTCTTGATATACATTTATACACTGATTATCATGTTGTCTGTGTTTGGTTCAGTTTAATATTTGATATGGTTTTACAATTATCAAATATTCATTTTACTTCTATTTTATTATTTCATTGTGAAATAATGGAATTGTACATTCTTTCAATACTTTTATAAGCCTTACTTTGACTATTCTTTGTTCAGTCCAAGATATATAAAACATTTATGGCCCATTACTGTTAGACATGAAAAAATTTTTTGTTTAACAGTATTTTTGACTAAGAAAACTCTCCTTCAAAATTATGAGGACTCTTAGTGGTGGTTTGCTCATTTGAGGTGATAAATTAATTTTTATTGAAATGAAATAATGCATTTTCCTGTCATCTCTCATTTTTTATTTATTGCAAAACACATTTACCTCTGAACCTTGTGATGTATGCAGTTCTTCCCGTAAAAAGGAGTAATTTATGTTTCTTCAGCTCATGGATTTCACATCATTCAGAAACACATGGCAAAGCTCTCAATGAGGCATCTGGGAGTAGCTCAGTGGGATGTCTGACAGTTGAAAGTAACGAGAGAGAAGGATCTGGAAATTCTAAGGATTGCCAACAAAAGACAACAAATAAAACAACCATTTTAGTTTTATGTTTCCCTTTGTCAATAATAAAAATGAAGCCTCTAAACTATAGTACAAACAGGTGACCTGTGAGATGGCAATTTCTTACAAATCATTTTAGCTCTGTCTCCTCAGTCTGACATTTAGGACACAAAGAGAAGGTGCCAGACCTCTACACATATGGTTGAATAAATGAAACCAAGCCCTTCAGGAACTTACCAGAGGGGAAATTTGCCATATTTGTAAATATCTAGAATGATATTAATTTATTATTACAATAGATGGCATGCATTATGCATTGGACAAGTCGTACAAGCACAGCGTCTCATCAGAGAGTTGTGTATTCTTTGTAGTGTTGTATCATAGACACAAATGCACACATAAACACATACATTCAAATTATCAGTTTACCACTGTAATTATCATACAGTGAAAACAAATACACACGAGATTGCTTGATAAGCTAAAATATTTTAGGCAAATTTCAGAAGTTCATTTCAGAAATTTGTGTCAGACTTAATGTGAGGAAAGTGGAATTTGGCAAACAACCAAATTAAGGAATATTTTTGACATTATGATGCAACAATGACTCTAAAATGATTGTCAAAGTGAAATAAAATTCCGTGCATGCCATTGATTCATTGTACCAAAATATTAAATATTATTATGCAAAAGAAATATTAACCAGCAAGTTATTGAACATGAATTCATTGTAATGTTTCTCCTCTGGTTTACATCCAGAAATATAAAGAGTGAGGACTAAAGCAGAGATAAATTTGATCATATGAAAACAATGTTCAGGAGGGAAAATAAATTTAATTGGAAATGCTTAATGCTGTGGCTCTGATTATATAACCAAATGGCATAGTCGTACTTTAATGTACATTCACTGACTGAATTAATGTTATGTATTAAAGTTTTGTTACAATTTTGTATTTTCTTTTTCTAGTCACCAAATATCATCCCAGTTAGAGATGATAGGAAAGGTGTAACAGACAAACTTTGAAAATATGGTACTTATTAGAATGCCTATTTTTACACTTAGATTTTATATGTCTTATATAGTTTTCTTGTGGGACTGTCATAAAGGGCTAGTAATTCTTATTTCTCACGTGAGCTGTGATCAAGACATCAAAATTTTGCCAGAGGCTTTCTTTCAGTTTTTATGCCAGCCGACTCTTCTTTGGAGTGATTAAAATATTTATGGAACATTCTATAGATAGATTATGACTAACATGCTCCCTGATAGTATATTAAGATGCCACATGCTAACTTTGGTGACTGAGCTGTACAGGTTACCAGAAAGTTTGTTATAAATATAAAACTTGGAAAAATGGTATTATGAAATTTTCTGAGTTTTTTCTTTTTATTTTATGTCATAGGCTAGATTTTTCTTCTAATATTTATTATTTCCTATTGACTTCTCAAATATATTGCAGATATTTATGAGTTGAAGTAACACTCATGAGATGTTTAATGGTTTCATATAGATATACCAAGGCTGAATATCTAAATGAAAAAAGGAAAGAGTGAAAAGTCAAATACTGTACTGTAAGTACAAGAAGTTCAATTTGAAAATTTTATAACTATTATATCTTAAGGAAAAAATGACTGATTGCTAATGGCAACCTTCTACTCTTATCGGTCTTAATTTTTATTATATAATACAAAAATTAAATGATATATAGTAATATATATTATAAAATTAGGTAATATACAATAATTTAAAATTAAGTAATATACAATAGCAATGTATAATATAATACAAAAATCAAAGCTTTTTAAATATAGTTACCATAATTAAAATCATAGACATAAAGAAAAGAATTGCTGCAAATTACTTTATCCATAAAAGACTCATCTTTAGTAAATACAATTCTTTTCAAATAGATACTTTTGGTTATGAAATATTTCTGTCTGGTCTTTCCTTATAGTATTGGGTTTTCACTAAAAACAAATTGGTATCTTTTGTAATTAAGGAGCAGAAGTATTACAGGTGGAACATTTTTTCATTAAGAGTTCAAATCTGTCTGAAAGAACTAAAGGAGAATGTACTGCTGAGAAAAGAATTTTTTCATAAGCTTTTATGGAAAAACCACAATAATAGAAAACATGTTTCTCTCAGCATCAAAGCTTAGCCCCCTAAAGTCATAACAGTGTATCCAGCCTAGGAATACCATGCAGACCTGACTTTTTTCTCTGTACATAGTAAATATCTTATAACTCATAATTCTCCTGCAGTGACTTTGAAAGGGTGAGCTGAACTACATGGTGAAAAGAGTCTTGATGTTATTTCTTAATCTTAAATAATTCACTTAATTATGTATATGTCTCAATTCTTTACTACCAAATATGGAATTTAGATTAGATCAGGAGTTATTGTCTCATGGGACCTTCGTAGGTACTTAGAATTTTTAAATTTTGATTAACATGGAATGTCAGTATTGGAAATGCCTCATGATTATTGACTATTGCTCATCTTCAGGGCCCAAAAAACAAGGCTAAGAAAGATGCCAGTAGATACCAGAGAGAATCGAATACCTTGACATCAGCAGTGGTAACTTCAGTTGTCTCAGTTCTTAGAACCATAGAATTTCTCAACATATTTTTTAAAAAACAGAAACTGATGTTTTTATTATAATATTTTTAGGAATCTTAAAATTCTATAACTGTAGATGTTAATTTATTAATGAATTTGTCTCTCTTGGTCATTGGAGAACCAGGTTGGTCCTGAAATTTTGAAAAAATAATTGAATGTATTTTTGAATAATATGAATTTCTTAGACTGGTAGCATATCGAAATGTAACTCTCATAATTGTCAGTTCTGGATTCTGCACATCTAAAGCATCTCTAAATTTGTAACAATATTTGTAATATTATATGTATTCTAGTATTCATGGGAAAGACATCTTTGGAAATAACAGTTTCTCAATAACAAAATACTTGGAGAGGCTCAAGCAATAGACATGAAATATTTTATAGTGAGCATCTGATTCAGTAAGAACATTATAAATCTTTAAGTCCTGGAATATGATCCATATTCATAATATATATATATAATTTTTGTAAAGAGAGTGGCTCTAGAGTGTTATCTGGGGATAAATTTACAGCAGAAAGTCAACTCAGAATTTAGGTTTTAATTTCTTTATGTATGATGCTTTTATTCTCAGCTAATCTTAATCATATAATTAATATCTTAATTACATTGTATTAATATTAATTACATATGATCCATATGATTCTAATCCATTATTAGTCCTCAGTTTATTACAACAGATTTTTAACGCTGCTTTAGACTCTGGCTTATCTTTTGATACCTGGATATGATAAGATAATCTAAAATGGAGTAAAAAGCAGTCCTTTGTTATATCACTATGAGATTTATAGGTATTTTGTGAGACTATATTACATAAAGAGAAACTCTGTGAAGAAAAATGGCAGGATAAAATGCACCACATGGGGAAATATCAGGATCAATGTATGATATAAGAGAAATACAATCATCTGACTCATAATATTTCAATAAATAGTACATATACAGTGGAAGTTTCATAGAATTATACTGGCAGTGGAAAAAATCCTGTTTCCATACACATACTTGTTACTTAACACCATAGCGTGAAGCATTACCCAGGTCTTTATAAGGATGCTGGTATAACCAAACCTACTGTGCTTCCATCATATAAAAATACAACACATAATTACTTACAGTTGATAGTATTTGTTAATGATAATTGACAAACGACAGTTATGGGCTTATGTGTTTGTTATACTATACTTTCTAGTATTAGTTTAGAGTATATTTCTTCCAATTAATAAAAGCACTTGCCTACTATGAAATAATATACTATGCTGCACTGGAGCAGCCTCAGACATCTGGTATGCACAAGTGTCTTGCGTGTGTGTGTGTGTGTGTGTGTGTGACCCTGCATCAACCTCCCAGAATACTGGTATTATATGAAAACTTTCTTGATTGCAACACATTCTCTTTGTTGTTGATTTAATCTCATGTTGCTTTCTTTGTCATGGCCCTTAACTAACCATAGATTGTCCTCTGTTAATGTCACCAGCAAGAAACCAAGAGAGCTGTTAGAACAAATCACTGCACGCATGTGTTAAAATACCATATGAACTCTGTAATATATACAAACAATACATATTAATTAAAATAAAATAAATATTTTATTTATTTATTTGGTACCGGGGATCAAACTCACAACCTTGCGCCTGCCAGGTGGGCACTTACACCACTAAGCTAAATCCCCAGCTCAAAATAAATGTTTTAAATTGTGCAAAATGAATCAATTTCATGAAGGCAATGAGTCTAACAAAACTTCAAGTAAAGTTTGTATCAGATATGGAGAAACTTCCAATATGCGGGATTGGTGATCATGCACAGAAACATGAACTCAAAGAACTATGCTGATCATGACCAAAGCAAAAATACAGTTCATAATGCTGACAATAAAGGAGGGGTTGAGCTGTTAATTTTCCTGCTGTCTCTGGGTGATATAAAAGACTTCAAAACTATTATTGATGTAAAAGGGAATGGTGGGTCTATAAGTGCTTGATGTGAAGGCATCTGAAGAAACCGCATAGCTGATTGTGGAGGAAAATGACTAGCAAGAACCAATATGGCAACAGCATCTGGCAGAGTCATAGGCTATATAATCTACTTCCTGAAAGTTCAAACAATGAGACTCATCCAATGACTCATTTCTCAGAACATATCCTCATTATAAAGTGACGCAAGACTATAAAGATAATTATATTAACTTAATCATAGAGTTGATATAAAAGACCCTAGCAGATCATGAAAGAAAAAATCTATATTGGGTACAAAGAGTTCAGTCTTTTCCTCCCAAAATCAAACATTAGAGGATTAAATATACAACTTCACCCTACAAGTAAAGAGAATTCAGATTCTATTCAGATTCAATAGTTTATCTTGGGTTTAAAGGCGGATCTAATTAAGGATGCTTATTCATAGTATAGCTTCCTCTGGGATTTTAAATTGTATGTATAAGATGTAGAATCATTTGAGGGACAATGGGGAGAGGATAGAAAGGGGAACACATAGGAAATAAGAGAAAAATGAGACAAAAAGAAAAATACAGAAAGAATGAGGAAAAGAATGAAAAAGGAAATAAGTGAAAGATGAAGAGTATAACTATAAACAGAACTGTGGTTTATATTTGAGACATAATATGCACTTCAATTCCAATATGCCAGGTGCTTTTACATGCGTTTTGCAGGTCTTAATTTATTTCTTGTAATTCCCACTTTTAATGAAATTTTAATTCACATTTTATGGATGAAGAAAAGTTTGTTTAAATATCTTTCCTTTGATTACACAAAGGAAAAAATTGAGCATGGGCAATCTGAACATAGTCCTCTCTCTTAACTATTGATAAAGTGGTAAAATGAAATCAAATGCTGTAAGACAAAATAAACAGAAAGTAGAGAAGGAAATGAAACATGTAATGTGTGTGATAAGAGATGGATGAGTGAAAGGGAAGATCAAGGAATTGAGAGCAGATATTTCAGATAAATATGGGTGAGTACTCAGAAGGTGCATAAAATATAAGGGAAAGGAAAAGAAGAGATTCTAGCCCGGAGAGAAAGGGGATAAGAAAGAGGCAAGAAAAAGGAAAGCAAACAAGTTTGACTACCCATACTGTTCTGTCCACTGTTAGCATGCAATTTTACCTTTGTTTCATCAGTGTGTTAGACATAACTTCAAAGAAAAGGCAATTTGCTTGAGAACACTGAACACTTAGAAAGGTTCAGAGAACCAAATTCAGTCACTGAAAAAGGATGTCTTGCTCTCAACTCACTAAACAAGTGGTGACCGTGAAATAAAAAAGCAGAAACAAGAAAAGCATGAAAGAGCTGAGACAGGAGATAATATTGCTTGCTCACCATTTATCTATTATCTTTTTCATTTATTCATTAAGTGCTGGTTCTCTATACTTGCTTAGGAAACCCAAGAAGTGTGAAAGTTATATGAAATGAAAGAAAAATTGCCTTAAGCAAACTTAGCTATCTACAATTTTACTCTGGGGCAGGCCAAAAAGAAACTAGCTCAGTAGAACTTATTGAAAGAACTTGCTAATCCAAGCAATAAGTTGACTTCATTGGACAGATTGGAAGAAAATAGAATAATTAAAGTGCACTGTCTTACTCTGTGTTCCTAATAATGTTGCAATCAATGTATCAGGAAGATTCTAGAGAGATATGATTGAAAAATAATGAGGAAGAGTATTCATCAGGTTTCAGCCAGGGAAACAGAACATGTTGGAAGGCTATATTAAGAGATTTGTTGCAAGAAATTTACATAAACAATTGTGGTGGTTAACTATTCAAGCCAAAAATCCATAGCATCCACCTCATGAAAAGATAAGAAAGAGACACAAGGCAACTGCTGAAGTTTCCGGCTACATACAAGATTTATTGTTTATCAGTTTTGCTCTGAATGCATTGCAACTAATTGAATCAGATTCAATCAGATTATCTTAGATATAGTCCCAACAGTATTTAGATTAATATTTGATTGAGTAACTAGGTCCCATAGTTTAAGCATGTTGTCATATAGAACTGACCATCAAAGGAACGTGGGATTGGCCTTCAGCCTCTCCTGTGGGATTTGTGCTGACCATTTAGATTTGTCCCTGTTGAGGTACCAATATTGACTTGAGCCTTTATACATCCACAATAGCCTGTAATGATAGAGCCCACCAGTGGGGAGTACTTCTTACTGAGAAACCACAGATAGGTACCTGAACCTTAAAAGGGAGATCTGGGTGGAGGATCATAGTATTTACTGCATAAATCATGATTTAAACTGCTGGTTATATTTCAATGAAAATTTTCATTTTTAAATAATCTGAACATACGTTGTCATTTAGACAGCAATAGGTGGCATTAAATTAATCCAAATGAGCAAATGCAAACAATATAGACCTTGGCTCTTTGGCAAACAACATAACAGCACCACATTTTCCCTTGCAGCTTTTCTGAATCTGTCCTCACTGGCAGTTGCAGAAACTCATGGGCAGCTATAGGAGTGCCCTTCATAAAAATTGACACGTGTCAATTTCAATTTTGGAAGAAGCCCATCAGTGAAACTGAGAAATAGAGATTTTCCCACCACTACCACCTTTCTCACTTATCTCGAAGGCTCAAATAGACCCTGAAAATTGGCAATTCTGAGATTATTCAGAGATTTTGTGGGCTCTGTATATTCAGGTAAACAGTTTGTGCTTAGTTCTACAATCTTTTCACACATATTCAAAGAAAAAAGAGAGTTTCTGTGACTTTGTCACTATAACTTACTCATCAACAAGTATCCCTCAGTATATTTGATGTTCCTGTTACTCCAATAAATGACAGAGATGAGAATAGCATGTTTAAGATTTCATTAAACAATAGACTTCTTGGTTCATTCAAGATGAACTTAAAGAAAGATGGTGAACATGATATTTTTTCCCATTTTAAAAAATTAGATTTGGAAAGAGCAGTCATCACAAAAATGCCTACAAACATCTGGGTTAAATAAATGAACGTTTATCTATCTTTATTGCATATGAGTTCACTAGTCAATTTTTTTCTCTCTTACTAAATAAGTTACCATATTCATTTTAAGTTTACCTTTAAGTCCTGTGTCCAAGAGTATCTACTCTTAGCAAGTGTATTGGATTAATAAGCATGTGCCACTATGTCCTACTCTAGCAAATTTTATTTATCAAAAGGAAAGAAAGGAAGGAAGGCAGAAATAAGGAAAGAAAGAAAGAAAGAAAGAGAAAGAAGGAAAGAGAAAAAAAGAAAGAAAGAAATTTGGATATAAATATGTGTGGGTATTTCTAACAAAACCGTGTATGTATTTCTAATGAAACTATGATTCTCAGTTTCTCCATTTCACCATTCTACAATTAACAGCATCATATTTTTAAAATGTAAAAACAATTTATTTCATTTTTAATTAATTAATTAATTTTATTGGAACATTATATAAATAATGATCACATTCATCAAACTACATTTGTAACTGTACATTATATATCTTCATTTTTTCCTATTCCCCTCCCCTCCTTTCAATCTTTCTTTCCCTCCCTATACAAAAGTTTTGTTTCTCTTTTTCTCCTCTTTTTTCTCTCCCTTTCTTTTTCCCTCCCTCCTCCTGGAGAACACAGAACTTCAATTAGTCAAGACCAAAATAAATCTACACAAAGGCTTGCAGTAGTCAAGATTCTACAAATTCGGAATAAGAACAGAATATTAAAAGCTGCTAGAGAAAAGAAACAAATCTACAAAGGAAAGCCCATAAGAGGCACAACAGATTTCTCAACACAAACCCTTAAGTAGAGGACTTTGGAGTGAAGTATTTCAAGTCCTAATAGAAAACAATCTCCAAGTCAAATTGATGAACCCCACAAAACTGTCTTCCAAAATTTGTGGAAAAATGAGATACTTTCATGGCAAAGAAAAACTGAAGAAATTCATGACCACCAAACTAGCACTCTAAAATATTCTGAAAGATATTTTAGAAAAATATAAGTCAGACTAAAATTCCAAGAATACCAATAGAAAGAATCCATCAGGCAAGGAAAATAATTAAACTGAGAAAAAAGACAGGGAACGAACAACAGGGAAATAATATGGCAAGAGTGAGTCAAAACAATTTTTTAACACAAGAAAGTTATTTTAAAACTTTCAATCTTTCTTTACTATTACCAGTTACACCAAATCATAAGATGTTCTCACTGTGTTTTTGTTTGTTTGTTTGTTTTGGGTTTTTTTTTTTTTTTTTTTTTTTTTTTTTTTTTTTTTTTTTTTTTTTTTTTTTTTTTTTTTTTTTTTTTTTTTTTTTTTTTTTTTGGTACCAGGGATCCAACTCACAACCTTGCACATACCAGGCAGGCACTTAAGCCACTGAGCCACACTCCCAGCTAGATGTGTTCACTTTTAACCCCAATAAGAACTTGTTCTCTCAAATTTCAGCATGCTTCAGTAGTTTCTATTGCTTTGCTTATTTGCTTTCTCAATCTCTGTCTTTCCCATTACTCACAACCAGACATAGTGTGACCTAGTTTATGGTCACATTTTCCCTCAGTTATGGTTTGTATCTGGATGTCCCCCCAAAGCCTCATGCAGTCATGGGGGTAGGCTTTTCCAAGGCAATTGAATCCAGAGTTTGCAATTGCTTCATTGTCTAGTGCTTGAATCGGGGCATGAGTGCTACACCTGCCCTATGTCAGGTAGCCTGCGTACAGTATAAGGGAGGAAAAGAGACTTGTTGTCCCATTTTTACTCTTTTTCTTTTGCTCTCCTCTGCTGCCATGAACTGTTGCCTCTGTACCATATGCCACCCTGTCTTGGAGCCAACTGATTACAGACTGAAACTTGCAGAACTGCGAGCTACATAAATCTTTCCTCCTTTAACTTTGAGCATTGGGTATTTTGCCTCAGCAATAAGAAAAGTAACTAAGACAACCTCTTTCACAGACCTGAATTATTATAGTACTGTTGTAATGACTCTCTTCTTTCACAAAGCAGCAGCTCACAGAATATCAGAGTCAGAAAACTGGAAAATGTGGTAGACATTTCTAATCACAGCTAATTGGGATGCTGAGTCAGAAGGATCACAAATTTGAGGCCAGTCTGAGAAAATTAGCAAGTCCTTGTCTCAAAATAAAGTGCTGGCGCTGGGCGTGGTGGCGCACGCCTTTAATCCCAGCACTCTGGAGGCTGAGGTAGGAGGAGCGTTGTGAGTTTGAGGCCAGCTTGGGCTACAACATGAGCTCAAGGCTGGCCTGAGCTACACAGTGCGACCCTGCCTCAAAAAACCAGGGCTGGGAGTTTGGCTCAGTGACTTAAACACCTGACAGGTGTGAGTTCGATCTCTGGTGCCGCAAAAATAAATAAATAAATAAATAGATAAAATAAAGTGCTGGGGATGTCGCTCAGTACTCTTTGAGTTTCATCAATTCCCAGCTCTTTTCATTTGTTTGTTTTTGTGTGTTTGACTGTTTTGAGACATGATTCTCCTACAGTCTCTAAATTGCCCAGGCTGGGGATAAACTGACAGTCCTCTTGTCTCAGGTTCCCAGAGTGTTTACATTAAAAACACATACTCTCACACTTGAGTTATTTTCCTCTGTCTTTGCTTCCTTCCATGCTTCCTTCTTACTCATCTTTCTGCCTATCTACCATATAAGTAAGTATAAATTGGGCAGTATTTAATGAAACATCAGAATATACTTAAACTATGTTAATGCATATTTTTCAAACATACCAGATGTTTCAGGAGAAGAATTTTTGTTGAATACCAAACTATTGCTTATTCAATACGTTTTATTTTAAGAAATAAAAATATTGAAAGACATATGAAAAAATTTAACATTTTTTCTGGAAAGTAGGATAATAGTTTTCATTTTAACATAGACACAAATATACACTCATAGCATTTTCTTTTATCTATGTTTTTAACTTGAGCATACATTGATTCTAGCAAGGAAGATATAAGAATTAGTCTCATGTTGAAATAAAATATGCTTATTCCAGAAAGTAAAATTAAATAAATTCAAAATAAATAAACTAGTGCTGAAATATATAAATTGTCAGACATTGGTATTAGTTTTAAACAGTACGAGCTTCAAAAAAGCTTAGTTTATAATGTTTAAACCTTTTCTTAAAAATATCATTTAGAGGGTTGTGGTGGTAACTTAGTGGTAGTGAATAATTGCCTATGTTGCATCAAGTTCTGAGTTCAATACACAGTACTACACACACACACACACACACACACACAATTTTTCTAGTTTTAGTCTTCTAAAATATTATGTAGACATCTAACGATTCGTCCTATTTTGCTAGTCTCTAAAATCAGGCAAGTCACACAAGATGTGATGTCAACTAAGAGTTTTTTAAAATTATATATATTTTATATGTAAACATTCAATTAACATTGATAAATTTATATTTGGCTTGTTCTTAATTACATACAGAATTCATATGCTTGTTTTGTTTTTCTTATAGATCATTCATCACATTTTTCTTTTCATCATGCCTATGAAACTTTGAAGAGCTTTGCTTCCTGAAGGGTCAGTTTCCAAATGTGGCACAATTTTATCATTTTGAAGATAATATATTGAGTTGTGTTATTTCACAGCAGTAATGTTAGTGAAGTTACCTCAGCTTGTCCTTTCTGAAACTTGGAAAAGGGAATTCTCCTTTACTCTACCTCTCCATTGAAGTGTGATTAGTTAAAAAACATCTCACTAGATTATTTGACTATTATTGCACAGTAAACTAGCTACAGTGTGACTTTGGGTATATAAATGGCTTAGTTCACTGATAAGCATCTTCTTTAGCATTCCCCTTTCCACTTCACATGAACATAAACTGAGATAGAATGTGCCTTCTCTACCAGGGTATAGTAAGATACCTACCCAACAATATATTTCCAAATAGATTCAAAACAGGAAATGTTACTGTAGGATTTGTCAGGGGTTGCCTTGTTTTGTGTTTGCTTGATTGGTTGAATTTTGAGATTTTAATTGCCTTTTCTTGCTTCACTTTTTAAAAATTTTATTTGTCTTTGATTCATCCATAATGATTGCCTTAACTGTTGGGAACAGATACATGTACATAACACATTTCAATTCTTTTTTAGTCCCCTTCCCTCTACTTCCTTTTATTGTAGCAGAATAAGATTAATTGATCTTATGGCATGTTATAAAGTTATTGCCTTATATACAATTAAAAACCAGACTAATATTATAGACAACTAAATTAAGTAAAAAATATCATAGGTGCTCAGACAGAGCTAGACCCTCTAAAGGGTCAATGAAGAAGGTCAGAAGAGAACTGTGACTGGAGGTGCATTTACTGAAGGCCAGACCTCTAGATAAAGATGATAAAGTGACGATACATACTTATTTTCCCAAGGGATAAACAATAATGATGGATATTCTAAATAAGCACCAGTCACCTGGATAGAGGACCAAGCCCTCTTGACCCATCCTTTCCAGGAAAAGTCCTTGTTCTTTCCATATACTCTTGCTCCATGACTCACTTGCCCATTGGATCAACATTACCTAGGTGACTATACTTGGAATCTTATTAGTTGAACATAGTTTTTTCCCATCTCATACCCAACTTGTGACTTTGCCATAGAAACCTTCCACTGAGAAGTGGGCTCTTGGGCAACCCACTTTCTCCCTGAGGCAGGAACTGTTTTTCTTCAGTAAAATGTCCTACTTTTAACCTGTGGTGTTTTTCAGAACTCATTCTTCAAATTTGGGGAACACAACTCAGCAGGGTGAACATCTAGCAGGTTAGGGGTTAAAATATTCCCCTTATATCATTTGGAGGTCCTGTATCAATAATAGGCCAAAAACCATATAAAACACAAAAGAAAAATGCACTAATTCAATGTTCAGTTATAAATATGTTATGCATGGTGAATTACAATATTGTTTTTTCTATTTCTTTCTGAATTTTTTTTATTTTAAAGAGGATATAACAGAATAAAACCAATCAAAACAAACCAGTGTAAGAGATACAGGACTTCAAAACATTATGAAATCAACAATGGTTACCATAATGACTTTTGATGTCTTCAAAATAACTGCAGATAACTTTGGACATAGTAAAAATCAAACAGAACAGAATAGAACAGAAACAATAAAAACAAAGCAATGAATACAATAAAGCACTTCAAAACAAGCCAATAGTTAATCCAAAATTGCTACCATAATATATCTTGCAATCCTTGAAATAGTTTCTCCTGCCATCGGATTTAACATAGTCAAACAAAAAAGAGAAAAAAACCCAACCCAACAAAAAATTGGAAATGATATAGGACCTCAAAAGAAGACCATAGGGAATCAACAATGACTGCAGCCCTCAGAAGGAGATCCCCCCCTAGATGTCACACTGTATACCAACATCCTCTCAACCTATGATCAGATCACTGGCCCTAGACCTGCAATGTTAGTGAAACACCAAAGCACCACAGGCATCCAATTGCATTTCACCTTGATAGCTATCATCACAGGCTGTGTTTCTCTGGATAACCCAGTTGCTTATGGGGGTAGGGGGGATTGGTATTGTTTGCCAGCCTGCGTGCCGAAAGAAGTTGGGGTCTGACTGTTCCCAGTCCAGCCGTGGCTGGCGCTGGTTGCCAGACTGGGCTTGTTTGCTGGTGCAACCCCAGTCTGCGATGGCATCTCTCTATTTTCTTATTACCTCTTTTGTTTCATACTTTATATACATATTACATTTTTCAAATAAGAGAACCATGTGATATTGAAGCTTATGTGTCATAATTACCTCATTGTGTTCGTTTGTTTGTTGTTGTTAACTATGCAGTTCAAGTTGGCCTTGAAGTCACTATGTAACCCCAGGTGGCCACCAAAATCTTGGTGAGGCCTTGTGCCTCAGCTTCTAATGTGCCAGTGTTACCTTATGTACAAAATTCAAGGTTCTGCAGCTGTTGAGGAATAAAGTCAGGAAATAAAATGGAAAGTTAGGGGAGTTTCATTGTAAATAACAAAAAGATCTCCTCGGTTTCCAAAGGGGCTCTGAGTGGGTGACTACATGACTCATCAGTCAAGAGCTAATTGTAGATAAGCAGAACACAAAGAGAAAAGTCAGCACCTCCTGAGAATCAGCCATGCTGGGACTGGGAGCAGGCATTTTATTAAAAAAATAAAAGCAAAACAAGTCAACTAGCTAGGCTTTCTGGTAAGCTGCACAAGTTAGGCTCCAGGAAGAGAAAAGTCAGATAGTGCCTTCTGTAAGCCTACTGGCACGTGGGCTGAGAATCACCAACTCACCCACCACCATGCAACCAGCTGGTTTGAACGACAAGCTGAGTTGATAGCAACTGAGGTACAAAAAGCAACTGAATGGTTGACTTTGCAGGCCTGTGGCCAGCAGTCTGAGCATCTACAGGGAGAATAACAGCATGCAATATAGCAAACAAGGGAGATTCCTTTCTTTCTTGTTTTTGAAATGCAATATTGTCCTCACTGTTTTGTTTTGTTCTGATTAATTGTTTTACTTTAGTCAATGTTCGGTTTTGATTGGTTTTCTACCTTTTTGTTTTGGTTTGATTTTGTATACCTCATGGAATGGACAACTCTTGTGAGGATAGCAAAATATACCATGGTAGCCAGATTGTTTTCTTATTTTTCTGATTCAAAGTTATGTATCAGTTTTACTGTTTTGTTTTGATTGGATTTATTCTCTTTTGTTTGGTTTGGTTTTATTATCTTTAAAATAAAATTAAAAAAATAAAAGCAAAACAAAGAAATTTTTCAGTCATTTAGTGAGCACCTATTGCAGATGGCTCTGTGGATTTAAAATCACCACTTGACACTCAGGCTTCTAACCCAGTTCTTCAATATTTATGGTTTGAAAAGAAAAAAAAACCTGGAATTTTAAAGAAAAACTGGTTATTTTGCATGTTAAATTCCCAGAAATTCAGAAGCTGAAACTCCCTTTAGAAGGGAAGTGACTACATTCCTATTTGTCTGAGGACATTCATTCTTGATCTAAATTTCTAGTTCACTTCTTAATTCTTATTCTTATTTAATTTTTATTTACTTAATTCTTATCATCATGGTTGATCAGCCTTCTTTCTCTCAAGCCATTTCCCTAGTTAGATGCCTTACTCCTGAACTAACTAAATAAACTATCTTCTACACTGGCATTACAGGCATTCACCATTATACCTAGCAGGAATTTCCATTTTTAAGAGGTGTGTCACTTTCTTGTACCTTAACATAGCTGAGGTCTAAACTCAATTTTGCTTGCTGATCTGGTGGCACATGACTACAATCTCAGCCTTCTGGGAGTCTGAGAAAGACAAGCTGAAAGTTTGAGGGGAAAATCAACAATTTAGTGATTTAGCAGGACCTTGTCTCAAAATTTTAAAAAAAGGTTAAAAAATGCTGGAAATGTAGATCATTTCAATCCCCAGTATTGCAAAAATAAATAAATGAACAAATCAATAAGTAAATCTCATTTTTGGATTTGGATTTCATTCCTGTACCACACACTTTTACAGTTTTGGTGTCCCCATTATTGATTTGCATAGAATTCTCCAATGTCTTTTCATTATTTTGGAGGCACTGAAAACTAAAAAGTAGGAAATATGATTTATGAAAAAAAAAAAGGAAAGGATTTGCTGCCCTGGACTCATACATTTTTTAATAGAGAATTTTCTTGTAAGTTAAAATTGTTTACAGATTGAAAAACAGTCAGAAACTGCCTGAAATCAAAATTAGGAGGGAAGTAACTCTAAAGCAACTCAAGACAGTAAAAAAGCACTGGAGACAAAAATTTTTTAATTAAAAACAAAACAAAAAAAAAACAACAAAAAATGCATACTTACAAAAAAATAGTCAACCACTCATGTGCTCACACTGTTCAGGAAACATGAAAGAAAGCACAATTCTTGCCAACCTCAAAATTTATTTACAAAGGTAATAAGACAGAAAATAATTTTACTTATAATTAAGCAAGTATAGAGCTAAATGTAATACCCATGAACATGACAATCTACAAAAATATTGAAAGGATTAAAATCAGCCTCACCCTCTACATGACCATAACTGCAATAAAGTTTAAATTTTATAATAAGAACAGTAATAGAGTGATAATAACTAATATTAAAATAAATCCATTATGTTAATATACTGCCATAAAATTATTTAAAACTTATAAATTCTTTATTTGTGAAATTTTCTAATTCATATTTTGATCACAACTCTCAGAAAGTGAAATCACAAATTAGGTGCAGCCAGGTAGATAAAATCCATTATTTATGAGTTATCAAACTAACACCACTAGTCTTCAAGTAAAAGGAATTGGAATCACTACCACGAAAGAAGTAGCTCACCTGAGAAATGTGGTCAATTTACCTTACTCAAAGGCAAATAGATCTTCTCGTATATTAACAATAAGTGGTTTGCACTTTGCAGAGAACTCCCACATCCCTAAATTAAACTCCTACCTTCCACAAGAGACAAAGACACTGCTGTCTTCTTTTCCTAAAAGGTCACATTTCAAGCAGATAGTGTGTGAACATGAACACACAAGCACATGCACACACACAAACACATATGCACACACACACTATAGGTAGGCAGATCAAGTACTAGAAATAGCATACAGATACATTAGTATGGTAATTATTTCTTTTTGGTCTTTTCCAAGCTCTTAAATTTTTATAAATTTCTCTGCTAAAATGCCAGAAGCAGCCCTTAGCTAAATTATCTTGTATGCTTTGCACTGATCCTTGCTATTGTTACCATTACATATACTGCAAAGAGCTCTGTATCCAGATTGGGACTTTGGGGGCTAGCTTCTCTTTACTGATCCTATCCAACAGTGACTGATTCAAAATATCTCACCCTCAGCTAGGCATTCCCACTGTCTTATAAAATCTATTTTATATCATGGAATAGGTTGAAAGACAGGAGCAAGAAAGTGATTGATGCACACAAAAAATAGCTCAACACTTAATTAGTTCTCCAGATGCTTGTAAATACTCCAGAGTCAGAGAAACTTCCCTCTAGACCATTTTCCTTCCAGAAGTATCTTATATATTCCAGTACAATTTTATTTCCAATGACTTCTCCTGTAGACATTTGACAGTTTGGGGCTGGCATCTCCTTGGTTTATGTCTGGAAACTTTGGAATTTATTTCTTTTCTAGACCTCCTGCCTGAGTCCTGCTGTTAGCACATTTAGTTATTAGGCAATTACTCTTGATTGACTCTATTTATTCTCAGATTTCTTTTCTAACTTTTGTGAAAAATCTTCCTCCACAATTTATAACTTGGTTCCATGTTTTATTCAAAGATTTCAGATTATTTCCTTTAATATTTATTTCATTAATAAATCATTATCTCATTAAATTGTTAGGATCTGGAATCATTTGTATTATCCTAAATAAAATAATATTGTTCCCAATAGAATAATATATTAAGACTAGTGTATTGTTTTGTACTCCTCAGGAAGAGCAAAAAGATGAAGCATATTATCTATCCTTGGCTTTATGGTCAGACTGGGCTTAGGTGTACCTGCCACAACTCATAAGATAAATCCATGTTTGTCCATCACTTTGAAAATGAAAAAAAAAACCTGTTTAAAGGTTAAGGATGAGTGGTAGAGGGAGAAATGAAGAGAAAAATCACATTTTTCAATAACTATGAAGTTTCAGGAAATAACAGACTCCAATTTAATTGTTTATAACAGTGTACATTAGTGTTTGTAACTGTAATTCAAAATCAAATGGTTATCTTACTATTTCTATTTTCAATAATCAAATAACCCCTATTAGTAGTTAAGAATATTATGATTAAAAAATAAAGGACTTGTCTTACATATCACTTAAAAACACAATTTATCACTCTGCAATATATATATTTGTTGAGATTACAAATACATAGATACTTTCCAGTGATTTAAATTATCACTGCGAGTTACCTGACAAGAATTTATTTATTGCATGTAAAATAGAATTCTTCACATTCTTTATAACTGAAACTTTGTCATAAGTTTTATTCCTAATACTAGAGTAACATTTTAGCCCTTTTAATATTTGCTCATTTTTATTACTTACTCCTTTGAAACAACTGGAGACTGTTATCATGCTACAACACTTTTGTAGCTCAGTTAGACTGCAGATGTGTATTTTCTTCAAGGAGAAAATCAAGGTGTTTCTTCCAGGAACACCAAATCAACAATGGAAAAATAAAATATTCTTCAAAAGAGTATAAAACATCACTTGGAATGGTGACAGTAAGATCATGAATTTGAGGCCAATCTGGACTACATAGTGAGTTCAAGGTCAGCCTGAGCCACCAAAGGAGATCCTGTCTCAAGTAAACAAACATATAAACAATCAGCATTCTGACTATCAATTGTTGTAAAGAAAAAGAACTGCTATCATTTTAATTTAGCTGTAGAATTTAGTTTCATTGAGTTTGAAAGTGTGGGATGCTGTTTACCTATTTAGCTTTCATATTTTCCCATTTCTTTCCATTTTCTTTTTTTTAAGTACACAATAAAAATAAGGAAAATCAAAGACAGACTGTCTTAGTTACTTTTCGCTCATTGCCGAGACAGAATACCTGACACCCAAAATTAGGGAAGGAAAGGTTTATTCTTACAGTTTCTCGGGATTTTTAGTTCACAGTTTGCTCTAAGTCAGCATGGGGTGGCGGGGCTGCTGTTCATGGTGGCTGCAAGCTGCAAGGCATGCTGGTGAGAGAGAGAGAAAGAGACAGAGAGAGAGAGACAGAGAGAGAGACAGAGAGAGAGAGAGAGAGAGAGAGAGAGAGAGAGGAAGGGGAAGACCCACCTTCCCTTACACTGTATCTCAGCTCCACCCCTGGACATGTGCCAATCCCAGCACTAGACAACAAACTGAACACAAGCACTAGACTCAGCCCCATCAAAAGTATGAGGACTTGAGGGTACATAGTTTTACCCAATACATTCCACCTCTGGACCCCCAAGGACTCATTTATATCCTTCCTACAAAAGACATTTAGTCTATCTCTAAGAGTTGCCAAAATCCTAATAGTTTCAGCATTGCTGAAAAGTCCAAGTCCCAAATCTCCTCTGAGATCTATGGCAAACTCTTAACTGTAACCCCCTGTACAAATGAAACCAGGTTAAGCACTTCCAGCATATAAAGGCACAAGATAAACATTACCATTCCAAAAGTTACAAACAGGGGAATACAAAGCATTGGAACCAAAGCAAGTCCAAAATCCAGTAGGGCAAACATTAAGTCCTGGTGTTTCCTGCTCAGCATCTGAAGTAATCTGGTTACAAGCTCCAACAGGCTTGAGTGACTCCACCCCTGTGGCACCTTCCATAGCTTTCCTTGGACAATCCATGTTTCTTGGCTTCACCCTTACATCTTTACACATTGATCTCTGCAGGCAAGGTGGAAGCTGCCTTAACTTTTTCTTGTACTTAAAACCAGCACCACATGGATGCCGCCATGGTCTGCTGCAGGCTGGAGCAGTAGCCAGGCTTTCCTCTCTCTTGGCTGTAGGGGTTGACTGCATGGATTGCTGAGCTCTCTGAACCTGATGTGAGGAACAGCTTCTCTATGTCGCTGCCGCCATTTTGGAACCTGGTGTGGTCACCTCCATTTTGGGACATGGCATGGCCTCTGTCACCACTCTGGGACAAGGCACTCTGCAGCTTTTTCCTCAGAGCAAACTCTTTCACTTTTGAAGACCTGAGGCTGCAAAGGGTGGAGGCCCGCTGCTTCCTGGGGTGCCCCCAGGCCATCTTTTTTATTCCTTTGTTCCTTCTCAGCAATCGAGGTCTCAGCTCCATCTTTAAAGTCCACAACTTCCTGGCCAAACTCACAAGGTTTTAAATCACCATGCCTGACTCCTTGCTCTTTATCTACAACGTAAATCTGGCTAAGAGCCCCCAACAAAAGCCAGGCCACCATTTCAATATTTGGTTGCCTAGAGATTTCTTCTGTGAGATTAATAAATCCATCGCCCTTAATCTCAGTCTCAGGCAGTCTCTGGGCATGGGCAGAATGCAGACAAACTTTCTGCCAACCCATAGCACACATCACGTGGAGTCCAACACCCAATGTTGTTCTTCTTCCCAGCAGAAATTTCCCGAGCCTGGTCTTTACTGGCAGGTTTTCTATCAGTCTTTTGGTCTCCTGGGCTCTGACTAGAATCTCCCATACAGAACAACCTAAGCCATTCCAGCACTATGCATGTAGATGGCAACTCTGAACCTTTCCAAACATTCCTTGCAAGCCATTTCCAAAGGCTCTCAAACCACATGGTCAGGAATAGTCACAGCAACAACCCCACTCCTCTGGTACCAAATTCTGTCTTAGTTACTTTTTGCTCATTGCTGAGATAAAATACCTGATGCGCAAAATTAGGGAAGGAAAGGTTTATTCTTACAGTTTCTAGGGAGTTTTAGTTCACACTTAGTTGGATCCAAGCATGGGGAGGTGGGGCTGCTGTTCATGGTGGCTGCAAGCTGCAAGGCACAATGGTGAGAGAGAGAGAGCTGAAGGGGAAGACCCACCTTCCCTTACACTGTATCTCAGCTCCTCCCCTGGGCATGTGCCAATCCCAGCACTAGACAACAAACTGAACACAAGCACTAGACTCAGCCCCATCAAAAATATGAGGACTTGGGGGTACATAGTATTACCCAGTACACAGACATTTAGAAATTTGTAGATTTTTCAGACATAGATGTTGCATTATAAAACAAAGAAATGAGTAATCATTAAATTTTATTATCCATTAATATGAACAAATCCCATTATATTTTATTTTAAGAAACTACCTAGCTTCAACTGATAATGAGGAAGCCATAGGCCTGAGCCTCAAAATTAATATTGATTGTCAGGTGGGTTGAATTAATCAGACTAAGTCCACTGCAGTCAAGTTCAAAGATCATTAGATAAGACAACAGATTTAGAAACTCACAGAACTGGAATACTATACTAAGAATTTGCATCCTATTAAATTATTCTTCATGCTGTCTTTGTCAATTGTATGAGGACATAGAAGTTGATAGGTAGGTATAAAATAGTGACATATGAAATATTATCAAATTATTTTTGTACAATTTTAACATTTTCAAATTTCTTTTTCATTGTTCTGTGTAAAATGTTCATAGCATTGGTAGGCAATAAAAACTGATAGGCATCATTTGTTTTTTCACAACAAACTAAGAAGTTAATTGGATAGTGCGAATGTTAAACAGCAGAAGTGAGTAGAACAAGAATTAGACTCCTCAATTTTGGCTAAATTTCTTTCATATATTAGTTCATTAAGTATTTATTGATCCTTAACCTTCAAATTTTACATACAATATAACTCTTAAGTCCTAAGATGTATTAATATAGATATCTTTGTTATGAGCTTTTATTGCGCTGCTACTTCCAACAGGCTTTTATCTGAAATGATATAATATTTAATATTATGAAATATTCAGTGATAATAACAATATTAAACAAAACATGATATTTAATGCAGTGATATAATATTTAATGAGTGATTTGTTGTTATGGTCTCCTGGTAGAGTCAGTAACAGTGTTACTCCTATGTTAGCAATTCTCATATACTCAATATCCAGAGCAGTACCTTGTGCCTAATATTTTTCCAAAGCATGTTTGTTAATTAAATGTACTGATTTCATTAACAGCCTTGGCTATGTTTCTTGTACAGTACTAAATCCATGAGAATGATTTGATGCTAAATAGTTTTACATATTCCTCTAAGCCTACATTGTACACCTCAATCTTTCTTTTGATTTCTTAAATGAACACAGTTATGCATAAACTGTCAGCCATGGTCACTTATATAAATATATTTTAAACTGATATTTCAACACTAAGTGTCTTAGAGTGGACCATCTTTTTAGAGGAAGACTCACATGGGTAGAGTCTTATGTTTTTTATTTGCATTTTGTTTATTTACTTATTTGTTTATGAATTCTTTAATTGGTATTGAGTTTTGCTACCCAAATGCTCTACCACTGAGTTACATTCTCACTCCCCACCAGCTTTTTGTTTGCTTGTTTGTTGTTTGTTTGGTTTTATTTTGTTTGTTTTTTGTTTTTTGGTAACGCGGATGGAACTCATGACCGTGTGCTTGCCAAGTAGGCGCTTATGTCACTGAGCTAAATCCTTGGCCCTTGTTTGTTTTTATAAAGTGTCATTATGTTACTGTGCTGTTACACAGGGCATAACATTTTCACAAGGATTTTTTGGGACTACAGTCAATGATTGGCAACATCCAAGAGTGGTCCAACTCTCTAAGGAACAATCACTAGACAAACTGGACACCCTCTCACATCTGCACAAATCTGCATAGAAAAGTACTAAAGTTTTAGACTTGGACTCATGTACTTTAATTTATTTCCCCTTTCTAGTGTATTAAGAAATGTCATACACCTTCATTTGCCAAAAGTAATGCTTGGATTCTGGCAGCAACATGCTACTTCTATTACAGAGTAAAGTGAATACCATAACTACAAAGACAGGAGGTGTAAGTGAACTTTTATTGGGAAGGTAAGTTGTCAACTTAAACAGCAGCAAATGAAGGTGAATAGGAAACTTCTGTTGTCACAGACAGACAACAGATGGCAAACTTGATACAGGAGGCTTTGCAATTTGTGACCCTCCTAGTCCAGAGACATCAAGTGCTTTCCCTTTGAAACTAATACTTCTGGTTTCCTATAAAAAGGATGGAAAAGTTGCTCATTGAAAAGAAACCCCAAAGAAGAGAAAAGGAGGGGACACAGAAATTAAGAAGTTCTGCAGAACACTTTAAATTGGAGTTAACTACACTGTCATCTTATCTCCACAGGAATATAAAACACAGTCACTGCAGAACTGGTTCACATTACTTAAATACTAGATATGTTTTTAGTCCTCTGCATAAGTGTTGGAAGTTACTAATGCTTATATGAAATGAATCTATTAATACTTTTCTACAGCGGTAACTGCACATTAGGAGGGCCAAGACAAACACAAACAGAGGAATAGAGTTTTCCCAAAGCTGCAGCGTGAAAAGACTAGGAATGAACGCTTCCATACACATGAACGGGTTCTTGGCTACCAGAAATCTGAGTGGAGTAAGGAATGGAGATGTGTAAAGAGTTTTCTTTTTGGGAGAAAGCAGGACATCCTGTGTGCACTTAGTTCTCGTCCCCTTCGGCCTGCATCACATTCTTTTCCTATGCTCTCAGATGTCCCTAATGTTAAGTTGTCTGTGAGCAGTTGCATGATGAGAGCGCTGTCTTAGTAGAAGTCTTCATTCAGTGTATCAAGCTGAAATGGCTTGTCAAAAGCCATTTTAGACAGTGTGCAGGCAAGCTGGGGGTTATTAAGGATGTCATAGTAAAAGACAGAAAAGTTAAGAGCCAGACCCAGGCAAACTGGGTGTGGGCTGCATCTCTTTCTTGCTTGTGTAATGCCTCTTGGTAAACACCTTGGGAATTATCTATCATTTGTTTTCGATCATCACCACATGCAACTTCAGCAAGGTATTGGAAGTAATCTCTCTTCATTTTCAGATAGAAAACTTTACTCTCTGGATTAGTTGCATTGGCTATTAAACACTTGTCCAACAATTCCAAGGCCATCATGCAGAGGGACCGCAGCTCAGACTCCACTTTCTCTGGATAGTCCTTAATCAAGAGGTGTCGGTTTTCTGCTCCATGCTCCAGATGACCCTCCAGGCTGACCCACAGCCTCCATAGGCCACTGAGAGCAGGCTGCACACCCTGTTGGACAGCTTGGCACCCTGCCTTGTCACTGCCTTCATGCCAGTGGCTGTGTGGCCACAGCTCTAGACCTGCTCGGCCTTCTGGATCAGCTCGGTGTTCTCCATGGCACTGATGACTGTGGGCACCTGAGGGCTGAGGCCGAGGCCAGCCAGAGAGAGAGCTCCAACCCCGACCTAGAGGAGTCCGCCTTGAGAGCTTCTCTTCTCCATGGACACATCGCAAGTCCCACCACTTTGATCTGCTTTTGGTTTTAGCCAAGGACCCTCCAGTCTCCCCCTCCAGCTTTTAAAGTTTAAGACAGATTCTCCATAACTTGCTGGGCTGGCCTCAAACCTGTGACTTTCCTGCTGACTCAGCTTCCTGAGTAGCTGGAGTTACAGGCCTTTCAACTAGAGTTGACTCTTAGTTTCATAAACTGAATGAAGATAGGCACCTTAGGTCTTGAGTGTTGTAGTTAAATGATCTTCACCCACACAGGAAATAACGCACACAGGTACACACAGCCCTGGGGTAAGGAGATCAGTACTTTTATTTATTAGGCAATAGGAGTTTTGTTTTGTTTTCTGTTCATAAATACTAGAATAGGTAGATGAATGTTAGTGAAGAAAGAACGGGTAAATTTCCATAGAAGTATTAGGAAAGGTATGGTAATTAAATGGTAGACACATCAACTTCATTTAGACATTAAATTTTCTATAGCATCTCTGATCAACTAGTTGTCCTATTCTGTCTACCCTCTTCTGTCTCTCTCTTTCCTCTCTCTCTCTCGTCTCTCTTGATCTTATTGCCTGTCATCTCAGTTAGTTTCTCTTCAGTATGTTGTAATGGAATAAAATTATCAGTTCATCCTGGTAATGTAATACTTACACAATAATTTAAATAAAACAAGAAAGAATTCTGTCAAATAAATGTTAGATAATGTTGTGGACTGATAAATATCACTTATTGTTATGTCTCCCCTTACATTAATTGAATCTCTGAAACTGGGCATCAGAAAAGGGATGATATCTTTATGGTAGAAAAAACATTGAACTTCGGTATTTTGACTGCATTCACTTGGGACTAAAATTAAAGAAATATAACAATCATGTTAGAAGCACTGATACATTAAGAAACTTACTACATATTACTGAAAGCATAAGTCTAGGCAAGGTTATTCTGTATATTAGCTCAGAACTCATGCTTATATTATTCAATAATATGCATATTGTTATCTTTTAAAAAAGATTTTTAGATATGAGGAGCCACCAGTTAGCTCATCTTCTGAAATAGAGTCTTAACTCTATGATGTGGTCAAAAACCTCCTAATATTATTTGAAAGAATAAATTCAGCTATCATTCTAAAGTCAATATTGATATTAAACATGACTTTGGAGTAAGCACAAGATTTCAAAAGAATTAAGTGGTTTTTCCCATACTGAATGAAACCCATTATTTTGGAAATATTTTGCTTATTTTTAAAATGAATAAACCTTTTCTCTAAAAATCTGCAGATAAAAATTCAAAAGCTTCATAAAGCATGCCAAATTATAAGACGAAGGAGAATTCCTTTCCGAAGGATTAAATCACAACATAACATGATAACAGCTAAATAAATTCAATTTCTTAAACTTACAGTTAACAAAAATTTAATAAACTATGGTGCTATGAAGCTATTAAGCATAAAAGAAAACTAAAGATCTGAACTTTGAATCTACAACAGCTTTTGTAATAACCAGGTGAGGGGTCAATATATAGAAAAAACTCTAAGTAATCAGTATAATTACAGATTCTAAACTGGTGTCTCTCTTTATATGATCAAGATGTTTTTTGAACTTTCTGGAGCTCTAGAGCAATTCATATACAAACTGCAAGTGTGTATTTTCTGACTTTTTTATTTGTCCTTGATAATTCTATTAAACTCATAATGATATAATAAGTGCCTCTAATCATTTTAAAATGTTTTATTATTCTAAAAATCACATAAAATATAACAGTTTAACTATGTTTAAATTTATAGTACTGTGATGATAACTATATGTTCATTATTTATTTTTTATTTATTTAAGAAAAAAAGGACACAGAAAAGAAAGACAAAAAGCAAAAGAGACAAGCAAATGACAACAGCAAATCCAATAACATTATAAGTTGACAAAACAAGATGATAAGAATTTGACAATGGTTGTAATATTGCATATCGTTATTTTCAACATGGTTGTTTAAATTAACAGATACAAACATGTAAAATTGATTCAATTATATGAGTATTAACTATTCTTTTTCAATAACTAATACACTTAGTAATATAGTCATTTTAGCTATCTTCCATATACATATATACAGGTTTATGTCTTTTTCCTTTTCCCCTCCTTCTTTTCTCCTTTCCCCTTTCCCAATTACTTTTGCTCTTTGAGCAGTTTCTTACCTTTATATAGTACTTATTGTAGATTTTGGATCACATATACTGCTTCAGTTTCTTACACTAGGGAGACAATATGGTATTTAACAGGGCAGTTTGATTTATTTCATTTATGAGTATGGTCTCAAGTCGTATCCATTTACTTATAAAAGTCTTGATGCAATCTTTCTTTATAGCTGTGTAGTACTCCATTATATAAAAATACCACAACTTCTTTATTCATTCCTTGATTGATGGGCATTTGGGTTGTTTCCAAGATTTGGCTACTACAAATTGGGTTGCTATAAAGATGGGTACACAAATATCACTATGGTATGTTGTTTTCAATTCTTCTGGTAAAATGCCCAGAAGTGGGATAGCTGGGTCAAATGGGACTATATATGTTCATTATTGTATAACGGATCTCTACAACTGCTTCATCTTGCAAAACTGGCACTATAGTCATCAAACAACTCACTTTTCTTTTCCTTCCCACCATCTAGCAGTCACCATTTTACTTTCTAAGAATTTAATAAATTTAGATATCTCAGGTAAGTTTTATCATGCAGTATCTATCTTTTTGATCCAGGCTTATTTCTCTTAAATCCAAGATCCTCGAGTTTCATCAATGTATGTTATAGAAAAAGATGGGATTTCCTCAATAGGAACAATTGGTCATTGCATTGGTTTATTTCTTAAAAATTATTTATGCAATTCAGGGTGAAGTTTTTACCTTTGAAAGCAAAGAAACTTCTTTGCAAGTGATACATTCAGAGAGCTTCATTGTATTTAGTGATAAAAATAATCATTTAAATGGAACTCAATTAGGTATATTTTATTTTGTAATGTTTTAAAACAACTAGGCACAATGAGTCACTGCTATTTAGAGTATTATAACACAGTATGATTATCACTTATTTTCATATGAGTATTAGCTTTTGTAGGCATAGATATAACAGGTACATTCAAACTTACTTGAGAATACATCATATATATTATGATGTTGTATTTACTTACATAAAAATACTTAAAGATTTTCTTTGTATTAATTTCTTCATATAAGAAATTATTTACATTGTGCAAAAATATATCTGGTAAGTACATATTTTGATATTTAGGAAACATGAATGAATAATCTCTCTGTCTAAATTGATAGTAGATATAAAGTTATAATTTGGATGTGAGTGTCCCATCAAATCTCATACTGATGCTTAATGCCACAAAATAATAGTACTATAAGCTGGGGAAACCTTTACAAGTCAGAGTCTAGTAAAGGTGACTAGATCGTAAAGACACTTCCTTTGGAAGGTATTAGTTAATTATCTCGGGACCTGGCTAGTTCTGTGAAAGTCGGTTATTAAAAAAGCACAAGTCTGTTCTCTCACGAGTTCCTTGATTCGTATATTACCATGAGACCTGTTTCTCATGCCCTTCCACTGTGTTTTGTCATTCCTTTTGTTGTGATATAACCCTCACTGGGTCCTGAACAAATGGGTCTGCCCAATTTTCAACCTTCAACCTTCAAAATCATGAGCCACAATAAACTTCTTTTATTTTTAGAGTATCAAGTCTCAGGTATTTTTTTTTTTGACAGCAGCCAAAATGGCCTAACATGATGCTTAATAAAATTTAGTGTGTTGATGCTTGATAATCTGTCATTAACAAGACTGAAATCTCAAAAAAAGTTTACATTCCAGCCAGGTTGGAAAACTGTACAACTAGTTTTAAAACTTAAAAGAAAGCACTAATTTTTATAGAGCATGATATCTTCACTTGCAGTATCTTGGGTTTGGAAGATCTAAGAGTCATCTAAGTGGAAATGGTTGGCTAAAGTAATAGACATGGATCCAGAGTTTAGGAGAGCCTGGGCTTAGAAATATTGATTTGGGAGTTTTCAGCATACATGTGAAAGCCCACAGAGTGATAATAGAGTCCAGTTGTGTACACAGTGAAACTACTACTTAATCACATTTAATCTACAATCTAGTCAATTGATTCAAGAATAATTAGAAGAGTTGAAACTCAAAGTTCTCCTAAATTCCCATAAAGCTTCTGTGGAAATTAACTTGAAAAAAAAAAAAAACTTTTCGTATAGGAGGATCTGAAAGTGATATTTATATACATTTCCACTATAACTGCAGTTATCTTTCTAAATATTTCTTTTCTTAGAGTAATTTAATATTGCCCCACTGTGTATATATATATACACACACACACATATATATATATATGCATATAATATTTAAACCATGTGCTCAAAAATTCTATGTTGATGTTATTCATTTATGATTTATTTCACTGTTATAAAAATGCTTGTTTTTTGCCTGCCTTCTGCCTTCAAATGTTGTGAAATATTTGAGTACAGGGACATCGTTTTATTCCTTAGTCTGGCACAATGAGTCGACTTCATTGATTTTATTTATAGCAGTCCATTTATTTGCAGCCCTGAAAAATAAAATTGAAATTGTGATTGACATTCAACAAATGTGTACAGAATTAGCAACAGCCATAAAAATGAAACCCTCTACTGCCACAGTATTTGGCAGGACTAATCATCACACTAGTAATTTTTCTTGTTTCCCCAATTACGAACAACTATAGTTTCTCTATTTGACTAGCCTTTTCCATTGTGAAAACTATTTGAGATTTCCAAGGATTATATCTTTACACATTTTGTATTTTTTTTAGTCCACCTTTATTGTAGTATTTCTAGTTTGCAAATAGCTTCCTCAATAGAACATACAAATGCACATTTGGAACAACTACTTTTAGTCTTGTATCATCTTTATGTGCGATACTATCTGTTCCAGCAATAGTCCTAAATTTTCTAGTTCTTTCTCTTTTTCATAAATGTACTTAATAAAAGAGATTTCTTAGACATTGTAACATTCACTAAAAGTCTATAATTCTACATTTAGATTTTTCTGAATTTCTTCTTCAAGTCTATGTGTTTGCTTAATTTGTTGATTATACAAACTGCTACTTTATGTTTACCCCTCTAAAAAATTGAACTCAGAGAATAATCAGGGCTGCACTAGTTCTTTTGAATCTTAACTGTCTTTTATTCTTCTTTCGTGGGTTTTGTTCCTTTGCTTACTTGATCATGGGTTTGGTAATAAGATTGAATGAATCAGTAATAGTACTAAGTTCTAGTATCCCTAGGCCTAACCGTAACCCAAGTGCCTGCCCACATTCAGGCTGGTGTTTGCACATATTTCACAGAGTAAAAGTTTTAAAATGTGCACTTTTTAAAACATATACACTTACTTTCTCATTCTGAATGATATACAGCTTACTTCTTGTTAAAAAGGTTATTTATAAGATTTTCAGACACCTGCAATGCAATCTGGCTGAGGATTATTACAATAGCCTGATTTAAATATCAATTTTGTCAGTTTGAAGAATTAGATTTGTACAGTATACCCAAATTGACTTCTGGTTCTTAATAAGATGACAAAGTAATGTGGGCTGCTGATTCCCTCTCTCTCTATTATAACCCTAGAGATGCTGTAGGAGGAAAATTGACAGAATCGAGATACTTACAGAAAAATTTTTGAACAAGTACAAAAGAAAAAGAAATGGCTATGGTCTCAAAAAAACAGTATAAAATAGCATACTAAAATACAGAAGTAGTGGAGAGAATCATATACTGGCAATAGCATGGGTAGGAGTATATTTTTTGGTATGCGGGCTTTGAATTCTTGCATTGCATTAAATACTTCATTTCTCATCTTGCCACCAAGGAGAGGCAAAACAGATTCAGCAGATTTCTTAGACTTGGAAACAGTGTGGATTCTAGCACTACTTTCCTATAGATCAGTTAGCGGAAAAGATGACCCTGGGTCTGCTCCTGACATTCCTCTCTGAACCCACCATGTGGGAAAATACGAGGAGAGAAAACAGTTGGAATGGAAAGACACATGGCTCTTACAGACACAGAATGACACCACAAAATATAAGTGACGACAGAGTATTTTAAAACAGGACTATATGAAAGATGCTCTCAGAAGCGGTCAATATCTCACCCACACAGAATGTTAATTGGGAGCAAACTAATATCAAAAAGCATTATTCAAATAGAAAAACAAATTTTTAGAGATAAAAGAGGGATTTTACATGAGATGGGAAAAATCTGCTGAGTAAAATATAATGACTATAAATATATATTGAAAACAACAATAAATCATCAAAAGTATTTAGAGTTTTACCACAATTTTTCAAAAAAATGATAGGTTTGGAAGATAAAAGAAATACAGTTACTGCATACTGGAGTAATTTATAATTACCTAGAATGAAAAGATATGCATTCACATCAAAATTAGAGTATACTGAGTATATTTATAAACTTGATAATGTTTACTATCAAGACATAACAGCATATCAAAGCACTCTGAAATTCTTAAAAATATCACATAATGTTTTGTGGAAAAAGTAAGAATATTAGATCTCAGAAAATAAAGGATGAGTGAAAAACTAACAGTCACAAAACTGCGTGCACATGCATTAAAATGTCATGCAATTGAATAATTCTTGGGTTTAAAAAAAACACAGGAAAGGAAAATTTTAACCCTTATGATTAAGCTTTAAATCAAGTCTGTGGATTGAAAACTGAAAAATTCACTTCATTTGATCTCTGAGCAGAATTTAATGTCAATGATTATTTCCTCTCTCTTGAAACATGACTGTCACTTTGACCACTGCAACAATAGCACTGGCTACATTCTTTGTTCTTTTCTCTGCCTACTTGCAAGGTTATCTTTGTTAGATTCCCATTACATGTTCTAATTCTACAAGATGAGTCCTAGGCTCTATTCTCTAATTTCTTTTATTATATATTTAGACACATTCAGCTACTCACCTTCTTTTAGTGATTAGATTAGATGCTCAAAAATACTTCTAAATTTACACATTGTCCCATACCACTCTAACTTCCTAGCTGACACCTCTGCTTGGCTGTCATGTGCAAGACTACAAAGAGTTCCCCATGACTTTTATTCTGTAGTCAGATTTTCCTTGTGTGATGTTGATAATAACATATAATAATATGCAGTGTTGACTAAATATCAAAACACATAATAGAATTTCTAGCACATACTGTGTGTGTGTATATATATATATATATATATATACTTGAAAATATCTCTAATAATTTACTTATGTATTCTTGAATATTGTTTTTAGCTCTATTATTTGAATTTTGATTATAGATCCACATCAAAGATTGTAAAGGTGATGTACAGAGTTTTTAAATTTGTTTATGGTCAAAATAATAAAGTTACTGAGATGCAGTGAAAACCTGAGTGACATTAGTCCATGACCCTCAGGGCATTCTGTTCAGTTGTAAATCCCTCAACACATATAACCAAGAAATTGCCTGATCTTACGTACTCTATACACTAAATATCTATATTACGGCTAGTACTTATATTACTGTAACAAATTATCCCCTAATCTAAGTGAGGTCAAGCTAACTCAAAAAGCTTGTAGTTCAGAAATTATTGCAAGTTGGGGTGCATCTGGTGGGCAGGTGCTCTCTGTTGGATGGTGGTGTGAGATGCAGTCTGGTTCTGTCACAGAGCTCTACCTATCCCTATAACTGACCTTATTATGTCTGCATCTAGCTGGTAAAAATGAGGAAAGAATGGAAGAGTATAAGTTTAGGCTTTTATGATTTATTTTTGGAACTGGCTTACCTTATGTCTGCCCAAATGCTTTTAGCTAGTACCATTGGATAGTTCACACCTACCTGAAAAATCAGGAACTTTGCATTATTGCTTTTGTATAAGTTACCATTGTTTTCCACATTGCATAAGTTACATAGAAACCGAAACATTCTGGTTGCATATTTTATTGACATTTTCTAATGTGTTCTCTTCTTCTAACCTAACCTGATTATGCCAATATCCTTAAAAATCATACATATTGCTTGTGAAAAAAGCTAAATGCTAATAAGACATCTACCTCAACTCAGGATCTCAGCCTCATCACTCTTGCTAGTCTCCTTTTACTGTGACCCTGAGGGGTGGACTATCTTTGAATTTGTGGAACAAATAACTCAATCCGCCATAAACATTTGAATGTGCTAGCTTATCTCCCTGGCATGCCACCTCACTGTCTTTCATAGCTAATTCTAACTCGTTTTTTAAATCCAGCAATAATCTTACATAATCTTTGTGTTTGGAGGATATCCAAAATGTTGAAGACTATTTTGCTCATATTACCAATCTACATTTGATAGTTTACATTTTAACATGACCATAATTCATTCTAATAATTTGATGCACACTTGTATATGTGTTTTACTACTCAAAAAGAAAAAGAAATATGTTTACTTGTGCCTTTTTATGGTTTTCTTGTGCTGCCACGGTGATTGTTTCTTTTTTCATGTGTAGAAACATATCTCTAGAAATAAGTTGCTCTTTGCTCTTTTTCTTCCTTTCTCTCTTCTTTCTCTTTCTTCCTCTTCTCTCCATTTTTCTCTTTCTCCCTCCCTTTCTTTCTCTTCCTCTTTCTCCCTCTCTCTCTTTCTTTCTTTCTTTCTTTCTTTCTTTCTTTCTTTCTTTCTTTCTTTCTTTCTTCTTTTTCCTTGTCTTTAATTACAGGGTATCTGATACGCTAAGCAAGTGTTTCACCTCTGCACTACACCCCCAGGCCCTGTCTTTTAAATTTTCTTATAACAAAGCTTCATATTTCTTTGTTGTATGCCTTAAATTTATGGACTGTCTTTACTTGATAAAGTCAGATCAGTAAATTATCCCTACGTGAGCATATTTCAGATGAGTGAGATCATGACGCTAAAGCAAGATCAAGATCAAGAGAGTCACTTGAAATAAAATCTAACAGCTCACATATGTGATTTTAGTTACTTTCTATTTTATCTCACAAACTAAAGAAATAGGTAGGTATCTTACTGAATATTTATGACATGCATAGTTAGGAATCCTTTATTTAGAAAAATGCAAGATATATTTATCATTATTTCTTTCAATTTTTGATAATATGATGATGGAAGCTATAATTTAAGAGGAAACTGAAAGTTCAGTAACTTCTTAAAGATGAGAAAGTTCTTCTGTGAAGGAGCCTGGACTCCATGTCTGTCTCTAAGTTCTTTACTAGTTGCAAACTGCTAAAGAAGATTTACCATTTTGAACTATATGAATGCATGATGTAGTCTTCAGGGCTGGAGAGTATAATCATCAAGAAAATATATCTCTGCCTTGAGATATAGAGATCTTTTTGTGGAACACTTTTTGCCATTCCCCATCATAGAAGATTTTAGCAAAATAAGTTATGACGGCCAAGCCAGACTATTTGGGCCCTGCTCTTAATAAAACATAAAGAGAATAAAAGTTTCATTTGTAAGTATAAGCAACAACATGCGTAATTTCCCTGTACATCATATCCAGTCAGCAGTGTTTGGACTAAAGAATTTTTGTTTGTTTTTTGATGAGAGTGGAACCGTTTCTAGAAATAGCAAAGAAGACAGGGGAAAAATGATTTTTATCCCCTGTATCCAAAATAGAGTATTCATTTAGATGCAACAGCTATTCCTATGTGCTTACTTTCGGCACAACTCCTTACTTCCACAAGATGCAGGAGATACAAACATGAAAAAGGTAAGTTCCATGCCCTTCAGTGGAATCATTTAGTAAATAGGATTAGAAGAAAGACTCTACAAACAGTGGAGATTTTTCTTATAAGTAAAAATGGCAATGACTGTAGGAGAGAGTCCCAAACAGCTGTTGAAGATGAGATGAAATAGGGAAGCCACAGGCATTTGGACAGAAGGTGCTTCTAGCACAACACAAAACAATTTCACATAGTCACGGATGTTTGGAAAGTGAAAGCAGCAGACAGACCACCCTGTGTGTGATCGTCTGAGATGCATTGGCTCAATTTCAGCAAAACTGTCATGCAGCCTCAGGGACAAATCCATAAAAATGAAAACTGAAATTGGGCAGTAGGTTATAGCTTTGCACATCCTGTTTGGGAGGAAAGGAAAAGGCTTGGAAAAAGTCACACATCGGTATGTGTGAAAGGGCATCCAATATGTTCTCATCAAATCTGTACTAAAAATGATGGTGTCAATATCATCTAAGAAAAAACCAGTATAAATCAGTTCTCTACACAGAAAACTGTTAGCCATTGGCCTTTTCAGAGCTCCTGAAAGTTTGTTGGCAGGTTTTAATATGGACTACAGCTTGGTCTGTCAATGTGCAGGTCTGCCATTGGTCTAGAATGGATGTAAATTATCTCTTCAGTTTTTCACAGGAAATCGCTGGCTCTTTTGAGGTATGGACCAGTGAAAAAAAGGCAAGATACAAATATTAATACTCGAAGGGTACCTTTTAAACCCTATTTACTAGCTCAATTTTATCTTTTAGAAATTGTCTTACATTCTTGTAAATCCGTGTGGCATGACTTTTTTCAGTATATGACAGTCAAATAACAAAATGGTTGAAACTTGAAACTAGGAATCATTTCATGTATATAATATATATGCAGAGAGATATAATTGGTTATTAATTATCATATGAATCATGAGAAATGACTTTTAAATGAGCTTTATGAAATAAAATAATCTGCTTTTGGAGTGTTTTCTTTCCAAATAACATGCATTTTATTTGGTGTTATTTAAGGGGAAAAAGAGAAGAAGTAATAAGAAATTAAAGAAAGAAAAAAAAGAAAGAAGGAAGGAAGGAAGGAAGGAAGGAAAGAAAGAAAGAAAGAAAGAAAGAAAGAAAGAAACAAAGAAACAAAGAAACAAAGAAAGAAAGAAAGAAAAAGAAAGAAAGAAAGAGAAAGAGGGGAAAAGAAAAACATCATTTAAAACATTGAAATCAGTTACACTTCCTGAAGTGTAATCTAAATTCCTGAGACTAGACTAGGAACCAGGAAAACTTTGGGGCCTCAAACAGGGGCTTCAGATACCCTACTAGTGCTAGGTGGCATCCACTCAGAGTTCCTCATGAGCACAGCATGCCTTCTTTGTATCTGCAGGCTGGCTTTCTCTAGTTCTTTAAATATATACATGAACATAAGAATTGTACACATTATCATTTCAGACATGTTCATACTAAGTTGCTAAATTGTTCAGCCTAGGCTTGAAATTGGAATACACTTACCTCAGTTTGCCAGAGTGTTGAAATTACAGGTTTGTGCCAAATGTCCTGTTTGGCTTATTTTTAATGGCATTAATCTTTTGGGGTAATCATACTCTTCCTGGCTCCAACTTTACAAATGCTTTGTTTATGTCCAAAATGCTCTCTCCATTGTCGGTGCATTAATCTACTGACTAGTATTGCACCCTCATCGTCCAATCACCTTCCAAAGCCTCAGTTCTGAACACATGAGACTTGGGGGGCTGTTTTTGTTCTTAGGTGCAACAATCCTCTAGTCCTGTCTTCATAGTCTTCTGGTCATCTTTTGCTTAACAAGCAACCAATCTATTTCCTCAATTCAGCAACACTCCTCTGCTCTGCCTGAGTGTCTCTTTCTAGGGTCATCACCAGAAAATTCATTTCGGGTTGTAAGAGGCCCAGCCACAGGTTTCACCTTATTGATTGTCCCTATCTCAGACATCAGTGAAAAATGATGTGTCATGTCTAGTGTCTGAAAAACATTCATTCACCTACTTAGCCTACAACTTGCTTGTTTGATGTGGAAAGGTAGAACTACCCACTTTTATTTTGTCTTATTCAGGGAAACACCTAAATTTCTTATTTTTCACATTTGATTCTGTTTTGTCCAAACAAATATATTGTTCATCATAAGAAAATTCATTACTTTTTTCAAACAAATTATAAGTAAAAATAAAGCTAAAAATAATACAGGAATACTAACTTGTGATAATATCCTAGCATTACTTGCAGCAAATATAAATATTTAGCCTTAAGAATAACCCTAAATAGAGTTGCAAATCTTAAATATTTTCAAAGTGAAATAGCTTAGGTTAGAAAAGCCACCTGAAATTAAATCTATAGTACTAGTGTAAATAAATATGGAAGAGAGTTACAAGTTCAGATGCAAAAACAATTCTGTGGTAGTGTCTTCATGTTTAATGTCATCAAAATATCATATAAGATGATAGATAAAGCATGGGTTTTCTAACTTCAGAGTATTTTCAAGTACTCTGAAAGTAAGGAGCTAAGTAAGAACGTTTCAGTGTTTGTTTTGAATTCACTGGGAGAGGTGACAAATTTGTAGCAGCATTAATATGTCCTTGGATATGATGAAACTATCACAAAGAGTTAAAAAGAGAATGAAGTGATGTGATTCTTTAAAATTATAGTACATAGGCACCAATTAAAACCAAATCATGTACAGCAGGAAGAGATAATGTTTCTAAAGCTTTATTGAATTACAAAATTAAGTAAAAAGAACGCTCTTTTGTAACTAATATAGTAGTCAATAATTTTTTCCCTACAACTCAAAATGGTATATTTACATCTAGATTTTACTACACAAGACAGGACCAGTTTTCAAAAGATTATACAATCATCTACATCTTTATCTGGGGAAGAAGTAATACTAATAAACTGGTCTTAATATTAGATGGTAGATCCTTTAGAGTATCATCATATATTTGGGAACTTTCATATAAGCTTGTATCACAATGGTAATTTATTTAGCATTCAGATTTTTAGAGTGTTTACTGCAATATAGTCACTGTTTTCAGAACCAAAATACATTATTGAATTAAAAAAAATCCCTGAGCTGTTGGAGTCAGAACAGATGGTAATTTGTAGGAGTGAATGAAGAATGAATATATAAATTCTCCTTACAAAACTACGCTGGTGACAGTAGAAGGTTAGACTAAACATGTGGGTCTTCTTAACATAGTGTTCTGTGTAATTGAACAGGTTATGCATGTATGAAGCCAGTCCACCATGAAGTTAAATTCTGTGAGGAGAAATATATAACACATAAAGTTTAAATATATGAGCAATAATTCCTTATTTTCCCTTTTTCTACAGAGGGAACACATGAGATTTCAAATTAAAAAAGATTTTCTTTTTCTCAGTATGCCTGGAAACACCACTCTATTGGAGCACTCATTTGTCTGTTTCCAAGAAAATTCCTTTAAAATGATGATGAATAAATAGTTAAAAAATACAATAATTTGACCATGTCAGGTTCTGTATAGGTCACATAGTAAATAAAATATTAGTTCAAAATTCTTCAGTAACAACCATTTTACTTACAATAGTATTTCTAACACTTAGGTTTTCATTGAGAACTATATTTAATATTTATGCACAAAATTATTAGACAATAACTTTTATTATATTCAATAATTACAAGACACTTGAATCCAGAACTCTTTCCTCTCTTTTTTCCCTGTCTGGCTCACTGTGACTCTTTGACTTTCATATTTACTCCCACTAACCTGCACTTCCCAGGTACAACATAGTTAAAATGTAGTACTGTCAGTATCCAAAAATTATCAGCTTCCTGAAAACCCTCAAAACTGTAGTTTCTGGAAACCTGTATTATTGTCCTGTTGGTGTTTTATCTTAGTATTGCATATTGGTTGGAACATTTTTCAATTCGTTGGAATTTATTTTGCTCAGTTTACCCTGACATCTTTAAGCATATACATTAATTCAAATTCATAATAAATTACTAGCTTCATGTGACAGTATGGTTTGATATTTTTGTTTCTTGTTTTCTAGTAGAACTATCTAATTATAATTCTAATGATAAAATTATTTTTCCTATTATGATATAAATTTTATTACATATTTTATCATTATCTTCCCAATCTACATGGAAAAATATATTTTCAAAATAGTCTTTTAATATAAAAAAACTTATTCTTAATTTATGTATACATTATTTTCCCTCTCAAATTGTAAGAGAGTTAGAGGCAACAGAGATATGTCATTTGAGGATTCAAACTAATTTCACACATTTATTTATGCTTTATGCATGCAATTTTCTTTAAAATATTCAGGTTTCATTAATATTATTTTAATTTATATATAATTTAACCTCAGTGTTGATCATTTTATTCTTTGCTATTTGGTAATAAATTGTGTTCATGAGACACACAGCTCTGAAAATGATTTTTCTTTGATAACTATCTATATATAGGACACACCAACAATTTTTTATTATTTGTTATTTTTTAAATTGGTGAAATGTTCTAAATTTAATATATATAAGGTTAGTATCTGTCTGTACAAATCTATGCCTATAAATACACAGATTTGTTATAAAATATTTTATCCATATGTGTATTTTCCACAAATATTTATTTATTATACACACTCTTTATGCTTAGTGTTTTTCATTTTTTCTTTAGACTTAATTTTGATATAAATTAAAAAATGTAAAGAATTATTTAGTAAGAGGCTGTTGAGACATTAAATTAAATTTAGTACTCCTTCCTTTGAATAAACTTATAAATTTCAAAAAATTGAGAAAACTTTCATATTTTCACTTTATAATTTGCTCTCTCCTTTTTATCATTGCAGAAAATCATAGCTGTTATCCTCAAATTTATTGTATTTTCTTATGCAATGCTGAAGGTTAATATCTCAATAGTTAAGTATTTATAATATAACTTTCAGACCATAGCTTATCTACATAACCATTTAAACCTTGTATAGTGCCCCAGCACCTCTTTATTTCCCAGATATGAGAAAAATCTATAGACGTGAATTATGTAACTGAAAATATCAAGGTCCAGCTGCTTTCAGTTTTACCAAATATATCACCAGATAAATTCTGTCACATACTCGGGTTGAAACAAAGTGGACTCAGAGACTCACAACATCCTAAGTAAAGAAATGGGAAAAAAATGCATAAGCAAATTTTAAAAAAAGAGAAATAAATTTTAAAAAATAGAAGTCTATTTTGGAAATATAATAGACACATCAAAATAAACTAACAGTAAAGATTGAGGATATTTTGCGTAGTTGGGAAAGAGAGTCAAGATGTTAAAAATTAAGAAGCAAGAGCATATTTTTTATGCACATTAGAGTATATACTGTAGGGAGGTAACAACTGTTGCAGAACAGAAATCACATAATCTCAGGTTCTATGCATTTGAAAACAAAACAAGATGCAACTTGGTTCATAAGTGAAAACATAGACTAGGGCAGAAACTTCTTGAACAGGAATTCATATATAATGACAAAGTGGTCAGACACTCAGGCAAAGTTTATTCATTTATGTCAGTTTCAAATTTTCAGAGAAATACAGTAAAAAAAAGTCAGGATAAGGGAGGAATAAGTGAAATAGGCAGAGAATCAAAGTTGTGAAGTACTTAGGAAAATAAATCAGCAATATGCTTGGGAACTATCATAAGATTTTCCATTTTATCCTTCTCAGGCTACAAGGCTTTTGGGTGAGTACCACTCACACCCAGGGTGGTGTTTCTGTTTTCAGTAAATCCATTCAGTCACCCCCAGAAATATGGTAATTCCAATCAATGAAGTAGTTTAGTATCACACATTCTTCATCCCAGTATCACACACTCTAGAATCAGCCAGCTCTGAAAAGCCCCACCTATGAGCACATGAGGTTTTTTGGGTACATCTTGATGCCAGTCATACCAGGAAGTGAGAAAAAAAGGCAAGACAATGACTATTATTGACCATGAAGTTTAAACTAAGTATACTACATTGGTCAGTTTCAGTGATTCACTAGGATGACTCATAGTACTGCACAGTCATACTCTAAGCTAAAATTCACAGGAGTCATACCCTTAAGATTCAGTGAAATAACACAAAGCAAAATCAGCACAAGAGAAAGGTACCTGAAGCAACAGCCAGGAAAAACAGATACAGAAGCCATTTCTCAGTGTAATCATATGAAATGCAATAATTTTTCCAACAAGGAGTTGTGACAAAATATTTGATCCTTTGCTTATTTTGCTTCTCCTTGGTGATTTAGCAGCAAATCAGTGCTGAGGATTTCTCTTGGGATCTTGACACGCAGGTGTACCCTACTTGGTGTATAGAACAATCCCAAACTCTTGAGACAATATCCAAGCATTTGTCACAATATGCATTCTTCCCACAAAGAGGATAGAAACAAGGATCCATTTTTATCAATTGTAGAAATAGCATCTCTAGAAATCTAAATTCCTCAGACACTAGACAAGAGCCAATCTTATAAATCCTTTCTAAGATAAAAAATCAAAGCCTGTTTTTGTCCATCCTTTTCTGCACAGATTGCAGAAAGCAAGGCCCCTGATGAAAATGGAAACTAAAAGTTGTTTGGAAATACTAGATTATAGATAGGATGACTTTTGGAGCAAAGTTATCAGAAGTAATGAGTTGAAAAGATTAAAGCAAAATATTTTGATCAGATAGTAAGGTTCCTTTCTCCTGAGTGACCTTGCTTTTTGCAATATAGGCAGAAAAGGATGAACAAAACAAACTGTGATTGTTTACCTTAGAAAGGATTTATAAGATTGACTCTTGGCTGGTATCTGGAGAATCTAGATTTCCAGGGATACTATTTCTACAATTGATAAAAATGGATTATTGTTGCTGGGGAGCTCTAGATCCCAGACCCACTGGGATGTGACAGTTTCTTTCAGTCAGTTTTTTTTTTTAATAATTCAACATTGCTTAAGAAGAGAGTTATGACATAATAAAAAATAGATGGGATCATAGGCAAATAAAAAGAACTACAGATACTTATAAAAAAATGGTTCTACTATTCCATCCTTGGTCCTTCCCCAACCCAAGATTCTTTTCTTGTGCCACTGCTTCCTTCTGGTTTTCAATGAATATTTAAGCCACAAGACTAAGACTGGATACAGAATAATGCACAATAATGCCTGACATATGACACTTACTACACAGAAAGGAACCTAAAAGTTGTTTGCAAATACTAGATTATAGATAGAATGACTTTGGGAGCAGAGGTATCAGAAGTAATGAGTTGAAAAGATTAAGAGGTAAAATATTTTGATCAGAGAGTAAGAAGTTTAAAACTAAGTTTAAAGTGGCACAGAAGCCTCTGATAATTGCAAAACCTAGCATGAGTAACTGTGGTAAGGTGAAAGATAGGAAGCATGAAGATATTTTAAGGAACTCAGAGACAAAGGTGTGAAAATAATAACATATGTGTATATTAAATTTGCCAAAATTAAAGCAGACAACGATTATGGAAAATAAATGGGACCAAGATCAAAATACCACTATGTAGTGAGTATCCCATTAGTCCTTTCTACCTGTCCAGATGATTGTGACCATGGCAATAGTGCAATTGGTAGTCAAGGCCAAGAGACTTCGAGAAGCCTTGAGTGACCTCAGAATAAAAGGCAGGACCATTATCACTCTGGAGGCTGAGAGGCCCCAAGTCACAGAATGATCTCATTAACAACAATCTTAACCAACTCTCTTGTCTTTTCTGACCTGGCAGGATAGACCGCTATCCATCCTGTGTGTATGCCAACCAAGACCAGGTGGAACTGGCTGTCTCTGCTTCCTGAGTATGGGTAAAATCAAGTTGCTAATCCTACTCAGGGTAAGCACCCAGCTGTTGTTCTCCCAGTGATTGTAATCAATTATTCTGTGGGTTTATCTTTAGGCATATCTCACAAGATTTAGCTACCTGTTGGACTACTATATCTATTATTTTCCCTGAAAAGGTTTTTTGGCCAAGGTGAAGATATTCTTTTCTCTCAAATGACAGGAATCATGAGTGCCCTTGACTACCCTCCAGGCTAGGCAGGTAGGGAGGAAAAGAGGCAGGTAGAAAAAATTGCCCAATAGGAGTGACCCACCAACCATCAGAATCTGCAGACTGGCAAACCACAACAGAAGATCTCTAAGTGTCAAGGGGCAGCTGCTTTGGCCTCCTAATCAGTCCTATTTCTCAAGAGAATAAGGTCTTTACTGGCATCTGGGTGAGTGAAAAACTGACACCTCAAGGGCCAACTGTACAGCCTTAACCAGTTGTAAGCTTTCTGAAGCATGTTTTGTAGGAGACACTTTGGAGGTTAACAAGGTCCTTTCTTCCAAAGAGCAGCGTGGGCATGCACTACATGAAAAGCATACTTTCACTATAGATGTCAACTCTTTTGCCCTTAGCCACCTGGAGAACTCATGTAAGACCCTTGAGTTCTGCCTTTAGGTACTGTTTTCCCAGGCTCAGGGGTTCAGACTCTAGAACATCAAATGTCTAATACATATCTAGCTCTCCTGAATCCCTCTTGGATAAAGGAACTGCTGTCAGTAAACATCCCAACATCGAGGTCTTCAAGAGGCTGGTCAAATAGTGCTTGTCTCAACTGTTCAGTCTAAATTAGGATCTCAGCTCAATCATGCTGCTGTTTAGTTAGTTCCTAGGTAACAGACAGAAAGGGAGCCAGATTGAGACCTTGACACATTTAAATATTAGCAACAGGACCTTCTAATAGGAGGACTTGGCATTTTTAAATCCAGGCACCCAGCTGGGCGTGGTGGCGCATGCCTTTAATCCCAGCACTAGGGAGGCTGAGGTAGGCGGAGTGTTGTGAGGTCGAGGCCGGCTTGGGCTACAACGCGAGGGTAAGACCGGCCTGAGCTACATAGTGCGACCCTGCCTCAAAAAAACCAGGGCTGGGGGTGCCGCAAAATAAATAAATAAATAAATAAATAAATAAATAAATCCAGGCACCTGAGATCTATGGGTGGATTAAGGAGCCTTCCATTATCACGAGGAGACTTTAGAGTAAGTATCTGTTCTTGAGTGAATTCATGACCTTCAGTTACTAAGATTCCTGTGGCAGCCAATCCTACCAGGCAGGCTAACCACCCTCTAGTTACTGGATCCAATTCCTTACTTAGATAAGCCACAGACTTGTGGGTGGGTTGGAAATTGGGTGAAAACCCTCAAAGAAAGTCTTTGTCTCTGTCAAAAAAAGAGAGTGTGTTTGTTCTGGTTGGGGAGTCTTAACACAGGGCCCTTGAGAAGAGCCTGTTTTGACTCCTGAGAGGCAGAATTGGCCTCCTACTCCCAGGAAAGAGGAGAGTCTGTGCCTCCCATGTTTCTTCCAGAGGCTGAAGGAGGGTCTGGGCCTTTTCTGCATACTTTGGAATTCATACTTTTCTGCATACTTTGGAATTCAGAGTGTAAAGAAAACAGTGCCTCCCCAGAGGCCTCTGAGTTGGGCTGTAGGAAGTACATTGCAGGCTGAATTATCTCATGGTTAAGATCCTTCTTGCCAGGTGAGATAAGCAATTCCAAGCAAGTAACCTGAGTTTGGCAGACCTGGGCTTTTTCACTGGATACCTCATAGCTCTGGGCTGACAAGAAATTGAAGAAGACTCAGTTTCTCTCCACAAAGCCTCAGTTCAGCTGGGTGTGGTGGTGCACGCCTTTAATCCCAGCACTCAGGAGACTGAGGTAGGAGGAGCATTGTGAGTTTGAGGCCAGTTTGGGCTGCAGCGTGAGTGCAGAGCCGGCCTGAACTATATAGTATGACCGTGCCTCAAAAAATTAGGGCTGGGAGTTTGGCTCAGTGGTTTAAGTCCCTGCCTGGTAGACATGAGGTTGTGAGTTTGATCCCTGGTGTCACAAAAAAAAAAAAAAAAAAAGAAAAAAAGTGCCAGGTCATCTACTATTATAGGAGGGTGACTCCTTTCTTTCTCTATTCTAGGAGGTCTTGAGCTAAGACCAGACTAAAACAGTGAGGACTGTCATAAAAGCACCGATGAAGGACTACGCACGTCAGTTGTCTCACACTGGCAAGGGAATTCTCAAACACAAATACATTTTGGTTCTGGTGATAGAGGCATGCAGAAGAGACCAACTGAGACTGTGATCTAGTCCAACAAAATGTAGAGATTTGTGACCATGGGATGGAGTGGCACCACTGCCTCATTAATGATCTGTAGATCTTATGCTAGCCTCCATTTATTTGGTCCCTTTCTCACCACAGTGATGGGTCAATTATAAGGAATGACAGTTTCTCTCTGGAGTTCCTGTTGTATCAATCCCTGAATGATATACTTCAATTCTTCTCTAGCCTCATGAAAAAGAGGACACTTTTTGATGGGGAAAATGCCTAGGGTCCTTTCGATGAATCAGGACTGGGGTGGATTTCAGGGTGCTTCTGACTGTGTGTCTGTCTGTTCACACTGCAGGATTTACCTGTAGTTCTTAAAGGGAAAATATTCCCTTGGATTTAGTAGACCCTAGAGGAAGGAGGAATAGAATCTGGGCACTGAACATTAGGACTGTTCCCAAAAGTGGGAATGGGGTTCTCAGGCATTATCAGAAAGAAGAAAAGCAAAGTTTGCCTCACAAGCCAACCACAGTTTGAGAGAAAATTCTTGCAACAGAGTATCAAGAAATTGTAAGCTAAATCAGTATGCATAGAGCACAGTCCAGAAGAAAAGGCAAGAATGGAAAGAAGCAGGCACTTATGTCAACAAGAAAATCAACAGGTTGCCTCCTCCATAATTAAATTAATCTAAAGCTTCATTGTTAGAAAAGGAGAGGAGGTTTGTAAGATGTGCCTCAGGGACATCCATTGGACTGTCTTATCTGGATTCAAGGGACACTCATCACCCTGGTGAAGTCCCCTGTAATGGTGATGTGGTCTAGATGGTTTTATTTCTCTTTTTGATTTCCAATTTTTAAAGTGTAGGCATTTGACCTTCCAGTGACCTGGGTCTTATAAAAAAAGGAACGAATATCCCTCAAATCCAATTCCCTCTTTGGAACACCCTTTAAGATGGCTATTAATTCCTATGTTGGCCCCTCTTTTCTTGTTAGGTATCTCTATCTGTATTATAAAAGACCCTAGTGGCCTCCTTCACCAAATCTTACAGTTCCAGATAGTCTTTATCTGGGTTCTCCACCAACTTCTGAAGTTTGTGGTGGATATAGCAAGCTGACTATTTTAGCATTTTACCTCAGTGCAGCCCTTCCCCTTTTAGATTATCCCAATCCACTTGGGTAAATTTAGTATAGGATCCATTAAATGCTGAACATACGTTGAGGCTATGATTCTCTTCTTCCTGGTAAATCAGACCTAATTTGGCATTACTGGCAGGATTTACTCTAGTTCCCTGTAGCCCTCCTTAATGTGGTAAAGAAAATGGACTTGGGTCTCTTCTCCCAGTGGATCCTCATAATCCTACTGGGGTGGATTCTAGGTTCTGCCTTATCGCCTATAGGAGCATATATCCTATGTGCTCCTACTCCCTTTGGGACATTCTGATGTTCTCAAAATAGGCATTTCCTACCCTGAGAGTGGGAGCTAGAACTTGGTCCTTTGTTTCTTGGCTGAGGGTTTTGCCAATGAGAAACATAACAACATCCCATGCCAGTTTAAACACTGAGGTCAAAGACCCTAATATACCATTAGGGTCATCAGTAAAACTTCCCAAATCTCCTCTAATTTCCCCTAACCTTGGCTAAGTAACAGGAACTTGTTCCTGTTTGCTGCTGAGGTTGTTTCAAAGGGGAAGAAATTTCACAAGTGGGGCCACAGGAGTTTGAAGAGTGGCCTTGGAAAAAGAAAGGATCCCCTTAGGAGAAGCCTCCAAAGTTTGAGGTGCAGCCTCTGAGTAAGGTGGGCAGGTGTTGGGAGCTGTTGAAGCTGGAAAATAACCAGATATGACCTTACCAAAGAAACAAAGAGCACCTGGATCAACCACATGAAAAAGCAAATACAAATTACAGGAACCTGTGGGATACAATGAAAGCAGTCCTCAGAGGGAAATTTATAGCACTAACCTCTCATATCAAAAAATGCAAAGAACACACATAAACAACCTAATGCTGAATCTCAAACTTCTAGAAAAAGATGAGCAAGTCAAGTCCAAAGCCCAAAGAAGAGAGGAAATTATTAAGATTAGATCAGAAATTAATGCAATTGAAACTAAGAAAACAATACAAAGAATCAATGAATTGAAGAGTTGGTTCTTTGAAAGAGTAAATAAAATTGATAAACCCCTAGCCAACCTTTTCAAGAACAGCAAAGAAAAAACTCAGATCCATGCAATAAGAAGTGAAAATGGTGAAATCACTACAGACCCTGTGGAAATAGAGAAGATCATCAACACTTACTTTGAAAACCTTTACTCACATAGATTCGATAACACAGAAGAAATGGACAGATTCCTAGAAACCTATGAATTACCAAAGCTGAATCAAGAAGACATAAAGCTGCTGAATAACCCAATTTCAGCTAACAAAATTGAAAATGTAATTAAGACCCTACCAACAAAGAAAAGCCCGGGCCCTGATGGATTCACTGCTGAATTCTACAAGAAATTTAGGGAAGACTTAATGCCAACACTCCTCAAACTCTTCAATGAAATCAAAAGGGAAGCAAGTCTCCCTAACTCATTCATGGAAACAAGTATTACCCTAATACCAAAACCAGAGAAAGACCCAACCAAAAAAGAAAATCACAGGCCAATCTCCCTAATGAACATAGACGCAAAAATCCTCAATAAAATACTGGCAAATAGAATACAGCAAGTTATCAGAAAGATTATACACCATGATCAAGTGAGATTAATCCCAGGAATGCAGGGATGGTTCAACATACACAAATCAATACATGTAATCCACCATATCAACAGGGCCAAGGAGAAGAACCACATGATCATCTCAATAGATACAGAAAAAGCTTTCAACAAAATCCAACACCCATTCATGATCAAAACCCTACAGAAAATTGGAATAGATGGTCTCTACCTCAACCTGATAAAAGCCATATATCATAAACCAACAGTCAACATCTTACTAAATGGAGAAAAACTGAAAACTTACAACCTAAAATCAGGAACAAGACAAGAATATCCATTATCACCACTCCTATTCAATATAGTTCTGGAAATACTAGCCAGAGCAATTAGACAAGAGAAAGAGATAAAGGGAATAAGGATAGGAAAGCAAGAAGTGAAATTATCATTATTTGCAGATGATATGATACTCTACATAGAAGACCTCCAAAAATCCATTAAAAGACTTCTAGAAGTAATAACCAAATTCAGCACGGTTGCTGGATGCAAGGTGAACACTGAAAACTTAATAGCATTCCTGTACACAAACAACAAAGTCACTGAGAGAGAAATAAGGGAAACCACACCCTTCACTAGAACATCCCAAAAAATGAAATACTTAGGAATCAGTTTAACAAAAAAGTAAAAGATCTATACAGTGAAAATTACATTACTCTAAAGAAAGAAATCGAAGAAGATTTCAGAAAATGGAAAGATATTCCCTGTTCATGGATAGGAAGAGCAAACATTGTGAAAATGGCTATTCTTCCAAAATTATTATACAGATTCAGTGCAATCCCAATCAAAATACCACTTGCCTACCTCACAGAGCTAGAGAAAGCATTCCTGAAATTCATCTGGAACCAGAAAAGACCTAGAATAGCAAAGGCAATTCTGGGCAACAAAGGGAAGGCAGGAGGCATCACAATCCCCGACTTGAAACTATACTACAAAGCTACTGTGATAAAATCAACATGGTACTGGAATCAA
>RJWM01000738.1:0-146482 GCA_004363535.1 Dasyprocta punctata
TTAATACTCATATGATTGGATCAATCTTGCATGTCTATATCTGTTAATGTAAGAAACCATTTTAAAGATAACGATGCGCAAATTGCAACCATTGTCAAGCTTCTATCTTCCGGTTTTGTAAACCTGCAATGTTGTGTATTTATGTTAGTTGTTTGCTTGTCTCTTTTGCTTGTTGTTTTTACTATATATGTCATTTTTTCGTTGTTGTTGTTGTAGTTTTTGTTTGTTTTGTTTTTCTTCGCTTAAATAAAATTAAAAAAAAAAAAAAAGAGATTTACATGGAGTTCAAAACATTTTCTTAAGTATAATGCATTTTAACCATATGCCACTTTTACCTCTGTCTCCTACTGTTATCAGTAGAAAATAATTTTAAATTTTTGTTCACTTACTTCTGATGAAAAGACTATTTTGAGGGTATAGTGTGTTTTCCATTAGTAATTACTATAACACACATATGGTAACTTTATTCACAGAGTAACATTGCTTTTTTTTTTTTTTTTTGGCGGTACCAGGGATCAAATTCTCAACCTTGCGCCTGCCAGGCAGGCACTTAAGCCACTGAGCCAAACTCCCAGCCCTAGTTTTTTGAGACAGGATCACACTATGTAGCTCAGGCCAGTCTTGCACTCGCACTGTAGCCTAAGCCTGCCTCCAACTTACAACCCTCCTCCTAACTCAGCCTCCCGAGTGCTGGGATTAAAGGCGTGCGCCACCACGTCCGGCTTTCCGTTGCTATTCTTAAATGTATTTAGCAATTTGTAAGACTAATTACTTCCTTATTCCTCGAGGTAAGACTAAGTCTGCTTTTTGAAAGAACAAATAGACTAAAAAATTTATTACCTAATAGATAATATTTGCTTTTATTTTTAAATTTCAGTTCTCAGGGTTTCATTAAGCTAAGAAGTTACTATACTCCTAAGCTCCACCCCCAACCCCCTAAATGCTGACTTCTTATTATTGTATTTTCCTGTGATGAGTGATTTAGAAAACCAATTCTTATCTTCAGAATCTTGGGTTAATAACTGACAAGTATAATTTTCTGACTTTTGCTTTTGTTTAAATCACAATATTGTTGAATCACAATGGAAAAACTTAAATTACTGGATATCATGTGCTTGTTAAAGGCAAAACCTATTATAATTTTATTTGATTTGTGAAAATAGTTTCAGTACTCATGCAAATGCCCATAAAAACCCCGCAGAACAAAATTCATATTACTTTTTGTATTTGTTTTTGTGTGTTTATTTGTGATTATTGCTGAGTTTGTTATACTTTCTTAGTTATTTTTGTAGATGTTTTATATTTTTCTATCTTAAGACTGGGTTCAGGGAAAAGGAGTGAAGTTTGCAGTTTTACAGACTATCATAACTGTGAAACAAACTCACTGATAGCCAATCCCAAGTGTGGGAGACCCTCTGTGAAGAAAAACAAATATCATTAACATAGCAAAGTCCAGAAATAAAAGTTCAAATACTTCTGTTAGTCACAACCTAGCAAAAGTTTGATCATTGATCTGTATCAGGTGAGACAAAAAAAAAAAAAAAAAAAATCATGTGCAGCAAGTTATGTGAAGCTGATTTACTAGCTACAGATAGGCATTGAGTAACAATAACAGCAAAAAAACCATAGAATGTTTGGGAGCCAGGCCCCCAAACTTCTGGAAACCTGTCTAAGGTAAGTGAGGTCATACTGTGTGCCTCTCACTTGCACCACAGCCTAGGGATCCTGCAAGACAGCCCTCCCTAGATCATATATTTCAGGGGTAGTGTGACTCACTGGGAAAATTTTTCCTATTTCCAGGAGAAAGAGACAAAAATCCCAGGCTTGCCTGAGCAATTTTTCTCTAACTGGAATACTGTATTCCCCAGGAGGGACAAGAATAAGGTCCTGACTAGGGCATTTCTTTTCTACCTAAGGGTATAACACTCTGGGGCACTCTACCACTATAGCTAAAATACAGTGAAAAAACAGAGGGAGAAAAACTAGGTCAAGTAAGGTTATCCAGGAGCCATCTGACAATAATCATAGTGAAGTGCTCCATTTCCCAAGTTCACGTGGTTCCATAAAAGCAGTGGCTCAGCTTTGCTTAACTTAGCACTAAACACAGGATTCTGCTGAGGCAGTTCCCCAACAGCTCTCTTCCTCCTGCTCATTATACAGGTATTCTTTCTAAATTACTGGTACCACTCAGAAAATGGCCGGAGAACAGAATAGGAATCAGCAGGCCTTAGTGCATTTCAGTACGTACATAATGGAAACTAAGATAAAGAACAACAATGCTTTTGAAATTAATTATGTTAATTTTAAATGTAATTCCAACTGATGCTTTAAAAACATAAAAATTTTACTTGTAAATAAGGTATCATGTGACATTTAGATACATAGCTGCCATTTAACATTTAAATCAAGTTAAACATGTCTGTTTTCTCAAATATTTACCATTGCTTTATGACAAAAAGTTTCAAAATTATTTTTATACCTTTTTGAACTATGCAGCATATTCTTGTAACATCTTAAAGGAGTAAAATATTATAGCATAAATGTTTGGTCTTTCATGCTTCTACCATCCCAAATGCATTTTAAATTTTATGTCTAATTATATCAATCTTATAACTGTTAGAAAAAATTATACAAAATTATACTCTGAAAAAATAGCAAAAAGTAACAAGTATAGTACTATGTTTTGCAGTTTTTATCACTCCTTCAACTGTTAGTACAACTAATTGTAAAAAAAAAACTATCCTTTATCTAACATGTTTCTTATGGAATTTAGGTTTCCTATTTGTCATTACTGTTCAATTCATCTATTCCAAAATATTTCCTAGGTTTTGTTTTTTATTTTTTTATTTTTATTTTAAAGAAGATAAAACCAAGGAAAATAAAACAGAATAGAACCAATCAAAATAAACCAGTATAAGCGACACAGGAGGTCAAGACCTTACAAAAACAACAATAGTTACCATAATGCATTTCTTGTCTTCAGAATAGCTGCAGATACTTTTGGACATAGTAAAAATTGAACAGAACAGAATAGAATAGAAAAAATAAAAACAAAGCAATGAATGCAATAAAGGTCTTCAAAATAAGCCAATAGTAAGTCCAAAATGGCTACCATAATATGTCTGGCGAATTTTCAAATAGCTGCTCATGCCATCAGATTTAATATAATCAAACAAAGCAAAAGAGAATAGAACCCAACCCAACAAAACAATGAAAATGATATGGTTTCCCTACTGTGATTGCTTCCTGGGTAGGTCTGGTTCTCTCCCTCTGAAGTCTGCAAATAGTGCTAACTCACAGAGAGAGGCTTGGGTGTGACTGTCCCCACTCTGGCAGCAGCCAAAGCTTGGTGCTGGTTTCCAGGCGGGGATCACCTCCCAGGTGAGGGTGAGGCTTGGTTTTCTCCCTCTGCCCCAGGTTTTGTTTTTAAAATGAATGCAATTTTTTAATGAACATGGCTAGTAGATTCTAGATCTTGGAAATATTTCATAAAAAATAATTTGTTGTGTGGAATGGATTGTAGAGCTGGTAGATAACTGCAGAATGTTTGTAGCATGAATTTCACCATAAAATTTAAAAATAATATCCTTAAAGAAAAAGTTAAACTTACTTATATTTATTACTAAACTTGCTTTGCATTGGACTTTTCAATGGCTTCCTAAAATTTAATGAAGAATTTTTTTGCTTCTGTACCTCATAATGGGTCAAATGTAAACATCAGAAATAGTCTGGTAAATGTTAGAAGCAAGACACAGAGGACCACATATGGTACATTTTATTTGATTTCAATTATAAAAAATGTCAGGAAAGAAAAACCTATACAGCTAGAGATAAAGTGTATATATGTTGTGGCCCGGGGTTTATAGTAAAATGAGTAGTGATTACAAATTGGTATGAAATTTTTAAGGTGATGTAATTAATTTAAAATATATTATTGTGATGTGTTTTACAAAGACCCTTGAAATCATGAATTGCACATAATAATGTTTATTTTTTATCATATAGAAATAATATATCAATTAGGATATTAAAATGCCTCATATCTCCTCAAAATTTGAAAATTACATTTTGGTAATATGAAAATTGTTTAATAAAGTCCAAGCCCCTGTTTGCAAATGACTTCCTAATGTATTTCAGTATCATTACAAAGTTATGTAAAGAAAAATTTGGACATCAGTTCAAAGCTAATGTATCACTAACATACAGATTTCATTAAAAAAATCACTTTCAATACTGAAGTAGTAAAGTGCCTCTCATACTTCTGGCTCCTCTTTAATAAAATATCAGGTACTCTGGAATAAGGAGTAGGGCAAACTGAGAAGAACTTTCTCATGCTGAATGACTAAGAAGTGAAGGTTTTGAAAATTTCCAGGACATACTGAGAGTGTGCTTCACAGAATCTTCCTGTTATTAGGAATGCACAGAACTGCTATGTGGATTTATAAGTTTCTACATTTAAGTAAAAGTAGCAAGCAGCAAGGTGACAATGCAAGGGAACTTTTCTCTAAGCGATAGAGCAATAAGCAAGTTAGGGAGCTTAGCATGTCAGACAAACACTAATCTACACCTATCTTGAGGAATGATATTTGCAATATATATCTTTATTACAGATATACTATATATTTCCAATGTATAGTCCTCTATGTGTAATAGACATACATGTATTTGCAATATCTAACTATATTTAATGGATCTACGTATATATGATATACATGCACATGTATATACCAGATATGATTAATGTATTTTATATACAAATGTTACTATAGTTAATAGTTATTAAATAAACATGAATGTTTAAAAAGGGGAAACAAACATTTGTCCTAGTAGATTACTTGCTAGGTAAGATTACCCTGATCTTTGTACAGTGGATTCTCAGCTCTGCTTATTTTGTTCTTCTGAAGTTATGGGACAGAAATTTTTCATCTTACTCAGTATAGACGCACAAATTCACTTCAATAACACCTTGAGTTCCAGAAATATGCTTCTCTGCTACTCTTATGTTGTAGCAGCTGTACCTCTTCAAACTTTTCAGGGTTGATTACCACCACAAATGCAGTGATTTATTCCTTTGCTTACTGTGGCTCTAGTACTATAAGTTCAAAATGGCCATGTGACATCCAGGTTCAGTTTAAGTGCAAACTGACTGTGTGCATGGGCAAAATCATTTTTCCTTGTGGATGTTGCTTCTCTAATTTTTCCAGGTCTGAAATTTTAGTAACATTGCTCAAAATGAATCACATAAATAAAGGATGCATTTGTTCATTTTCTGTTAGTGTAATGAGATACCTGAAACTGAGTACTTAAAAATAGTTTTATTCAGTTTAGAGTATGAAAAAGTGTAAACTGTATGGTGCCACCTCTGCTAACAGCCTCATGGTAAATGGCATGTGCAACAAGGAGAGACAGGAAGTGTAACAATTACCTTACAAAAAGTAACTCACAGTACCAGAGGAGTACCAGGGAAGCTACCCTAATCCCATTGGAAGGCATACTCCCAGTAATTTAATGAGACTTACTACTTAACAGTTTTAGTGCCTCTTATTATCACCACATGGAGAAGCAAACTTCTAAAATGTGAACCTCTGAGGGACATATTGTTGTGGAAATTTTGCCAAGCCAGCCAAGCCAAACCAAACTAAAAGGAAGATTCTTTGCACCAAGGAGATAAGATGGCAGTATTTAATCTTTACACCAGCGGACTGTTGGAATCCACACCAGTGGACAGTTGCAGGGATCATTCCTCCCTCACAATGGCCCCAAATCAGGGAGATGTTTCTATATAAAATTAGCAGTGGGAGGTACAAAACAAGTGACCAAATATTACATGATTGGTTACATACATTGAATTATATATTGACAGACAGGCTGGTTTTGAAACAATAGAAACATTCCAGGAACAAGGGGAGGGGGCTCTTACAGAATGGGCATAATTGAGGGCATTGCCATAATACAGGAATTGTTCAGGAGAGAGAGCGAGACTTGACTGAATGAGCACAGGTCAGCTCCAGGTGCCTTAAGGCATAGGCAGTTGCTCTGACATTGTCAGGGTCAATTGAATTTACCAGAGACAGCAGAATAGCAACTTGGTCAGTCTTCCAATTAATCATGAAATATCTGTAAGTTTGTTATTTTGCCCCAACAATATTTATATCATATCTAAATTACACCAAATGTAACAATGGTTACTATTAATATTATCTGTGTCATAGACCCATTGTTTTAGAAAGTTGGAGGACATCATACTAAACAACATCTTGTTTTACTTATATATAAATCCTAAATGACATATTCTTACAGAATATCACCAATGAGGTATTATCTTTGTCTTGAAGGTGTCATCCCACAGGTCAGAAGTTCCCAAGTGATGTGCAACATGTGTTTCAGCAGATTTTGTGTTTAAAATGTTCAGTGTTTTTTTTTTTTTTATACACAAAGTGTCTTTCATTCTGAAATCAGAATGTGAGATTGCATGTGGTTAAATTAGCTATTTTTAACCTCAGAGGGTATTGCTAGGTCAACCTCTGCAGGAAGTTTATATAAAACTATTAGAAAACGTGAATCAATCTACTGATTATTATTCCTTATTGACTGGAAGTCTCCAATGTAATCAATTTGTCAGGGAGGGATTAGTTGGTATTCTAGAGATGGTATGAGAGTAGAGACACAGCATTGGTTTCCACAGATGAAAGATACATATTCAGCAGTGGCAGAAATTAGATCAACCTTAAATAAAGACATGTCAGGCTTTTGATCCTCTACATAGTTTTCATTTTTGATACCAAGGCTGTGGTGTTCATGTACCTTTGTGAAAAAGCTTAGGGGATGGTTAAAATCAGGAATTGGATGACATGTCTGAAGAATTCTGCCTCCCTGTTGAATTGCTCCTCTGTAACAAATGCTGTCTAGTGAACATCGTAGTTCCTTAGATTTATCTACATCCCATGATCACAGAGTGTTCTCCTTTTTATTGTCCTATCTTGTTCTTTTCAGACCCCTGAAACATCAACCTAAATGATTTTTCAAGTTAGTGGTTTGATGTACTGATGTCCACAAGGATGGTTACACTCTTTCTTTCAGCTAACCTTACAATGAATCTGTCCATCTTTTCACAGTAACACAGTTGGGTTTTCTACAAATCAGTTTCAGACTTTATCTTTTTTTTTTTTAACAGTTTGCAGAAAGAAACTGTTTATAAAGCTCAGTGTGTGAAAAGGTGATAAGATATGGGTATTTCAGATGCCAATGGAAATCTTGATCACATATTCAAGTACCAATACATCTAGGTGGTTTGACCTTAAATGTGCCATTTCCATTTTATAATGACCTATTGTTGAATCTGCTTGACTTAATGGATTGGTGTAATTTAGAGGCTGAATCATTATGATTAGCTTGGTGCAACATCACCTGCAAGCTAGTGATTATTCTGCTAGTTTCTGCTCATGTTCTGTAGTATGCCAAAAATTGATTCTCATTATTTAAACATTTCATTTTAAATTTAGTATAAAGTCACATACACTTATGCGAAATAATGTAAGAAGATCTGTAGCTTTAAAAAAATTCCTAAAAGATAACATCTTGCAAAACATTTTCTATTTTAAAAATAATTTTCTTCAGTTTTCCAACATCTGCTAAGTTTTAGTGGCTTGACATCTGACTATGTTTACGTTGTCAATCTATAGAACAGCTTTAGTTGTAAACAATAAAATGTATAAAAATTTATTCTTTTATTATATTTTAAGTTTAATTCATCTCAAATACAGGGATTTATATGGGGTAGTATATTTATCTGAATTAATTTATATACAAGGATAATATGCTATTTATAAAATAGTCTCTTTTCCATTATTTTGAAATGTGATCAAGTTCACATGTGGTTTGTTATGTTTCTTCACTTACAGTCTCTTCTTTAATCTATTCCAATATTAACTCATTCATTAGTATGACAACTCAATATTTTAACTGGTACATTTTAATGAATGGGTTTTTAAGCTAATGAGCTACTTCGTTTTAAAAGTTACCTGGGATTCTCAAGTTTTAAGATGATATTAGCCTCTTACTCATTCGTATTGTTTTTCTTGTGGTACCGGGGCTAGAACTCACAACCTCACACCTGCCCTGCAGGTGCTTAAGAAACTACTGAGCCAAACTCTCGGACCTATTTTCTTCTGAGACAGGGTCGCACTATGTAGTTCAGAACGGCCTTGCTCACGTTGTAGCCCGCACCAGTCTCGAAATCACAACGCTCCTCCTACCTCAGCCTCCGGAGTGCAGGGATTAAAGTCGTGCACCGCCATGCCCGCCTATTGTTTTTCTTCTTTATTTTTCTGTTCTGATCATTGAGTTTTCTACTTTAGAGCAACAGCTAACCTTGATTTTTGTATATAAGTAGAATATTTCACTATGAACAAGGGCAACAACAAAGATAGTCAAAATTACAAGTCAATTTATTTAAAGCATTCTAAAGGTTTCACACCCTTTAGAAATGGCAGTATCATGATGCTGAGGAATAACCAGAATCACAGGGATCTCCAAAGACAAGAGTCTGGAGCCAAACTCCTGTGGTTGGGATAGCTTGAGGAACAAGCTTTTGAAATGGTTCTTCTGCTGGCCTAGCCATGCCTAGTATGTTGCATTCCACCATATTCTCTAGACCTACACCATGTGCTGAAAATCTGGTCTCATGGAATAGGATTGTGTTGGGTCACTAAAGACTTTATTCTGTGCTGTGACCGTACAGTAACTGATGACTCTATTCTGTGCTGTGACCATACAGTAACTGATAAAGAAAGATCCCCCCTCTTCTGTAGCATCCACTGAAAGAAGTTTGAGGATAAAGATGAATTCAAACAAAGCCCAGTCTTTTCTTACACCACTTCAGTTCCATTTTTTCTTCTAACTTTAACATCGTATTTATGGTCCTCTTCCAGAATCACAAATCTATTTTCTATCCTTAAATTTAAAATCATATCCTATTTTTATCCACCTTCTATGTACCTTATTTATAAACATTGAATGAATATGCAGCAACTCTTCCACAGTTGATATCACTTTGTAATGATCATGTTCAATCCAAGACTTCCAGAACAGTTGACAAAGTGATCTTTGTGCTGTATTTTTTTATATACTGAGCAATTTTCTATACACCCTCCAAAATTATGTTTTTAAAACCAATAATATCATATCACTCTCTAGTGTTTGGTATTTCTATGTCTCCTGACTGCACTTCAAATAAAAGTTGCATGCATAATCTTGCTATTTCTATTTTTTTTCTCTTGTTTATTGACAACCCAGTCAGGAAAACTGTTAATCTGTTTTCTTTGTGGGATCTTTGTTCTCTGCTTGGATCATTCTGCTTTCTGAATGTTCCCCAGCTGACTCCTTCATGGTTTTTAGATAAAATTCAAAGATCATTCTCTTAATACCTGGCTATTCTATTTAGTGGTGCCCACACTCAATTTGGCTACTTTCCATTACATAATCTGCTTTATTCTACAAGCTGCTCCTAGACTCTCAAGCATTTTTGTAAGTTTCATATCATAAAACTGATGACATTTCTAGATACCTGTAGGAGTCTTCATGGGTATATTTCTATGACTGGAAATAATCCTGAAAGAGCATAATTTAAAATATCAGTAGTTTTTTTCACCGATGATTAAATTATCTATCACCTTAATTTTCTTAAATTAATGCATACATTTCATTTTAAAACAAGTTGTAATTATTAGAAACTATAACTGAAAATTGTTTAAATATTTAAAAAGTTAAAAATCTGCTTAATTTGTTTCTTTAAACTCTTCATAAAAATTGATCCATCTGTAAAATGTTCATTTGAGCACTGAAGTGTGAAACACTTCCTAAAATAACTCAAAATAAAATGATTCTCACCTACAGAATTAGTGTGTAACAATAATGTCACAATTTTGATTACTTGAAGGAAATATATTATTTTAAACTTTTGATAGTAGCTGAAAATATAAATTAGTTCTGATTGTGCTTTTAAAACATATTCTCAACAATAATGTTCTGCAAAATAGTCCAGGTTTTTCCAAGAGACATAATTAGCATCAATTCAAAAACTAATTCTTTCTCAGTCACATCCTAGGAAATAGACTAGGAAAATGAGTGAGGCATTAAAAGTAGTAGAGGGCAGGTAGCCATATAATTAAGCAAACTGTCTCATTTATAACCATACTGCTAAACAGATAAAATTAACAATGCCTACCTATTAAAAAATAAACTATATTTAGAATGATATGATTGAACTACGAAGAATAATGCAAATACAAACCTGCTCAACTACATGCCTCAAGTATAAAAAACCTGGCCTTTTAAATATAGAGTATATATTATTAAGTAGAAAGTTAAGTGGAAAGCAGATATATTGAAAATAAATTATGAAATAGAAAAATTTCAGAAATGTGTAGAAGGAAAAAAGCAGCATAAAAATAGTTTGAAAAAGTAGACAAACTAATCACACCAGTTATACATAGGATGATTTTTAGCAGCTAGGAAGCAATTTTAACCTAAGTTTTCTGTGAATGAAATGACAAATAATGTAAAATACAAATCTGATTCCTTAATTTTGAAATTTTCTCATGTAAGATTTGGCATTTAAAATAACATGCGTTTATTTTTTAGATTTACTTCTAAAATCAATAACAAAATAAAAAACACAATAAAATAAAAACTTATTTTATATTGCCACATTTCAGAGACCTTATTAATTCATAAAAACTGTAAAAACCTGTAATATCAAGCAAAATTTCATAAATATATCAATCTATCCATCTATCTTGGGAATCAGAACAAAAATAATAATAATATAAAAAACTAATGAATATACCCATCACTCCAAAAGGTTTCTTAGTCTTGTTAACTTTTCCTGCCATTACCATCCTTAGACTGCCAGTTGTTTATGTTGACTTGCTTGTACTTTCCGAAATTTTGCATAAAAGGACTCACACATGAAATTCTAAAAATCTGGTTTCTTTTATCTAGTTTTATCATCTTGAGATTCAACCCTATTGTTATGTGTAATAACATGCACTATAACTTTCTATTTGTTGTTGTTGTTGTTCTTGTTCTTGTTGTTCTTGTTCTTGTTCTTGTTCTTGTTTCTTGAACCATTTTGAGGCCCTGGCTAGAGGACAAATAGCTCCCTGCCTAAGCAACAACCTCTGCACTTCCACCACTTCCTCCAGGGAGTTCTCCCGTCCTGGGCTCACCAGACACCTGGTTTATGTGCACAAGGGCTACATAATAGGTAATGAGGAATATAACCATATGTTTGGAAGCTAAAGAGTTTATTCAAATTGAGATCCTAAAAATCTAATTAATCCTCATCTGTTTATAATGCATAATCTGCTTCTTTCATTTTGCTTCTGTGTAGCCCTGCTTGGAAGCCTTCTTTCCTTTACAGGTGTGAATAACAAAATTTCTGCCTTCCATCTCTATGAGTGTCAGAGTGTCCTGCCACCAAAATAATTCTTGTATCTTAGGAAGTAGTCACTGTTCTTTTCACTGATGAGCAAAATTCCAATATAAGGACATAGCACAACTGGTCTCTTTGTTCAATTTTGATGGGCATTTTAGTTTTCCTCTATTTTTTCTTTCAGATTGAACAACTAAAAATTAATCAGTAAGTGAAAGAATAACTATGTTCCTTTTTATGGAAATGTAACATAACTCCTTTAGTTTTAGTAACTAGGAGTAGAATGGCTAGGCCACATGGTAGGTGCATGTGTAAATTTTTCAAAAGCTATCAACATTTTGCAATTTATTTTACAATTTTACATCCTGCTCATCCATACATAAGTGTCCCAGTTGCTCTATGTTCTTGGAAAAATCCAACGTATTTGACATTTTAATAAGCATATAGTGGTACTCACTGAGATTTTAATTTGCATTTATTCATTCAGATTTTGTTATTTTGTATTGACAATGTTTTATGATTTGTAATGTACAGGTCATCATGCATTTTGTCAGATTCTTAACTATTTCAAATTTTGTTGCCACTATAAAAGAACATTTTTGAAAATTTAATTTCTTGGTGCTACTAAATAGAAACAGGAAAACTTGATATTGTACATTGCTTGCAAAAGCATTTTAGAATAAAGTGCTAATTCTATTATGGAGATTCTAATTTTTTATATAACAATCACATCATCTGTGACTTTATTTTTGCTTCATCCTTTACAGAAGCATTTCATTTTACTTTTAGACTTCCCTGTATTAAAATAGCTAGCATATTCAGCCAGTGTAGAAAAGAAGTGGAGTGAATGGATATTCTTGACATGTGCACTAGAATTACAGTGAATCTAGTTTAGTGAAGTTGATGGTTCTATTAATTATTGGAGATTTTGAAATCTCTGACAGTAATTATAGATTAATTTATTTCCCATCACAAGTATGTCATTCTTATTCCACATATATTAAAGATTTGCTAAGCAACATTTTGGATTGTTATGGATTCTTGACGAATTGACAAGAATAAAAGACTATTTCTGTACGTATTTTTGTTCTAAAATGTTTTGAGATTATTGTCATGTATTTCTGTTTTACCAGCAGAGAAATGGGATAACACTTTCTGAGTTAACTTTTTCCACTTGTTACCTTTATTTATTTCTTGATGGTAGAAGTTGTTTTCTTCTGTTTTTAAAGTAGGTAGCATATAATTGTGTATGGATTTTGACAATTAAACTTGATAATCTTTTACTTTATTCAGGATTTTATAGCACTTATATTTAATGTAATTATTCATATACTTGCATTTAAATGTATGTTTAACTTATATTTTTGTTTCTATTGTTTCTTTTTGTCTCATCTTCTTTGGATTACTTACTTTTATTACATCCTTTCTTTTTTATTATATTAGGTATAATTCTTTTTTATTTTAATGGTGGTATTAAGGTTTATTGCATTCATGTATGTACATCACTGTCTGCTATTGTATCTTGTTATACCACTTTCCATATAGCTTTCAAGACATAATAATTCACCTCAGCATTTCTCCTTTAGAATTTGTTTTTGTTGTCACACATATCTCTATACACATAACGTAAAGCTTACGATTATTATTATATTGCTTAGTCTATTATTATGCAAACATATTTGAATGGCTAATGCTTTTTAATCACAAAGCTACTATTTTCAATGATTTTCTTTTGTCTGTATAATGCAGATTTTTATCTTATATTGTTTTATTTTGACTTGACTATTTTCTTTAACTTTTGAAGAAGTGCATATATAATAACTTTTATATGATTTTGTTTTGAAATATAATTTTGGTTGTAATGTCATTTTTATTTGATTGCTTTAATGAATTTCTCTTGATTACTTATTTTATGTATTCTTATTTTGCTTTGATTTATTGTCGTGCAATTTAAAGCATGCCTCTTGTATAAATCCAAGATTTAGAAAATTAGAAAGAATTTCACTTTTGATTAAATGAATCTTGAAGATCAGTGTTTTCATCTTTCTATGGGAGTATAGCCACACAGTTCTGAAAGAAAGGTAATTTTAGCATTATTTTTTCAAATATTTTTTCTGTTTTGATTTATTGATGTTTTATTATTCAATCTTAGGAATCTAATTTCATGAAATTAAGTAATAACAAATGCTGGTGAGGACAGAGTGAAAAAGAAACTCTTCTACATTGTTGATGGGAATATAAACAACCACTGTGGAAAACAGTATGGAGATTCCTCAAAAAACTAAAAATAAAAATTCTATTTGATTCAAACTTTCCCCTTCTAGATATCTTCCAAAAAGAGTTAAGAACATTATATTGCAGTAATATATGCATACCTATGTTTATGGCAGCACTACTCATAATAGCTAAATCTTGGAAACAGCCTATATATCCATCAGCAGATAAATAGATAAAGAAAATGTGGTATTAACACACAATGGAGTGCTACTGTTCCATAATTATAAACTTGAGTCTTTTTTCAAATAATGTATGCACAATAGACTATAATACTAAGTGAAATAAATCAAACACACCAATATTTCATGATTTCTCTTATATAGGAAACCAAAATTATAAGTAAAGAGCAAATATAATATCAATAACAAGAAACCGGGAGATCTTTCTCAAAAGGAAAGGGGATTGAGATGGAGGGAGTGTGGATTGAGGGAAAAGGAATGAAAAAAGGAAGTAAAATGAGTTATGGGCATGTACCAATGCCACACAAGGAATATAAACATTATGTAATAAAAGCATGTGCTAATATAAAAATAAAAATAAAATGAGACAAATGGTATAGTTACCAGTATAGCAAAATCGACGGAGTACATGGGCACTTTAGAAATAGAAGCAAACATACAGATCTATTTTATGATGATAAAGATGTTTGGAGACAAAAGAGTTGACCAATATGTAATACGATATTGGGAACGTATTACACAAATGCAAATATATTCGTGTTGTCCATGTGCTAATGATACTAAGGCAAACAGTGTCAATAAAGTGTTAAAAGCAGAAACCATGGCATGCCTCTAGAGGGTTGGAACATATACAAACTGCATCTTGATCCTTTCCATTTCCACTTTTTCTCTCCTCCTTCACAACTTCTCCAACCCCAAATACATTTGCCTTCACAAAACTGTCCTCCTATTTCCTATCATCTATCTTACATTTTATTCTTTAAATTATTTAAACTTTAAATTTCTCACATAGGAGATTCCATGCAATATCTAAGCTTGTGATTCTAATTTATTTCATTTAGCTCTATGGCCTCGAGGTGCTTTGTTTTTCTTATAAGTGTCTCAAATTTATCCTTCTTTCAGGCTAAGTAGTACTCCACAGTGTATAATACACTGAATTTTTTTTTCTATTTATCTGTCAATGACATATAGGCCACCTTCAAGATTAAGTAATATTTTAGAGGTGACCAGGGAAGACTACCAGGAAATATGTCTTCTGATCCCAGACCATAAAGTGATCACATGATGAACCACAAGTTATCTAAGGGGTATGATCCACTCACAGGGAACAGTCAGTGCAAAAGCTGTGAGGAACATTCTTGTTAGAGATAACCAAAGATTAAATGGAAACAGCTGGGAGAAAGAACAAGAGGGAGAGAGATGAGAGATAGTATCAGAGAATACTGTGGAATGAAGTGACTTCATTTGTGCTTTGAAACTGAAAGCTGTAGGGAGACCTTCATTCACACCATGTACTCATGCACTTACTGTTGTAGCAGAAGCATCCCCTGAATGAGAAAGGATGCTTTCTATCCTAGCATTTGATTCTTTTATTATTTTAGTTCATTGTTACGTGTGTGTAGTACATATATTTTACAATCCTTGTAGAGTTTGTACATGTGAATAACATATCCCCGTTCCTTTATCTTATCCCTCATCCTCCCCACCTCTTGTTCACCTCACTTTTGAGAGAAATCTATTTACTTACTTTGTACTTACTATGTATTGCAAATATATACTAATGAAAATAAATGTAGAACCCACCAAAAAATAAATCTTGCACTAATGTCATGTTCCTATAACATAGCCATATTGAATGTTCTCAATTGCAACTGTTTATACTACTTGTTTCTCCAAATATTTTACATATATATATATCTTTAATTTTATTTTAAAGAGAATAAAACAAAACAGAACAGAACAGAAGAAAGCAGATCAGAACAAAATAATGCAAGCAACACAGGATTGCAAAACAAGATAATAGGAAATCAACAGTGGCTACCATAATATCTCTTGTTTTCTTTGAAATAGTTGTCCATATCTTCACACACAATGAATTCAAACAAAACAACGAAGTATAAAACTGATAAAAACAGAAGAATGAAAGCGTCACAGCCCTTCAAAACCCAGCAATAGGAAAATCAACAATGGCTACCGTAATGTCTTGTGTTCCCTTCAAAACAGCTGTCCATACTTTTCCACATATTGAGATCAAATAGCACAGAACAGACTAAGAACAATCAAAACAAAAGATAAAAACATTACAGGACTTCACAATAAAATGATAGGAAATCAGCAATGGCTACCATAATATCTCATTTCCTTCAAAGTAGCTGTTCATACCATTACTCATAATAAAATCAATTCTTGTAAACTCTTTAGGAGAAGTTCTAGGCATGTATAAGCCTATACATGTACATCTATCTTTTCTGCAGTAGAAAGACAAAACAAAACACAAATTATAAGAAAAACAAGAAACAAAAGAGACTAATAAATAACAATAACAAAGAGCCCAAAACAATAATAATACAGGCTTGCAAAACAAGGTGGTACGAGCATAACTAAGGTTGTTATTTTGCATAGTAATCTTCAAAAGAGTTACTCAGATTATCAGATACAGACTTCCAAAATTCATCTAATCCTATGAATGCTAACTGTTTTGTTCCAAGAACTAGTAGAATTAGTAACACAATCCTCTTAGCTATCTTAAGTGTATATATACAAATTTATGTCTTTTCCCTTTTCTCTTCCTTCTTTTCTCCTTTTCCCTACCTGATCTATTTTTCCCCTTTGGGCGGTTTGTTATCCTTCAACAATATTTACTGAAGATTTTGTATCTTATTTACTCTTTCAGTTTCTTACACTAGTGAGACAATATGGTATTTACACATGTGAGTTTGATTTATTTCACTTATGAATATGGTCTCAAGTCACATCCATTTACCTATAAAAGCCTCAATGTGATCCTTCTTTATCGCTGAGTAGTACTTGATTGTATACAAGTACCACATCTTTTTTATCCATTCCTCAGTTGATGGGCTATTACAGGTTGTGCTGCTATAAACATGGGTGAACATATATCACTGTGGTATCATGTTTTCAGTTCTTCTGGAAATATACCCAGAAGTGAAATAGCTGGGTCAAATGGGACTTCCCAACCCAGCTTTTTGAGGAACCTCCAGACTGATTTCCACAGTGGTTGCACCAGTCTACACTCTCACCAACAGTACAGGTGAGTTCCTTTGTCCCCACAGCCTCTCCAGCATTTGTTATTGGTGTTTTTCTTGAACCTAGCCATTCTTTCTGGACTGAGATGGACTCTCAGTGTTGTTTTAATTTGCATTTCTCTAATGCCCAATGATACTGAACATTTTTTCATGTATTTATTTGCCATTTGTATTTCTTCAGCCAAGAAGTGTGTATTCATCTCAGATGCCCATTTTGGGGTTGGGTCTTTGAATTTCGGGGATCTGAGTTTCTTTAATTCCTTATATGTTCTATATAGAAGTCCTTTGTCTGAAGGATAGTTGACTATTTACAAATATTTTTGTATCTATTAAAAACTATGTTGCTTCATAATTATTTTTTCAATATTATTTTCAAAATTTGTTTTTGAAATCATTCTAAGTATGTGTCTTTCTACGCAATTTGAAAACATGCATATTTTAAGAATTATCAAAGTTTATTTATAATTGATGAATTATATTACCTGCAAATAATTCCCCATTGAAACCAATTAAAGGATCCACAGATCTCTTTCAATGTAGAACTTGCTTAAAAGAATTTATCACCATAAAGAGATAAAAGAAAGTCTCTGAGCTAATGACTTAAGAATTTATCTGAATGAACAAATGAAAGAACAGCAAATCTTTAGGAAAATAAAAAAGGATACAAAGAGTAAAAATAAAGGAAGGAAAAATAAAAACATTATATATACTAGAAGAAAGAAAGTTAGGCATCATTTTTTGAAAAATACTAATGCAACCTGATAAATACCTGTCAGATTGATCAATCATTGAAGTGAGAAATTACATAACCAATATCAGGAATAAAAAGCATGCTCATTATAAAATATATATATATTAATAAATTCAGAAAATTATATTAAATAATGGATAATGATAAATTTTAAATAAATATTCTATATAAATTTCTGGGAAGACATAGTATATAATGATACAGAAAAGCCATAAAATTTGACTTGTCTAAGAAATGTTATCTGTGACTTAAAGCTTTTCACCAGAATCTTCTTATAATTATAGGGAGGAAAATGTGTATATATAAAGCATATCTTGAGATTGTTACAAAATAGCACAGGGAATAATAGCAAGAATCAACAAATAAGACTCTTCAAATGAGATCCTGTCTCAAAAAACAGCAAAAAAGAAAAAGAAAAAGAAAACTTTCATAAAGGACTGGTTTTTATCTAAATGTGAAGGCCCTGGATTCAATTGTGAATATAATAAAAAGCACCAAAACGTAAACAATCTAATAAATGAATGATCAAATAACTTGCATGGACAATTCTCAAAAGATGTTCAAATGTCAATAAGTGTATGAAAAAAAAAATACAACTTTAGCCACAAGGGGAAAAACGCAGGTCAAAACCATACTGAGATTCCATCTAACCCTAGTCAGAATGCCTGGAATCAAGAATAATAATAATAAAGAAATGCTGCTGAGAATGCAGTGGGAAATGAATGCTTCTGCAAAATTTTGGGAATGTAACTTAGTATGACCACTATGAAACTCGTAGAAAAATCCCTCAAATAGTAAAAATGGAACTATCATATGACCATGTTGCTTGCAGCACAATTCACTGTAGACAAGACATGGTGTAAACATTTGTGTCCATCAATGAAAGAATGGATAAAGACACACAAATAGGCATCACTCAGATATTAATAAGAAAAAATGTAGTGTTTAATGAAGATCATCATGTAAAGTAAAATAAACCAGACTCACAAAGACAAATATTGTGTATTTTCCAGAATATATGGAACCCAAAAAGCATATCTAAAATCATTTTAACTAAGAAAATTAGTAACTAGTCAAGGTAAATATTTAGATTCTCTAAATGATTATTGATTGTATAAGCTAAAAACAGAAACAACTCAAGTATTTTAATCACTTGAAAAATAATATTTTACTATTCTAAAAGAGAGTTAATTGGAGTCGATGTAAATTTAATACTGACTTGGAATATGACAAAAATATAAAACTGACTTTATTAAATCAAAGATGCTTTTCATAGTCTATTTAGTTACCACAAGAGAAGGTAAGCATAAGCAACTACACATTTAATGATGAACATTAAAAGAAAATGGTATTAAAATACAATTAAAGAGAAAAATTTGAAAAGAATGCAAATTATAGAAAGAAATCATAACATGACATATTTTCAATAAAATAGGTTCATTTAAAGCTTAAGTATAAAAGCACTAATAAAATAAAAGTTATGAGGGCATATATGAAAAAGTACTAAAATTATGTTTTATGTAGGTAAGACTCACTTAAAAATAACCATCTTTAAAAGTTGAAACTAGAAGGATGTCAAAGACAACCAATGTAAACATCATAAAAAGAAACTTTTAAAATCATATTGATAAAAAAAGTAGATTTTAAGGCATAAAAGCTAACATGTCTTGTGAACTGTCCTAAAAATCAATAGGATGTAAAATAACTGAGAAAGGGGGTTCAAAAAATGTGCCAAATACCCACTTACATGAGAATGTATACAAATGCTGTGAACAATATGGTATTGTGAAGTGCCAACAGAATATTTTTTTAGTTTTATTAGTACATGTTCGCAGGATATAATGATTATATTTATGGCAAAAAATTGGTATGTGTACATAATGCATTTCAATTTTTTTCCCCAAATTATATATTCTATTATTTCAAAATATTTCAAAATATATATTAATTTATTTAATTTCTGTTACTAATTTATGTTAGCTTGTCAAAAAGAAAATTTGTGTTATGTTTGCCTTTTTGTGTGTAAGAATCTTTTTGGTATACATTTTGTACTAAGAAACTACTTTGACAATAACAATACACAATGTATTTGTGATTATTATTTTATTCTTAGTTATGAAATTTTTGTTGCATTTTTTCATAGAATAATAAAAAATAAGATATAATAATAGGAAAAAATAGAAAAAGTTTTCCTCTGGTTGTAGGACATGGGTGGCCTAATTTTTTGTGTGAAGCTTCAAGATATTGTAGTCTGATAAGTACTTACAAAAGTTAGATTCCTCTGATTTATTTGTAAAATTCTTGGGTTAATTAACATTACAGTAGTTCAAAAGATGTCAAAATTCTTCAAAGAGTTTATACCTTGGTGGTACCTTGCTAAGAAAGACATGTTTGTTTTGAAGATTGAGATTAATTTTAGACTTTATTTTTCTTAAATATACTGGCGTGATCTACTGATATACTTTGGAATTAACGAGGAGATGGCTGTACTGGGGAGAAATCAATGCCATGGAGGATGTTCTTACTGGTAACTGTATTTTTGCAGCTACTTCCAATTTGAAGCTATATTTCAAAATATTTTATTTGTTTTAATATTGCTTATAGATATCATGAATTAAAGTCAGGGATTAATTGGTCTTTTTTTAAATGACACTTTAGAAAATAAAGTAGATTATAACCAAAAAAAAAAAAAGTAGCAACCCAAGCTCTGATAAAGATGCTGAGTAAGAAATGCAAGATATTAAATATTAATTGACATTCTAGTGCATTAATTGTAAATTATATTAATAAGATTTTACCAGTACTTAAATCTAATTTATAAATACCTATTATGAAATAAATTATACCTGTTTGTATTTACAATTTAACTTTAATTCAGAGTAGTGGTTATCTTATTTATCTGTAGAAAAAGTAAACTTTAAACTGGGAAATAAAAAATTATAAATAAAATCAAACCCTTTTCAAATAGGCACAATAGAAAATTCCTCATAAAAATGGAAATCTTAAAATATCAAATCACTTTAACATTTCCAACAGAGAGAAAAAAATTTTAACATATGTATTTTATAAAATTATAAATGCTTTTCTAACTACTTAATCACAGTTTTCATTTGCAAAGATCATCAAAGAAATATCTTCACTTAATTTTTATTTAGCATTTATTGTTTTGAGAAGATTTTTTAGTATTAGTGTGCTGGTCCTTTAATAACCTACAATAATTCTTGTGAACATTTATGTGGGTTTTCTACAAAATTTATTTCATTTTTGAACTTTCATTCAAATGGAAATTTATGTCTTCCTTCTATAAAATGATACAGTAAAGAGGAAAAATAAAGCGTATCACTCCAGGACAAAAACTGAGAATTTATTCCTCATTACTTAAAACAAACAACCTTTAAACACTGAGAACTCTGCCTTAAATCAGGTCAAAAATTACATAAATGTTCAATAAACTAAACACTATATACTCCATAGCTCACAAAATTATTGACAGATAACTAAACATCTTTCTTATTTCTTTTCTATGCTGTCTAAGGTTTCAAACTTTTATAAATTTTTCATGTTGCATAATATGGTTGTTAATCATTTTCAAGCAATAACAGATACTTTTTAATTTCAAATCTAACTATTGACTGGATTTACCTAAAAGAAAACACTCTTGAGTTTTATCTATGTTCATGGTAAATCAGTCAGCAAAGATTTTAATATTATAATAAAGATTTAAATTTGTTTTAGAATAACTGAATTTATAGCCTCAAATATTTATCTCTTTCTGTATATATACATACTGTCATAAAACTTTGCAAATCCTTATATTGTAGAAATGGTGTCTGGTTTCCTTTTGTTAAAATGGACTGATCTTGTGACTTGTTTCATTCCACAAATTACAGCAGACTTTACATCACGCCCAATTCTGAATCCATGCTTGAAGATATTTTATGCATTTTCTCTTGTGCCCCTATACCTCTGCTACTTCCATGTGCAATGGGTAACATTAAACATCTTTTCATAAACATGGGTGTGCTTATATTGTTGTGGTATGATGCTTTTAATTCTTTCGAGAAGATACCAAACAGGAGAATTGCTGGATCAAATGGGATGTCTAATCCTAGTTTTGTGACGTCTCCACACTGCTTGCAACAGTCTACACTCCCACCAACAGTGGAAAGGGGTTCCTTTTCTCCCACATCCTTGCCAGCATTTGTTACTGTTTGATTTCTTGAGAATAAACATTCTTTCTGGAGGGAAATGGAATCACAGTGTTATTTTAATTTGCATCTTTTGAGTGACCAGTGATATTGAACATTTTTTTCATATATTTGTTTGCTGTCTGTGCTTTTTAATCTGAGAAGTGTGTATTCATCCCAGATGCTCACTTTTGGATTGAGTATTTGAATTTGATTTTTTCACTTCTTTAAATATTCCAGAAGAAAAAAAAAATGAGTGATTCAAATTTGTTTTGTGATCCAAAATGAGTGATTTCGTGGTAAGACTATGTTGGTTATAGACAGAATGTTTGATAAGAAATAGTAGATATCAGACATTACCTCATATCTGCACATTTCAACAGATGAAAATATGAACTGCTTCTATTTTTGAGGTTCTAGTGTTATGTAATAGTCAAAAAATGAGTAGAAATTTTGAAGCTGTCTTATCAATTTCTTTGTTGCTGGGACAAACTATTCAAAACCTTCAATTTAAGGAAGGAAAGGGTTATTTTGGCTCATTTTTAGTCTATAGTTGGTTTTCTCTATGGCAGGAAGGCCTGGTGAAAGAAGCTGGGCAGAGGAGACCTCTTAACGTCATGGCAGCCAGAGAGCAGAGAGTGAAAACGGAGCCCGGAAATGCGACAAACCTTTCCATGTCGCGCACATAGTAAACTACCTTTTCTGACCAGAGACCTCCTCCTAACAGCAAGTCAGCTATTATGTGAACATAATCCAATTGCCTTTCCAAAAGTCAGTCATTAACTGTAGTCAAATATTGGGTTCAGGCTTTAAGCCTTATAGCAGACTGTCAAGTCCGGAATCGGAAACAGAAGTCAACACACTGTACTCTGAATTCTAGAACAGAATAAGCGCAATGATGTTGAGTCTTGAATTCCATGTCCTTTGGTTTAATACTGTTAAATCCCATTCCCGGAGAAGTGAAGCTGGACATTTTGAGCAATCAGACCATGGCATATTGTAATGAGACACATAACTGCTGAAATAGCCAGTAGACTAAAGAATGTTAAGTTTAAAGAGATCACTCAGTAAACTTTGGCAAAAATTCAACTGAGTTTTATCAGAGGCTAACACCACAGCTGTGTTAATGGATCTGGTAAGCAATGACTTCATTCTAAATACATTTTGAAAGTAAAACTGATAAGACTTAAAAGCCTTCCTTTTTTTATTGCTTAGAGATGAATAATTTAGGAAGTTCAATTGCTCTGTATGTTTAGTTGAATGGTTCTGAACATTTTGGTCTACCACCATTTTATACAATATAAAAAGTTATAGAAGATCCTAAAGTGTCTTTGTTTATATATGCAAACTCTGTCACTGTACATTGTGTTAAGTATTAAAGCCAAAATGTCAGTTAAGCATGCATTATGAATTCATTTAAAAATAACAATGATAAGCAATTACATGGCATTTGACCACAAACAAACACGAAAAGTCACTATATCTGCCAAAATATTCAGAAGAGTGGCATTCTTGCAATTTAACAAATCTCTTCAATGTTTGGATGAATAGAGCAAGCTCAATTCTTAGAATCAGCTATGTATATGCTGTTCTGGATACAGTAATTGAAGACTTTTTGGTTTAAGTTGACATGAAGCTAGAAAAGGAAAACACGCATTAAGACCCTTTTCAGAAAATTGTTACTAGTTTTGTCTGACACTACAACAAATCTTGTAAAAAGATAGTTTCATAAAGGTTAGTCGCACCACAGAACTAGGAACCTTATCAATAATTTCATACTCTGTTACATTAGCCCATTTGTACTTTGAGTGGGTCTTTTATGGCTGCATGATTCTGTAACACCATGCATTGATCATTTGGAAAATATTAATTCATGGTATTATGCAGACCACTCAAATTCTGACACGTTATTATGCAACATCAAAAGTCTCATGCATAAATACCTCCATGTATCTTATTTGAAAAGATTGTAAGCAATGGCAACAGTGCAGGTTATGGGGCAGATAATAAATTTTCCAAAATGCAGTTTTTCATTTGAAAGCTAGAATTTTATTATTGGTAACGCTCTCTCTGTCTCTCTGTCACTCGCTTGCTCTCTCTCTCCCTCTCTTTCTTGAGAAAATGTCAGCAAAATGCCTAAAGCTTGACCATCAGTATTTTTTCTGCCAGTCATTTGTCACATAAAATCCCTTTCCCATGAAGTAGATCTACTACAGCTCACAACTGAAGAATGTGTACAATTTTGTTATTTTCCTGAACTTTCATTAAGCCTTGATCTGCAATAAAGCACTTTTTGCCTTTTTCTGTTTTTTTTGGTATAGTGAAGGGTTAACAATTTTTTAAAAATAATTAGTATTCTGTTATGGCAGTCTTAACTAGCTATGTTCATTTATGTGTGAAAATAAATGACAGAAAAGAGTAAAGTGGCTGCTGGCAATATTGGTGACAGTGTTAAAAATTTTTCCTAAGTTGTGGATAGATTCATGCATTGCTTTTGCATCCTCAGTGACTATACATCCATGGTAAAACACACACACACACACACACACACACAAACCAAATTTCACTATAAATTAAAAATAATTGATTAGTAGAAACACATATTGGAGTCTGAGCTACACTGCTCTTTTATATATGTGATTCAGGAGCTTGGGAAATAATGACAGAACAAACTTGTGAATGTGTTGAGTCCACTGTCAGATGATAAGTGGCCAGTGTTCTATTATTACATGGTGTCCACAGATACTTTTTCAACCAAAAGTGATAGCAGCATTCTGTGCCTCTAGGTACTAATGATGACTCAGAGTCAAGGATAATCAATTGTACAAATCTCTTAGTACACTATATATTTATCCCATATATTCAAGCCCATATAATGGTCCTCCATGTCTTTGACAAATGATAGAAGACATGCAGTTTGTTTTTGTGACGCTGTCATGAAATGTTTCTGCAAAAATCATAATCTGTTCCTCCTGAGTCTGTGAACAGATTGATGTCTGTTGGAAGTAGAACTTTTTTCTTTCTTAAATATAGTGACTTTTATTTACAACATTCATATACATGCATGTACATATACATATATATGTATCCATATATATGTGTATATATATATATATATATATATATATATATATATATATATATATTCATTGCAAGGAGTCAATTTCCTTGTTGGCCTTTCATAAGCAGGGAGCCAAAGGACTCTCTTCTAAAATGAAATTTACACTTTTGTGCCACTGAGCCTGTGATGGATGGGGTCTCACTGATTTCTGAGATGCCTTCAAAGTCTTTTTTTTTCCCCTACAAAATGCTTGCTTCTGATTCTCACTGCAGTTCTAGGTGAAGGCAGTCAGGAGGACTTATGTTGCATATTGAAAATTAGGCTGCTTTAAAAATGCCTCTGTTGGATTAATTAGTTTGTCAACCTTAAAATCAATCTCTACAAGATATCAGACAACATCTGGACACATTTTCTCTCAGAGCATAACATGTATGGCATCTGTTTCCAGCTAGTAATGTCGTCCTTCTTTCTGAGTGAAACCTCCTTCTGCATGGCCTTTGCTTTCCACATTCCTATTTGCACCGTGATCTTCTGATATCTGAGTGGGATCATCCTAAAGTATGTTTTGCAAAATTTTAAGCCTGCATCAGCCCATAGCTCCAAAGCTTTTGCAAACTTTTCCTATAAAATCAGTTCCAAAGTGTTCTCAATCACATGACCATGTTTAGTCACAGCAAATACCACTTTTTTGTATGTCAGTTTTCACTTTGCAGAGACAAAATATGCAACACCCATAGCACAAATGAAGAAATGTTTGTTTGTCTCATATTTTCCAGTTGGTTCAGTCCAAAGTTGTCTGGCATGAAAATACAAATTGATGGTCTAAGGGCATTGTGAAGAAAATTGCTTATTCCTTGACAGTCAGGAAGCAAAGAAGAAAAGACAGGAGCTGTGGAACAACACTATACTTTTCCACAACACACCTTGTATAACTCTCTCTTTTTGATGAGGTCCACCTCTAAAAATGAGACTCTGGGGAGCAATTATAAATCTCAAACATAATAATGATCACCTACTGGAATATTGATATTTTATTTATCCTTTTTTTCCTTTCATTACTAGATAGAAATATTCTGTGTTGTTTCACTATTCTAGGTTCAAGTAATATGTAGCAAATTACACAAACAATTGAAAATGTCTAGTTTATTTCTTTCAATACATAAAAACTGGTCAGTGTATTGTTACAGCTGTATTTACTTTATCTAAATCTATTTGATGTTGCTTTTATTTGACTCTAACTAATAAAACACTGATTCAGCAAATATTTCCAAACTTTTTGCTGAGGGCAATTAGGATAATGCCATGAAATTTCAGGCACATAAGCATTATGTCAGGTAGAAATTTGTCCTTATCTCTTCAAGAGTGTGTTGATATCTGAACCCATTTATACATGTGATGGCAATTAAAAATGTGAGGTATAACATGAGGTCAACTGGCTTCACCAGATATGATAGTCATCCTAGTACAATGGTTCTGTGATTTTTCATTAAGCCAAGATTAGCCCACCAGAAAGTTCATCATGTAGTCACACACACAGTTATACCAATTCATCTATAAGTTCTCCTCAAATTTTTCAGAATTTTCTAATTTTAAGAGGTGAAAGATTTTTACATTCTAAAGAAAAACCAGAGTATAATTTTCTCATTTTAAAAGATAGGCATGGCAAGAATATGAATAAAGCATTATGGTAATATAATACCCATCAATTATCAGATCCTAAATCTGATATTTGGGAAAAACAGTGTCATAATTACAAGAAATAAAATATAATTTTGGATAGTTGAATATTTCTAAGGCTCTGTACTTTAAGCTACTAATTAAAAATCTTGTGTTTTTTTTCTCTTGTCCTTACAGTACAGAATGAAGGTGATAGCCCAAACTGGTTTTCATTATCAACAATGTGTCTTGTCATTCTAAACAATGTAGATTTGTTTTTCTTTTTCAAATATTTGATAAATGCATTTATAAAATTATATTGATTGTGCTTCTAGAATCCTAACTTGAATAGGTGGTTTATGTTATCTAGCTTTTACATTAGAAGGAAGCACGGTGATAGAAGTACAAATTGGGAATGAATACTGAGTGTGCATTGTATTCAGCCCACTTCTCATATCTTTAAATTGCATATGAACCTCAGCATCTTTTAGTCTTTGATTTAATTCTAAAATGTTAATTGCACAGGAATTACATTCTAAATACTCTGATACTTGATAAGGTCACACATAAAGCCTAACATCAATAAGGTAAAGAAAAGCTAGGAGCAGCAAAAATATAGTGTGGTATAGCAATAAGTGCAGAAGGGATTTTCGATGGTGTTGGTAGTGAAGAAGTTTATCACAAATTACAAACACAGGAAGAAATTAAACTCGTCAAGCTAGTGTATATGTGTATAAATATATGAAGGTCTGGAAGTGAGGATGGAAAAGGATGCAAAGGAAATAGAATGTATATGGCACTTATGATTAAAGATGTATGTAGTAAAGCCATGTGCAGTGGTACATGCTGTAATCCCAGCACTCAGGATGCTGAGGCAGGAAGACTGCTATGAGTTTGAGGCCAGCCTGGGCTACAAAGTGAGTGCAAGACCATATGATGAAATCTTGCCTCAGAAAAAACCAAAAATAAATAAATAAAAATAAATACATATATATCATAAAAATCAAGATAAATATCATCATGGAGGAGCAGGAAGAGAATGGATCAAATAAAGATGAACAGGTGAAAGCCATATATAACATGACATGGGGACAATAGGATTTTTAATTTAGCACTAGGCATTTCATTGACAATGCTAGCAACAGAAGTGGCACAGGGAGGATGAAGGGAGGAGGGAAAATGAAGGGAATTAAAATGTGCCATATACATGTACCAATTCCCTGCAGTGAATGGAATTATTATGTACTGTGAACATGAGCTAATAAGGTAAAAAAAAGGAAGAAAGCAATTTTAGTAAGAGTGGATATACTTTAAAATAAACTGAGGAAAATTAAAGTGAGAAGAAAGCATTAAGGTTTTAATTATGATAATTTCTCATTCAATTAGTCATTCATCCACTCATAAACCAAATATGATAAACTTACTATTAGATTTTCTTTTATAACTTATCATTTCAGACTTTCCTACTAGAAATTTTAATCAAATGAGTAGACTGTCAGTTCTTTTGTACAGAGAGGTGGGATCTTAATGCTTCTCTGTCAAGTGTCTCAGAGTCATTTAAAATGAAGAATCAATAGCTTATAGTTAAAATTAGAAAATAATGTATAAGCATTATATTCAAAAGTGGCTGAAAGGTAATTTAATTTCCCTACTAAGATCTAGTGAGTTTTTAAAAATATTTGATAGAGATACCTGATTATTTATAAAATCAGCTATCTCTAATATTTTACTTTAAAAATAAGATTTACATTTATATATATTTGTGTTCTCATGAGTATGTACTATTATTTAGTTAGAATATTATTACACAATGAATGTTATATTTTTTAGAGTCACAGTCATCTTGAATTATCTAATAATTATTGAGTCTTAATGAAGTAGTAATTTTCATTGATGTGAAAGATTTCAAGCAGATGTATTTTTTCTAACACATTATACAATGTATGTATATTTGTGTATTTCAAGAGAGAAGTTAATTTTAACTACAATTTGAGTTTTAAAATTAAACTTAATGTATTGATGAAGAAGTAGGAAGAGCAAAAAGGGAATCATTGAACAAACTCCTTCTGCCTCAAAATATCAGAAAAATCAAGATATAGTCAATTTTTTTCTTCAGAATCATCTTGTTTATTGTTTGTTTTTATTTTCTTTCTTACAAGTCATCAAACACATAAGCAAAGTGTGGTAATAAAATTATATTTCATGATAATTTTTTCAAATGATTTTAACCAAATTTCTGGCATTTATTCAGAAATTGGTATGGAAGCCCATCTGAACTTTAAGACATCATGCATTGCCTAAGGCTACTTCTTTGTTAGAAATGAATGTGTCTTTTTTCACACATACCTGGAAGTTTCCAACTTCTCCACTAGAATGTAGGTCTTTTAAATCAGTATATAATTCCATCATCTAAAAATGTAAAAAATAAATTAAAATATTTAAATATAAGACTTGAAACTTATAGAGCAAATTTAGGAGTGAAGCTTTACTGGTTATGATTCTTTGGTCATAATACCTACAGCACCATCAATGAAAGCAAAATTAGGAAATCGAACTATACTTTATCAAAATAAAAGTACTCTGATAGTAAAGGAAATAACAAAATAATAAGGCAACTTACAAAATGAGATACTCTATTTATAATATGTCTGATGTATAATTTACAAAGTATACAAGGAGTTTCTATAATTGACTAGCAAAAGACAGAAAAATGAGTGATGCTATTCAAAAATAGGCAAAATACTTGAATCAGCATTTCTTCTAATAAAACATAGAATTGGAATATAGGAAAGTGTTCAAGATCACTAATTATCAAGGAATTGAAAATCAAAAATATTGGGAACCTGGCCAAGATCCTCAGTCTTCAAAGTGAGTGTACAGTGATGGCTTAACTAAATGAGACAAGTGGCATGATTTTAGGGCTCCAGGAGGATCAAAACCCTCCAGCAGAGTTTGAGACCCTGGGGGCTAAGACAAAGAGCTTCTCTGGGCTGCCCATATTTATTAGGTTTTCAAACAAAGAGAGGGGATACTGAGGAAAGCGTGGGAAATGAGCAGGATCTTGGGAATCACTTCAAAGACTTCTCCAAGTAGTAAATTATGCCTACTTAGGAGAACTGTTTCATCTCCATGATGATATTTCTTGTGGGAGTGAGACAGCAGGAGTGCGATGCCTGCAGCTGCAGTCTCTATCTACTTAATTGAGGTTGGAGCCAGGTGTCTTCAGCTGTGGCCTTATCATGCCCTTTGAGGCATCTCTGGCATCACAGGCCACTGTAGGTCTCAGCCAGGACCAGTGATTCATAGATGTTCACTTACTATGAATCAGCTCCCATCACCAAACAAGGGCCCCAGGCCTAGGACAGACTCAGAGATAGACATAGAAAGCCAATTAGTTCATTTTAAATCCTGCTCAGAGTAGTTTTGTAGTGGTCTCCCACACAAAAACATATGAGATACACTTCCACCTCTTAAGATAACTACTATCAAAACAAACAAATGTAAAACAAAAGAAAATGTGTTGATAAATGTGGAGAAATTGGAATATTTGTACACTATAGGTGCAAATGCAAAATGCTTTGGCCAATGTATATCACATTATGGTAGTTCACAGGAGAGATAGAGAGAGAGAAAGAGATAGAGAGAGAGAGAGAGAGAGAGAGAGAGAGAGAGAATATGATCCAGAAATGCCACTGTGTCACATATCTAAAGTAATTAAAGTAACAGAGATATCTGCACTCCCATGGTCACTGCAGCATTACTCGTAATAGGCAACACACAAACAACTAAATCATCAGTCACAGATGAAATGATTAAAAACTGACCCCACACACATGCATGTACACACTCCCTGGAATATCACTTAACTTTAAAAAGCAACGATTCTTTCCACATCTGACAGTGTGAGTAAACCCAAAGAAACTTACGCCAAGTGAAAGAAGTCAATTACAGAGGGACAAAACATTATTCCACTTACATGAGATATCAAAAAATAGACCCACAGAAAGTAGAAATGATGTTTAGCAGATGCTGAGGGGAGGAATGACAAGATGTTGCTATTCAATGGACATAAATACTAAATTATGCAAGATAGCTAAGTTCTCTGACTATATTTACAATATTGAGCTCATAGTTAACATTATTGTACTGTGCACTTAAAAATCAAAAGTATCCCTTATGTTCAGTATTCTTACTGCAACAAAAATTAATAAATAACTATAAAAATAAAATCAGTATATTATTTAAACAACTACATAAATGCATTTTTATTCAAAGAGTTCAGGAATCTAGACATAAGTTGGGCTTTTTGTCCTAAATGATTATTTAAGGTCATTATTATCTTATTCTACAATGAAACCTACATATTTTTGTATAACTGATTATGCAAGACTTCCTTCTCTCAAACTCTGCTGATTATATATTCATTTGTGAAGTCCAAATTTTTTAAACTTATCTTAGTGAACTATGACACCTATTTGTCACGTGACAAAACAGCAATTCAGTTTTGCATAGTAAAATGTCTAGATAATGTAATTCTCAATGTAACACTTTTCAATAATTTTTGCTACCTCTTGTAATGGATATCTGGAAAAATGGATGGCACTGAAATGTATAGTCAAATAATTACTTCTTCATCAATCTGAATACTGGAAGAAAAATAATTTCCCTATAATTTCTTTAGGCAGTTTACTTAATTCTGTATTGATCTCTGCTTTGTGTGAATAGAAATAGTTGAAGCACATTGATTTTTTGGGCTTCATAGAGTTAAATAGTTCATAAAAATTTTGGAGTAAATCACAAGAAGAATTGTTGAATTCTCTTTTACAGTTGATACTAAACAACAGAATTTCTTTTCTATAGTTCATTTTTGAATCCAAACTAATTGCTTTAGATTGTTACATGATTGCTCAAATTCCTTTGAGCAGTAACATGTACAATTTAGATAAATGCAGTATGCTCAATTTAGAGCACCAGAATTACCACTGTTGCTATAATTCAAGAAATATAAAAAGAAAAGTATCCTGCAGAGATAAGACCTTCTGGTTTTATTTGTTACTGCCATAGGAAACCAACTATTGCAATTTGGCATATTCAATGAATTTACAATATCTGGGCTTATAAAATCTTCTTTTTGTATCAGACCAATGTAATCAAGTTTATGTGGACAATCTACATTTTTTTTAAGATATGGTAGTAGTTACTATATTTTGAAAATAGCAGAATCTAATTCTGTTCACTTATGTTAAAGGTTGAAGTGAAATGTTCAGGATAGGTTAGAATAGTAGGTTTTCATATAATCATAATATAAAGAAAAGGAAAATTGATGCTAAAAGGCCAAAATTAACATTCTCAGGAAAATATGTTTTGTCAACCTTAATTTGGTGCTATAAATGGTTTTATTTCACACACACAAACACACGCACCCACACATGCACACACATTACATCTATTTTTGTAACCTGTATGCAATTAAATATTTTGAAATGAAGCTATTTGGAGAAAAATGGGTTAAAATATTCAGATGTGTTTTATCAATATTGATAAATATAATCAGTATTATATTTAATAGTTCAATTTTTATACAGTAATGTGACATATACTAAAAAGAGCCTTACTTTTTATTTTTCTAGTTTTTAGTCTGAAGAGGTTACTGACAACCTAATGTATTGCTGGGTATTTAGACATGAATTGTTTAAGTAACAGTAAGTTTTCATACTTACAAGTCTTGGCTTTATATGTGAACAATAATTTGTCTTGCTAAGTATATACCTAGCAAAGCATAAATCATAAGAAATTTCATAATACACATTCTTGAATCATTTGGAGAGTCTTGTTTGAAATATTTTTGCACTGTCTGGCATTTTGAATGTTTGCACATGAGGGATTTATTAACATCTTTGTGACACATTTTCCATCTAAAGAAGTTAAAATGTGTGCAATCACTATTCCTAGTATACTGTCACTGTAATATTGAATGCTGTTCATAAGTAAGTAATGTCTAGTCTAAAAACTTATCATTGTGTAAAATCTAAACCAAATCTGTTTGAAAAAGTATCTTTTCAGATAGATAAAACTGAAATGATTTATTCCTATTAATTCAAATCAGGGACCACATCCTAAAAATGAATTGATACAATCTCATGAAAAATGAGTTACTGATGAAGAGATGTCATATAGGTTTTCTATTCCTGAACTATGAATCTCAGTTGAGAATTTGATGTCCTACCAGATGTTTTCAAGAGCTGTAATTCCATTGCAAATCCAGATAATATTGGCTTACTAATCGCCAAGAAGAGGAGAGAAATATTTCTGTGTCATGTAGATAGGGACAAGTGACCACAGATAGATTATTTATCTTTCTTTAAATGGACGAACTTCCAGAAACTTTTTCTGGAGATATTGGAATTAAATTCAAGGGGCATATCAATAATATTAAATATTTCAGGCCGTGAGAAATCAAACTAAAATATTGTAGTAGAGCAAAATTCAGAATAATTTATACAATTATAACACTGAAACGAAGGCACTATTTTTGGCACTTCATATAGCTAATGTCATTCAATGCTCACACCTATGTTAACCATATGATATTTATGATAATGAGGGAACTGTACCATAGAAGTGAAAAGTTAACTTCCAGTGGAAGAAAGATAACACAAAAATTTACACTGGAAGCTCACAGGACTCCAGGGCTTTTACTCGTAAGCATGTAACATTTTGTACATATTAATTATATATATGGCCTGGAAGCAGCAGTTAATATAATTGAGAAACGCAGACATTTGTAGCAACTATAGAGTAACCCAAATTCAATTCATCAAAGTATGTGGTGGTGCAGCTAGATATGCAGGTAAAATGGAATAATTGGTTACACATACCTGGATAATCAGTTATATATCAAATTGTTAAATTTTCTGTGGATGTTATGGTAGATGAAAATCAGTGAGTTTTGGTTTATGTGGGACACATCGTTTGACTTATCCTCAAACAGATATGTTCATAACTTGCTTTTCTCTTTGAATCGTGCATCATCTGAAAATGTCCATGCAGAACTGTATTCTGAAGTGTAACATTATTGTGCCATGTGCTCATTATTCTAGTGAGGCCTAAACTTGATCTTAAAAATAATAAAGAAATCATCAAGAAACTCAAGAAGAAGTTCATATCTATCGCCTATTGTTAGGTGTTCATCATAGCCAAATGGGTCAGAGCTGTAAAATACCTGAGTGCATAGGAGGAAGAGGCCTTCATTGAATATTCAATAGAGCATTGCCAGCAGTTCTCTACATATCTCCATCAAGAAGATGGATAGAAAATATTTGCTCCCGTAAATACCAGAAATCCTCTTTCGTTGTGCTACCTCCACTTCCTTCAAATAATACTGAGGCCTTCACACATCAACTACAAGTTTTTGTAACAGTTTAGTTTTTCTTTAAAAGTATTTTGAATCCACCAGTAATTTTAGTATTGGTAGTTTAAACTGCATGACTAAAATTTTCAGTTCAGTTAAAGTTGTGCAGTAAAATGACAAGCCTTCTTAAAGACTTATTTTAAATATTCATTTTGCTCAGATTGAATTGCCAGAAAATCCTGTAAACTAAATCACATTGCATGGTGGAAGCATTAAACACAAACTTGTTTCGAATGACAAGAATGCAGTATTTATGTTGAGAAATGCTGACATGATGCAACTAGCTTTCACATAGGTAAAGCGAAGCAGTTTCATTGAGTTGTCTTCTAATAGATTTAGTATTCTGTTAACCATGTTTGATATATAATATTATTCCATGTATCATAATGGACTGAATGTAACAATTCAAATCTGCAATCTTTCCAATTTTGAAATAAAATAGTTTTAGTAGCTTATTAGCTTTGGTTTATATTGTGTAATGGAATTGAACCCATAATTTACTCTAATGATATGTGCAACTCTTACTTGGGGTTTTCTGGGGAGCAGTGTATGAAAAGATATGATTCAAGGATGAAAGTAATATTCTGACAAAATATGAAATGGAGATTAACTTACATTATATTGTACATGGAATAATTAAACTGAATAAAGTGTCATTTATCACTCCTATAAGGATACCTGTCAAATGTAGTAGATGATGAAGGAAGTTCAGAATTATTACTGTTTACTTAAGCTTTTCCTTTCCTTATACCTGTCATCAATCAGATTGGGCATTGAATTTATCTTTGAAACAGACATTCCAATAGTAGCTAACTTAGTATATTTTTTCGAGAATTTCTTCTTAGTCAACAAAATATATCCATGGTTATAAAAATCTTTCTGATACTGAAATAGAATTTAGTATATTTCTATTTTGATAAATTTCTAAAAACTACCCATTTTTGCATGTTATTTTATTTAAAGTTAATACATCTTTCCTTTGTGTTCTAGTATAGGTACAAAATTCAGATGTTTCAGGATCATAGGTTTTGAGATATATATATATATATATATATATATATATATATATATATAGTGTATGTGTGTGTGTATATATATACCAGGAATCAAACTCATGACCTCACACTTGCCAGGCAGGCACCATGCCACTGAGCTATATCCCCAGCCACTTTTGTAATACTTTATACATTGTTAAACTATGAATATTCTTAATCTTACTATCTTGCCAGATCACTCATATTGTAACTTGATTCTTACTGATGTGACTTTTCACCTCATGCACACAAAAATGCTTTCTATTTGATGCTTTGGTTGAAGATGTTTCATTGAATTCAGGAGATTCCTTAAGCTCAGTGCTAGCATTAATATTCTATGCAACTTACCTAATAGCAAAAATGAAACTTTGAGAATTATAACCATTAGAAAAAAAATGTTAAATTGATCACTGCAGACTTGTGGAGTGCTTTTAATTTCAATTTTGCTAATCTAATGAGTGGCATGTTTTATCTCTATGACAACAAATTTCCGTAAAATAATTCTATTATCAACTACCTATAGATTGGATAACCAAGGTCAAATTCATTGATGACACAAAGTACTAAAACCCACCCAAGAAGAATACACAAGCAGTTATCCAATACTATTAAGGAAATTGAATAATTATTTAATAATCTTGTAAAATGAAACACTGGAAAACTGGTGAATTATTGTACATGTTTAAGGAAAATATTTTACCAATTTTTAAAAAAAAAATTTATTAAGGACATTTAGACATTCTATTTTAATTATTAACTCTAGACTATATGAAGGAAGAATTATTCTAATATTAAAGTAGTTACAAACATTAAAGGAAAACTACAGGCCAATATCTCTAATTAACAAACACAAAATTTCTCATAAAAATATCGAATCAAAAAATGTCTAAGATTGTACACCATGACAAGTATGAGCTGATGTTTTATGCATATATAGCAGGGATAATAGAAATTGACTGCTATTCTTTCCATTTTAAAAAATTTATTACAGTGGCAGATGCATTGTAATTAATTCCCTCCAATTACTACTCCTTTGAACATACCTATCATTCTTGCTACTTTACGAAGCAGTTCTGGAAGTTCTCTTTCATGAGTGTCTTTATTTATGTTGCAGTGGCTGCCTCAATGTGCTGATCTGATACCAAATGTTTACATGGTCATTTTAAACTTGGGGAAGAGCAAGAATTCACACAGTGCCAGATACTGTGAATAAAGAGGATTAGGACACACTGTATTGCTATTATGGGCCTGGCTCTACATTGGATGGCAGCAATATTCAACACATTTTTTTATCACACTTTATATAGACACTCAAGAGAAGATGTCCAGAACTACCTCAGAAAGTGCTTCAGAATGGGTATTTTGAGGGCAATTAATGGCTACATGTCTTATACAGTAATATTTTTTAAAAGAAAACATAAATAGTCACATATATTTTGATCACTCCCTTGTATATAATTATATGAAGAGATAAATCCCTAAGCAGAATTCCCCAAAAAAATTACATACAAATTTCTTGTAAGAAGAACTCTGATTCCCTTAAGCACGGTCATTATACAGTGACTTCTTTCCAAAGAAGTATTGAAAGAGTTAAAAAAAAATAGACTAATCCTTATAATGGAGAAATATAAGGTCAGAATGAATGCTGATAAATCGTGTCAGCTGTACCTCTCATTCGTATAGTATGAAAATGGCTCTTGCTCTCCCATTTCCTTCATATGTGTATGCGTGTGCATCTGTGTAACCTCACTCTAAACAAAATAAAACCATCAACGAATTCCAGTAGATTGATATTGTATAAAACTATCTGAGCAAAATACTCATAAAACCTGCCAAAAGTAAAGCTAATGACAAAAACAATCTTAAAAATTATTTCAGAAAGGATGATACTAATTAAGACATAGGAATTAAATGAAATATGATATTTTGGGTGGCGTTCTAGAACTGAAAAGCAATACTAGAACAAAATAGGAAGATTGTAAGAGTTAACAACAAGGTGCTAGGTTAAAATCTCTCCATATAGAAGCATGTGCTCTTGTGAAAGAATCCTTGAATGTGTCATTAAGAGTAGCTTTGCATAAGAGAATATATTTAATAACACGTTACATGACAATATTAACAATATATGTTAAAATATATTTAAACAACAGTGGTTTATCAGAAGGCAAGAATGTAACATGTTGATATTTGTCTTCTTCTACTATCAATTCCAAGAACTTTTTTACTTAAAAAAGTCAAAAGAATCCTCTTAATTTCATCAGCAGATGCTGTTATGGTTTATACATTGTGTCAGCTTGAGAAGTCTAGAAGCTTAATTAAGTAACTCAGCAGCTCTACATCCTGGAATGTAGAGCACAAGCAGTTACCAGTTCATTGTGTCAATTTGACAAGGTCAGAAGTTTAACTGAGAGACTCAGCAGGGAGCCAGGGTTCTTACTTTGTAAATATCCTCATCTTGTGCAAAGGGAGGCAAGGATATTTGTGAAGCTACACTCACCCTGGAGGGAGGGAGTGGCCTGTGTACAATATAAGGGAGGAGAAGAAGTTTGATCTTGCCCCCCCCCTTTTACTCTGGCTGTTTTTGCTGGGCTGCTGCCTTGAAGTATTGTCCCAGTGCCATGCCACCCTGCCTTGGAGTCAGCTGTTTATGGACTGAAACCTCCCAAAACTGTAAGACAAATAAACCTTTCCTTCCCTGATTTTGGGGGTCAGGTATTTTGTCTCAGCAACAAGTGAAAAGTAACAAAAACAGGCGCTCTTTTAAAAATTTGATAAATGAATGATTCAAAGATGTATCTTACTTCCAACTTTAGATCAAATTTATTGCTTTAATGAAAGAAACTAATGATTCTACTGCTTAGAAAAGTAGAGTTAAAATGCTAAACAATCTTTATTTTATATATGCTTATGCCAACAAAATAAAAATAATTTTGGTAATTATGTTTCTGTTTTCTTACAAGTTGCATATCCATTTAAATTATTTTTTTATTTAAGAGAAAAAAGACACAGAAAAAAGACAAAAAGCAAAAGAGACAAACAAGTGACAACAACAAATCCAAAACAGTAACATTGTAGGTTTACAAAACAAGATGAGAGGAACTTGACAAAGGTTACAATATTGTGTATCATTACTTTCAACACAGTTGTTTACATTAACAGATATAGACATGTAAAATTGATCTAATCATATGAGTACTAACTGCTCTTTCTCAATAACTAATACATTCAGAAGTATAGTAATTTTATCTATCTTACATATATATATATATATATGCACAGATTTATGTCTTTTTCCTTTTCTCTCTTCTTTCCTCCTTTTCCCTTTCCCAATTATGTTTGCTCTTTGAGCAGTTTCTTACACTTGAATTGTATTTATTGTAGATTTTGGATTATATGTACTGTTTCACTTTCTTATACTAGTGAGACAATACAGTATTTACACATGTGGCTTTGATTTATTTCACTTATGAATATGGTGTCAAGTTGTGTCCATTTACTTATAAAAGTCTCAATGCAATCTTTCTTAATAGCTGAGTAGTACTCCATTGTATAAAAATACCACATCATTTTTATCCATTCTTTGATTGATGGGCACTTGGGTTGTTTCCAAGATCTGGCTATTACAAATTGGGTTGCTATAAACATGAGGGCACAGATATCACTGTGGTAGGATCTTTTCAATTGTTCTGGGAAAATGCCCCAAAGTGGGTTAGCTGGGTTGAATGGGATCTCTAATCCTAGATTCTTGAGGAATCTCCACACTGATTTCCACAGTGATTGCACCAGTCTACACTCCCACCAACAGTGGAGAAGAGTTCCTTTTTCCCCACAGCCCCTCCAGCATTTGTTGTTGCTTGATTTTTTAATCTTGGCCATTCTTTCTGGAGTGAGATGGAATCTCAGTGTTGTTTTAATTTGCATTTCCCGAATGGCCATTGATGTTGAACATTTTTTCATATATTTATTTACCATTGGTATTTCTTTCTGTGAGAAGTATGTATTCATCTCAGATGCCCATTTTTGGATTGGGTCCTTGAATTTTAGGCGCCTGACTTCTTTTAATTCTTTATATGTTTTACATAGAAGTCCTTTGATGGGCAATTGGCTAAGGTATTTTCCCAGTTCGTGGGTTTTGTTTTCACTCTGTTGGAGATTTCCTTTGACATGCAAAAACATTTTAGTAAGATGAGATCCCAGTTATTAATTCTGGGAAGTGTTTCCCATGCAATTTGATTTTTGTTCATGAACTCTCTGTCTATTCCTATGTCATCAAGATTTTTACTTACTCTGTCTTCTAGTAAGTTTAGTGTCTCTATTTTAATATTTAGATCTTTGATCCATTTTGACTTTATTTTGGTGCATGTTATGGATCTAGTTTTAATTTACGGCATACAGAAAGCCAGTTTTTGCAGCACCATTTGTTAAAGAGGCTATCTTTCTTCCAATGTACATGTTTGGCCCCTTTGTCAAAGATGAGGTGGCTAAGTGTGTTTGTACTTGTGACTCTATCTTCTAATCTATTCCATTGATCTTCAGGTCTGTTTTGATTCCAGTACCATGCTGATTTTATCACAGTGACTTTGTAGTATAGTTTCAAGTCGGGGATTGTGATGCCTCCTGCCTTCCCTTTGTTGCCCAGAATTGCCTTTGCTATTCTAGGTCTTTTCTGGTTCCAGATGAATTTCAGGAATGCTTTCTCTACCTCTGTGAGGTAGGCAAGTGGCATTTTGATTGGAATTGCTGTAAATCTGTATAGTAATTTTGGGAGAATGTCCATTTTCACGATGTTTGTTCTTCCTATCCATGAACAGGGAATATGTTTCCACTTTCTGAAAACTTCGATTTCCTTCCTTAGAGTGATGTAATTATCACTGTATAGATTTTTACTTCCTTTGTTAGATTGATACCTAAGTATTTCATTTTTTTGGATGTTATAGTGAAGGGTGTGATTTCCCTTATTTCTCTCTCAGTGACTTTGTTGTTTGTGTACAGGAATGCTATTGATTTTTGAGTGTTCACCTTGTATCCAGCTACATTACTGAATTTGGTTATTACATCTAGAGGTCTTCTAATGGAATTTTGGGGGTCTTCTATGTAGAGTATCATATTGTCTGCAAATAATGATAATTTCACTTCTTCCTTTCCTATCCTTATTCCCTTTATTTCTTTCTCTTGTCTTATTGCTCTGGCTAATATTTCCAAAACTATATTGAATAGGAGTGGTGATAATGGACATCCTTGTCTTGTTCCTGATTTTAGGTTGAAAGTTTTCAGTTTTTGTCCATTTAGTAAGATGTTAGCTGTTGGTTTATGATATATGGCTTTTATCAGGTTGAGGCAGAGACTATCTATCCCAATTTTCTGTAGCGTTTTGATCATGAATGGGTGTTGGATTTTGTCAAAAGCTTTTTCTGCATCTATTGAGATGATCGTGTGGTTCTTGTCCTTGACCCTGTTGAAATGGTGTATTACATGTATTGATTTGTGTATGTTGAAACATTCCTGCATTCCTGGGATGAATCCCACTTGATTATGATGTATAATCTTTCTCAAAACTTGCTGTATTCTATTTGGCAGTATTTTATTGAGGATTTTTACATCTATTTTCATTAGGGAGATTGGCCTGTAATTTTCTTTTTTGGTTGGGTCTTTCTCTGGTTTTGTTATTAGGGTATTACTTGTTTCCAGGAATGAGTTAGGGAGACTTGCTTCCCTTTCGATTTCATTGAAGAGTTTGAGGAGTGTTGGCATTAAGTCTTCCCTAAATTTCTTATAGAATTCAGTGGTGAATCCAGCAGGGCCCGGGCTTTTCTTTGTTGGTAGGGTCCTAATTACATTTTCAATTTCATTAGCTGAAATTGCGTTATTCAGCAGCTTTACATCTTCCTGATTCAGCTTTGGTAATTCATAGGTTTCTAGGAATCTGTCCATTTCTTTTGTGTTATTGAATCTATGTGAGTAAAGGTTTTCAAAGTAGGTGTTGGTGATCTTCTATATTTCCACCGGATCTGTAGTGATTATGCCCTTTTCATTTCTTATTGCATGAATCTGAGTTTTTTTCTTTCATCTTTTTGATAAGCTTGGCTAGGGGTTTATCAATTTCATTTCCTCTTTCAAAGAACCAACTGTTTGATTCATTAATTCTTTGTATCATTTTCTTAGTTTCAATTGCATTAATTTCTGCTCTAATCTTAATAATTTCCTCCCTTCTTTGGGCTTTGGACTTGACTTGCTCTTCATATTCTAGAAGTTTGAAGTGCAGCATTAGGTTGTTTATGTGTGTTCTTTCCATTTTTCTGATGTGGACGTTTAGTGCTATAAATTTCTGTCTGCGGACTGCTTTCAATGTATCCCACAGGTTCCAGTAATTTGTATTTGCATTTTCATTCAATTGTAGATATTGTTTAATTTCTTCTTTAACTTCTTCTGTGACCCATTGGTTATTTAGGAGAGTATTATTTAATTTCCATGTGTTTGTGCAGTTATTGTAGGGTTTTTTTTGTCATTCATTTCCAATTTTACTGCACTATGGTCAGATAATATGCATTGAATTATTTTAGTTCCTTTGCATTTACTTAAGCATGTTTTGTGGACCAGTACATGATCTATTTTAGAGAATGACCCATGTGTAGCTGAGAAGAATGCGTATTCTGATGTTGATGGGTGGAAGGTCCATTTGTTCACAAGTTTGATTCAGTTCTGCTATTTCTTTGCTGACTTTTTGTTTGGTTGATCTGACTCTTTGTGACAGTGGAGTGTTAAGGTCCACTGTTATAACTGTATTATTGTTTATTTGCTTTTTCATGTCTGTTAATAATTGTCTTACAATGTTAGATGCTCCCATATTTGGTGCATATATATTTATGATTGTAATCTCTTCCTCTTGAAATTTTCCCCTAACAATATGTAGTGACCTTCTTTATCTCTTTTGATCATTTTGGTTTGAAGTTTGCATTGTCTGCAAACATAATAGCTACCCCTGCTTTTTTCTGGGTTCCTGTTGCATGCGGTATTGTTTTCTAGCCTTTGATTTTTAGTCTGTGAATTTCCTTTTGAGTGAAATGTGCTTTCTGTACACAGCATATTGTTGGGTTTTGCTTCTTAACCTACTCTGCTAGTCTGTTTGTTTTTATTGGTGAGTTGAGACCATTTACATTGATTGATATAACTAATATGTACTGGCTCATTCCTATCATGATATCTTTCTGTTGTTTTCTGCATTTTCTGTTTTGCCACGTCCTTTTCTAGCCATGTTCTGCTGACAAAGTCCAAACATGGAAGGAAAGAGAGACCCATGTTCTGCTGACAAAGTCCAAATATGGAAGGAAAGAGAGACCCATGTTCTGCTGACAAAGTCCAAACATGGAAGGAGGACTTTTTTAAGAAAAGGCCGCAGCATAAAAATTGGCTTTGTGGGAATGGGTTAATGTTTCTTGGGAACTACTGTGTTAACTTTTGCTCTGATCCAGTTCGAAAAATTTCTCTTCTTTCTTTCCCAGGCATAAAATCAGTAAACAAAGTGCAGTCTCCCTAAGAACAAAAGGATAGTTAATAAAATGTTTTTCTACTATTAACGGTGTAGTAGTCTGATACCGACTCAGACCGACGAGGCCAAGGCCAGAGTAGAAGTTTGAGAGATTTTGATGATAATAATAATAACCAGCTGCCTGGGGCTGCCTGGGAACCTCCATGCAGAGGGGCTGACATGCTACTATGTTTTGTCTTTTAAGAGAAGCAAGGTAAATAACACATTCTTGCAGCTGTGAGAACATCGCAGGAGGATAGGGGGACTAAGTCACGGCTGAATATGGTCTTGTGTTTTGCAGGCATTTAGCTAGGCTATCACAATGGAGCATTTAGAACAATTCGACTCCCTATAGTACATTAGACCTCCCTAAGTCAAGATTGATATTTTAAAACAATTATTGAGATTTTTTCCCATAGGTAAATGTAGAAACTTGATTGAACCAATTTAAAACCAATCAGTAATCTACTAGTAGCCAAAACACACTTCAAGGTCCTTAACTAAGTATAAACTTTCTGCCTATGCTGACAAATCATGTATGCTGACGAATCATGTAACCATAGAAATCATGTAACCATAGAAACACCTGTTGATCTCATTCTTTTTATCTAAACTTTCAACCTTTGCCAGAAAAAAAGTACAAATTATTCTGTTAGAGTTTGTAAGAGGGTAATAGTAGTACTAGCATTATTAGTAGTAGAAGCAATAAACGAAGCAGATTCACGCAGTCTCTGAGCTGTTTGTGTGTCTGTTCTCCACACGCAGACGCTCAGCCCACCTTTGGGGACTCTGTGGACCTAGCCCGGCTGGACCGTGGCACTGTTTATTTGACCTGCTTAATGATTTCCTTTTGTTGTTGTTCTTAAGATTGTAGCTATCTTTGTCTCTTTCTAGAGTGCCTTTCAGTACTCTTTGTAGTGTTGGTTTGGTGACCACAAATTTCTTCAGTTGTTCTTTGTCATGAAAGTATCTTATTTCTCCATCAATTTTTAAGGATAGTTTTGCAGGGTACATCAATCTGGGTTGAAAGTTGTTGTCTTTAGGGATTTGAAATACTTCAAGCTCTTCTTAACTTAAAGGTTTGTGTTGAGAAGACTGCCGTGATTCTGATAGGCTTTCCTTCATAGGTGATCTGTTTCTTTTCTCTGACAGCTTTTAGTATTTTGTTCTTGTGCTGTATTTCTGATACCCTTATTACTATGTCTGGGTGAAGATTTATTTTGGTTATGGTTAATTGGGGTTCTGTATGCCTCAGTTACCTGTATTTCAGATTCTCTTCCCATATTTGGAAAGTTTCTGCTCTTATTCCTGTGAATAGTCTTCATAGGTCTTTAATATCAACCCCTGCTTTTCCATTTATGCCTATTAATCTTATGTTATTTCTCTTGGCATTGTCTTGCAATTGTTGAATTGTTGTTTCTTGGTTCCTTACAATTTTTAAGAGATCTTTTCTTTCATGACCATGAGCTCCCATGCTGTCTTCAAGATCTGAGATTCTATCTTCAGCTTCATTCAAGCGGTTTTTCAAACTTTCCATGGAATTTTTCATTTCCTGCATTTCCCTTTACATCTGTTTCATGCATTCTGTTTGTGTCTTATATTGTTCATTCAAAGTTTCTATCATTTTCTTAAGTTCTATTTTTTATCTTGCTCTTCTTTAGATACACACAACATTTCTTTAATAATGATTGTCATTTCATTTTTTAGTTCAGAGATTATTTCTGACTTGAGTTTCTCTATAGCTTCATTGAGCTGTTTCCTTACTGCATTTGGTATCATTTCATAAAGTTCAGTTGTGTGATTCCCACTGTCTTCCATTTCAGTGTCTCTTGGGTTTGTTCTCAGTGGGCTGGAGGACTGAGACTGCCTCTTGGCCCTTCATTTTGTCATTTTCTTCTGGGACCTGTGTGGCTCTGTGTCCTGCAAGGCTGACCGGGCATTCCCCTCATAGGTTTTGCTGAGTCGCTGGACCGGTAGAGCTTGATCCTCTATACAGCTAGTGAGGGCGCACTCCTGGAGGGTGCTGGTAGAGCTTCCACCTTACTGGGTTGGGGCCAAGGCCTTCCAGGTCCCAGGCAGCTAGGCCAAGTGTGCCCCAGAGTATGACGCCACCCAGTCCCTGACTCTGGCTGCAAGGAGTTCAGTGAATTTGGAGTTCCAGCAAGCCTGGGGGAGTCCCAGGCCTTCCATTCCTTGATTGATGGGTACTTAGGTTGTTTCCAAGATTTGGCTATTACAAATTGGATTGCTACAAACATGGGTGCACAGATATCACTGTGCTATGATGTTTTCAATTCTTTTGGGAAAATGCCCAGAAGTGGCATAGCTAGGTCAAATAGGATCTCCAATCCGACCTTCTTGAAGAATCGCCACACTGATTTCCACAGTGGTTGCACCAATCTACACTCGCACCAATAGTGTAAAAGAGTTCCTTTTTCCCCACAGCCCCTCCAGCATTTGTTGTTGCTTGATTTTTTAATCTTGGCCATTCTTTCTAGAGTGAGATGGAATCTCAGTGTTGTTTTAATTTGCATTTCCCGAATGATCATTGATGTTGAACATGTTTTCATATATTTATTTGCCATTTGTATTTCTTTCTGTGAGAAGTGTGTATTCATCTCAGATGCCCATTTTTGGATTGGGTCCTTGAATTTTAGGGGCCTGACTTCTTTTAATTATTTATATGTTTTGGATAGAAGTCCTTTGTCTGATGGACAATTGGCTAAGATATTTTCCCAGTTCAGGGTTTGCTTTTTACTCTGTTGGAGATTTCTTTTGACATTCAAAACCTTTTTAACAAGACGAGATCTTAGTTGTTGATTCTGGGTAGTATTTCCTGTGCAGTTTGACTTTTGTTCATAAACTCTCTGCCTACTCCTATGTCATCAAGATTTTTACCTACTTTGTCTTTCAGCAAATTTAGTGTCTCTGTTTTAATATTCAACTCTTTGATCCATTTTGACTTTAGTTGAGTGCATGGTGATAGACATGGATCTAGTTTTAGTTTATGGCATATAGAAAGCCAGTTTTTCCAGCATCATTTGTTAAAGAGGCTATCTTCTAATGAACTTGTTTGGCCTCTTTGTCAAAAATGAGGTGGCTGAGTGTGTTTTGTAGTTCTGGCTGTATCTTTTAATCTATTCCATTGATCTTCAGGTCTGTTTTGATTCCAGTACCATGCTGATTTTATCACAGTGACTTTGTAGTATAGTTTCAAGTCGGGGATTGTGATGCCTCCTGCCTTCCCTTTGTTGCCCAGAATTGCCTTTGCTATTCTAGGTCTTTTCTGGTTCCAGATGAATTTCAGGAATGCTTTCTCTGGTTCTGTGAGATAGGCAAGTGGTATTTTGATTGGGATTGTATTAAATCTGTGTAACAATTGTGGGTGAATGGCCATTTTCACAATGTTTGTTCTTCCTATCCATGAACAGGGAATATCTTTCCATTTCTGAAATCTTCGATTTCCTTCTTTAGAGTAATGTAATTTTCACTGTATAGATCTTTTACTTCCTTTGTTAGATTGATACCTAAGTATTTCATTTTTTTAGATATTATAGTGAAGGGTGTGGCTTCCCTTATTTCTCTCTCAGTGACTTTGTTGTTTGTGTACAGGAATGCTATTGATTTTTGAGTGTTCACCTTGTATCCAGCTACATTACTAAATTTAGTTATTACTTCTAAAACTCTTCTAATGGATTTTTGGGGATCTTCTATGTAGAGTATCATATTGTCTGCAAATAATGATAATTTCACTTCTTCCTTTCCTATCCTTATTCCCTTTATTTCTTTCTCTTGTCTTATAGCTCTGGCTAATATTTCCAGAACTATATTGAATAGGAGTGGTTAAAATGGACATCCTTGTCTTGCTCCTGATTTTAGGTTGAAAGTTTTCAGTTTTTGTTCATTTAGCAAGATGTTAGCTGTTGGTTTATGATATATGGCTTTTATCAGTTTGAGGTAGAAACCATCTATTCTGATTTTCTGTAGGGTTTTTTATCATGAATGTGTGTTGGATTTTTGTCAAAACTTTTTCTGCATCTATTGAGATGATCATGTGATTTCTCTCCATGGCCCTATTGATATGGTGTATTGCAGTTATTGATTTGTATATGTTGAACCATTCCTGCATTCCTGGGATTAATCCCACATGATCATTTTGTATAATCTTCCTGATAACTTCTTGTATTCCATTTTACTTGCTTCCAGGAATGAGTTAGGAAGACTTGCTTCCCTTTCAATTTCACTGAAGATTTTGAGAAGTGTTGGGGTTAAGTCTTCCCTAAATTTCTTGTAGAGTTCAGCAGTGAATCCATCAGGACCTGGGCTTTTCTTTGTTGGTAAGGTTCTAATTACATTTTAAATTTCATTAGATGAAATTAGGTTATTCAGCAGTCTTATGTCTTGATTCAGTTTTGGTAATTCATAGGTTTCTAGGAATCTGTCATTTTCTTCTCTGTTATCAAATCTATGTGAGTAAAGGTTTTCAAAGTAGGTGTTGATGGTCTTCTGTATGTCCACACGGTGATTTCACCCTTTTCATTTCTTATTGCATAGATCTGAGCTCATGTCTTATTTCATGTATCTGAGCATTTTCTTTCCTCTTTTTGATAAGCTTGGCTAGTGATTTATCGATTTTATTTATTCTTTGAAAGAACCAACTCTTCAATTCATTAATTCTTTGTATTGTTTTCTTAGTTTCCATTGCATTAATTTCTGCTCTGATCTTTATAATTTCCTCCCTTCTTTAGGCTTTATGCTTGACTTGCTCTTCTTTTTCTAGAAGTTTGAGGTGCAGCATTAGGTTGTTTATGTGTGTTCTTTCCATTTTTCTGATGTGGACGTTTAGTGCTATAAATTTCTGTCTGAGGACTGCTTTCATTGTGTCCCACATGTTCCGGTAATTTGTAGTTGCATTTTCATTCAAATGTATATATTGCTTAATTTCTTCTTTAATTTCTTCTGTTGCCCATTGATTGTTTAGGAGAGTATTATTTAATTTCCAAGTGTTTATGTGGTTCTAGTGGGGTTTTTTCTCATTCATTTCCAATTTTATTGTGCTATGGTCAAATAATATGCATGGAATTCTTTCAGTTTCTTTGCATTTACTTAAGCATGTTCTGTGAACTACTATTTGATGTATTTTAGAGAATGACCCATGTGCAGCTGAGAAGAATGTGCATTCAGATGTTGATGGGTGGAGCACGCAGTACACATCTACTAGGTCCATTTATTCACAAGTTTGATTCAGTTCTGTTATTTCTTTGCTGATTTTTTGTTTGGTTGATCTGTCTCTATGACAGTGAGTGTTAAGGTCCCCCATTATAACTGTATTATCTTTTATTTGGTTTTTCATGTCTATTAATAATTGTCTTACAAGGTTTGATGCTCCCATATTTGGTGCATATATATCTATGATTGTAATCTCATCCTCTTGAAGTTTTCTCCTAACAAGTATGTAGTGACCTTCTTTTATCTGTTTTGATTATTCTTGGTTTGAAGTTTACAATGTCCACAAACATAATAATTAACCCTGCTTTTTTTCTGGGTTCCTGTTTATGTTGTATTGTTTTCCATTCTTTGATTTTTAGTCTGTGAATTTCTTATGGAGTTAAATGTGTTTCTTATACACAGCACATTGTTGGATTTTGTTTCTTAACGCACTCTGCCTGTCTGTTTCTTTTCATGGGTGAGTTGAGATCATTTACGTTGATTGATATAACTGATATGTACTGGCTCATCCCTGTCATATCTTTTTGTTGTTAGTTTTCTACATTTTCTGTTTAATTATTAGCCTGGCTTACTGGTTTCCTTTTGTTTTTGTTCTTAAGATTGTAGTTATCATTGTCTCTTTCTAGAGTGTCTTTCAGTACTCTTTGTAGTGTTGCTTTGGTGGTCATAAATTTCTTCAGTTGATCTTTGTCATGGAAGTATCTTATTTTTCCATTAATTTTTAAAGATAGTTTTGCACGCTGCATCAATCTGGGTTAAAAATTGTTTTCTTTCAGGATTTGAAATACCTCACTCCAAGCTCTTCTTGACTTGAAGTTTTGTGTTGAGAAATCTGCTGTGATTCTGATAGGCTTTCCTTTGTAGGCAATCTGTTTCTTTTCTCTGATAGCTTTTAGTACTCTGTTCTTGTGCTGTATTTCTGGTACCCTATTTATTATATGTCTGGGTGAAGATTTATTTTAGTTAAGGTTAATTGGGGTTCTGTATGCCTCATTTACCTGTATGTCAGATTCTCTTCCCATGTTTGGAAAATTTTCTGCTATTATTTTTGCAAATAGTCTTTGCAGGTCATTAGTATTGACCCCTGCTTTTTCATTGATGCCTATTAATCGTATGTTATTTCTCTCAGCATCATCTTGCAGTTGTTGAATTGTTGTTTCCTGCTTCCTTGTTATTTTTAAGAGATCTTTCCTTTCACAATCACAAGCTTCCATGCTGTCTTCAAGGTCTGAGAGTCTATCTTCAGCTTCATTCAAGTGATTTTGCCAACTTTCATGGAATTTTTAATTTCCTTAAATTACCTTTGAATCTGTTTCATGCATTCTATTTGTGTCTTATTTTGTTCATTCAAAGTTACCATCATTTTCTTAAGTTATTCTATTTTTTATCTTGCTCTTCTTTAGATACACTCAACATGTCTTTCATAATGATCATCATTTCTTTTTTTATCTGAGAGATTATTTCTGATTTGAGTTCTTCTATATCTTCATGAAGTTGTTTCTTTACTTCATTTGCTATCATTTCAAAAAATTCAGTTGTGTGATTCCCAGTGTCTTTCATTTCAGTTTCTCTTGGGTTTTTTCTCAGTTGTCTGGGGGATTGAGACTGTCTCTTGCTCTTTCATTTTGACATTTTCTTCTGGGACCTGTGTGGCTGGTCAGGTAGCCTCCTGATAGATTACACTGCAACATTCTGCTGGGTAGAGCTTCAATCCTCCAATATCCCCCTGGCAAGCCAGACCACACCCCCTGACTATGGGGCTGGATCCTTGTGCTCTGTGGTCTGTGAGACTGACTGCATGTTCCCCTGCTGTGCTTTGTTGGGTTGCTCTGGGACACTGGGCTGGACAAAGGTTGTATCCTCCCTGTACTAGCAGGGTCGCACCACTGGAGATTGTTGTTGGGCCCTAGAACCTGGCTGTGTAGCATTCAGAACCTCTGCAACCCAGGTGGCTAGCAGAGATGCACCCCTAGGGTGTGTTGCTGGATATTCTATCTTACTGGGTGGGGGTCAGAATCCCTGGGACCCTGGCGGCTAGGTGGAGTGCTCCCCAGAGTGTGACACCACCAGAGCCTTGAGTCTGTCTGCCTTTGGAGCATGCGGCAAGACCGGGTGTGCTCCCAGCATAAGGTGCCAGCACCTTGCTCCTTGCCGCATGGAGTTCACAACCTCTAGGACCTGCTTCACAGCTGCACCCCTATACAATGGTGCTCATGCCTTGTGTTCTAATGGGCAGAGCTCAAATTCTCCAAGGCCCTGCAGCTACACTGGCTGCTCCCTGATAAGTGGCTCTGAGGCTCTGGGCCAGGCTGGTCTCGGTACCTCTGTCTCCTGTGAGGCTGGCCAGGTGTTCCCCTGATGGATTGCACTGGGATGCTGGGCTGGACTGAGCTCGATCCTCTGTGCAACTAGTGAGGGCTCACTCCTGGAGTATGTCACTGAACCTACCACTTTACTGGATGGGGGTCAGAATCCCTGAGACCCAGGCAGCTAGGCAGAGTGCACTCTGGAGTGTGGCACCACCAGGACCTTGAGTCTGGCTGAGAGGAGTTCAGGGCCTCTGGAGCATGTGGCAAGCCCAGGCATGCCCCCAGCATAATATGCCAGTGCCTTGCTCCTCACTGGGCAGAGTTCACAACCTCTAGGATCTGCTGCATGGCTGCACCCCTGAACATCATTTAAATTATAAAATACATTACCTCACGTGTTCATATATGAATATATTAGTGAATGGTAGTTCATTGTGAAACACAATGTCTTAGAATATTTATAAAATGCTAAAATTTACATGAAAGTTAATTTTAAATTTTTTATTAATTTTACATCATCCAAACAAAATAAACCTATTTAAAACAAGTTAGCAATAGTGTTGAGACCATAAAAGTATTAATACAAAAATGATGTGATATACTATTGTAGGTATATATATTATACTTATGTTTACACATTATAGTAATTTATTGGACATAGAGTTTCTTCTTTCTTTTTAAATTTTCTTTGTAATGTTTTGCTTCAACTCTTGCTAAATTGTAGTTTTCTTCTGTTATTATTAATGACATGATACTGAAAATTTATCAAATATACCAATGTATTAATCACTAAAATTTTATAAATTTAATAACATTATATGATATTCTTTTTAAGTTAAATGACATTACAAATATAAATGTCAAAAAGGTTATTATGAGTAGGCCTCCAAAACGTAAACAATGTAAACTATTCAACAGTACTGAATGTAACTGAACAGGACACAAATAAATTGTGAGATAATCCATATTCATATTGCACAAAGCAATCTAAAGAATCAAATTACTCTCCATCAAAATATTAGTATCACTCTCCAGAGAGTTGGAAAAAAAGTTTTCAAATTCAATGGAGTTATAAAAGATCCCAAAAAGCCAAGATAATCTTGAACAAAAGGACCAAAACTGGATACATTAACAGTATCAGACCTCAAAATATACTGTCAAGCTATGGTGATCAAAACAGCACAGTATTATCACTAAACCCCTTAATAATTCTCTACTGACTAATAAATACTCTCTAGTACAATTGCTAGGAAATTTTCTTCTAAGAAGTCTAAAACAGGTTCCTATTAACTACAAAGTCTAAAAACTGATGTTTCTTCTTAGCATAGTATAAAAACATTTAAATACCAAATATATGCCAATAATTTGATATTAATTTTAAAATATATGTATCTGTTTTTCCATCTAACATTTAAGAATTTAACCTTGTGTAATGTAGTAACTGACTTCCCCAGAGCCACAGAGATAATAATAAATTCTATTTGAAGTATGATTTCCATGCTGGTTCACCCTCCTACTGGAATTTCAAACTCTATGAACCACTGGCAATATTTAAATAACATTTCTAATTAACATATCATATTTTATTCATTCAAATGTCTACAAAATCAATGTAGTTTAAATTACATAGGTGAAAAAAATATAGCCACATAAACTGTCTGGTTTATATGACTCCAGCCTCAAATGTTTGTGAAAATGCAGTAAAAAATATCCTCGAATAGTAAGAGTTAATTTTTTTTTTTTTTTTGGCGGCACTGAGGTCAAACTCACAACCTCATACCTGATAGGTGCTTAAGCCACTGAGCCAAACTCCCAGCCCTACGTTTTTGAGGCAGGGTTACACTATGTAGTTCAGGCTGGCCTTGCGCTCACGTTGTGGCCCAAGCAGGTCTCGAACTCACAACGCTCCACCTACCTCAGCCTCCCAAGTGCTGGGGTTTAAGGCATGTACCACCGTGCCTGATTTGAATTCTAGTTTTGAAACATTCATAATTAAATTGTATATTTTATTCCATATCATGTATTTCAACTAGATATACACAACTGTATGACATTTTAATGTAAAGTTTGTATATACCATCAAAATATGTAAATACAAATTTGTATTTATGGAAAGTTGAGGAAAATTGAAAAAGTTAAGAAATAGAAAGTATAAAATCCTCATAGAGAGAATTTATTCTTGTATATATAAATACAGTTGACTTCTCTATTAGTAAAACTAAAATTAGAATAAGATTTTTCTGTCTTGTCTTTTATTAGAATAAATTTATCTGACATGAAATCATAAAAAATTTGAATGATTTTTCAAATAATAGCTTGAGATCATCTTATAACCTAAGCAACAGTAAAATATAATAGATCTTCTCTAAAAAGTATGAACTCTACTGCATTAAATCAGACAAAATAGTTCTTCCAATTCTAATATACTTATGATAAATTTTTAATTTGTAGCATTTCCTCAACTCAGTTGAAGATTTCCAAATGATTCATGCAAAGTATCCTGAATAAGCTAAAGATTTTTTAAACAATAAAAAGGACACAAGCCATGATACACAGCCTTTTTCATGTAATACATTTTCAATCATCCTAAAAAATCCCTATTTAATATGATTTTTAAAGTTGCCTCCTATGTATAAAGAAATGGAATATTTAGATATCTTTGAAGTGTATCTAGATAATAAATGATATTGATGTTTTATATTCATTTCCACATACTTCCTGATCATAATGCTCTATCTCAATATTAACTTATTCCATATTACATCAAAAGTAATAACTGCATACTATGTAATTATATTGCAAAGTTCCTTATTTTCTTAAGATTCACTGATCTGGGCAAATAAAAATTATCTTGTGGGAAGGCCACTAAGTGACATATATCATCATTGAACTGAACAGTATCAATCTTGTAATAAAGAAACATTTAACCACTAAATTCTCAGGGGAAATCAATTACTTTTTCTGTATTTTAAACATATAAATAGTGTCCCTCTGTTCTGTTTTGTATAATTTATTTAATTTATTTACACTGCAAATAAGTTCAAATATTGTAACAAGTTCTCTTTGTAATTCTCTTTCATAAATTGAGATGGTTAATACATGGACTCAAATATTTCCTTTCCTGATTGATCTTGAAAAGGTTTTCAACATATATACAGCAGGAATGCTCTAAATTCTTTAAAATGTTGGCAAAAGAAAGTTCAGACAAAGTCATAGTAAAATGCTTTAGCAGAGTTTATAAGATAGGAAACAAATAGGCAAATGACACTTTTTCTGAATGTCTTACATCTTACATACTAATAGCAGTGCTTTTTGATTTCTTTGTAAAAAAAAAACTAAAAGAAAAACACTTTTCATAAATTTAACAGGATATATAAAATAAGTTGCAGGAGCAAGTAAATTATAATTAAAACAAAATTTTCTTTGCACTCATATGATGAAACTTCCTTAAAATTCTTTAAAATGAAATCCTTCAAAATATTTTGCTTATACATTTTTCATGATAAAATTACCTTCTGATCTGTTTTCTGGACTAATTTATCATTTATATAATTCCAGTTTTGTTCAAAATCACAAACATCACTATAATCTCTATAGGGAAATAACCAAATATGAAAATAAAACATGGTACAGAATGTATAATCTTGGTTTTTCTAGATTTTGTTTTGTTTTGTTTTGTTTTTCTTTGAAGAATGTTTTTTCAAATGGATGCACTCAGATTTTTCCATTTTACCCTAGACTTAGAGATTTATCTGTAGGTATTTACTTGGAAATGACTAGAAAATAATAGCAGTAATATGTACCCAGAGGTATCTGGCAAAGAAATTCTATTTTCAGGGAAAAAAATGAATCTCTCTATTAATTTTTCATGTTGAATAATATGACATCTACAGACAGAAGTGTTGTACACCAGTGACCATGAGATATTAAGTCAAGCTTGATGGACTCCTAAACTCAGTGACTTATTCTCCCTGTACAAACAGGAACCCAAAGGGCAGCCTGGGTATTTCTTCGTTGACTGTAAAAGTTTTCATACAACACCTCATGGGGTTTTGTTTTGTCTCTTCCTCTGTGACACTTATCTGAGACACTGAGGACTGCAATAGGCTAGATTTTTACAGTGTTACCAGTTTACTGATGACATTTTGATTTATGTTACCTTTCCCAATGAGCTAGAAGGAAAAGCAATTTTTTTTTGGTACAGGAAAAAAATATTCAGATAGAGTAATAAAACATTTTAAATTCCTTTGTGTCAAATGTAGAAACAAATACTAATATGTAACACTGTATTTTAATCCTTCTAAATTTTCCAACCTTAAAGTTCATATTTATTGTATTGCTTAATGAAGATTGTTTTGCCTGACTGCTGTAATGGACTTTTGTCTCTTTATCCTTAAGGTTTCCAAAATTATCTTCTTTGTATTATCCTTTTAAAAGTGTTGTTCATTTCTGTTTCCTGTGGCCTTTGCTAAACTATAGAGACTTGGATCTTATATTCTAGACTAAATTTTCTCTATTTGTTATCTATATTACAAAATCTCAAATGAACATCTTCTATTTTAGTGATATACAATATAGAAATATGCTGTCAGTTTTCCTTTATTATTTAAAAATATTAAATCTAGAAGAAGTTTTTTGGTAATGTTTTTGGAGTCTTAAATGTAAAGTATATGTCGACTGCAAATAATGATAATTTAATTTCTCCCTTTCCTACCTTTTTTTCTTTAACCTCTTGTCTGATTGCTCTGCCTTGTTTCCAGAGCTATATTGAATAGGAGAGGTGATCATTTACGTCCCTGCCTTGTTTTTTACTTCAGAGTGAAAGCTTTCAATTTTTGACCATTTAGTATGATACTGGCTGTTCGTTTGTCATAGATGGCTTTTATCAGATTGAGACGAAGACTGTCTATTCCAATTTTCTTTATTTATCATAAATAGGTATAAGACTTTCTCAAATGCTTTTCTGTGTCTATTTTGATGATCAGGTAATTTTTTCTTTGGCTGTGCTCATATGGTCTATTATATTTATTGATACTAGAGGCTGGGAAGGATGGAGGAAAGAAGAGATAAGAGGAGGTTGGATAACAGGAACCAAAACACACCAGAAGTCATGAAGTATAGTGTTCCACAGCAAAATAAGGTTCTTCAGTTCATAACAATAATGAAAATCATAAGCCGGGTGTGGTGGCTCACACGGTAATCCCAGAACTTGGGAATCTGAGGCACAAGGATCATTGTGAGTTTGAGACCAATGTGGGCTACAAAGTGAGCTCAGGCCAGCCTGAGATGCATAGTGAGATCTTGTCTCAAAAAGATTACAATAATAATAATAACAATAATAATAAGGAGCTTAAAGACTTCAAACACAAAAAGATATAATGAGATGGAAATATTAGCGACCTTTATTTGAGCTGAACACACTTAATACATGTGTTCAACTCTCACACTGTATCTCATAAATACAGTTACTTAAATACCATATAGACAATTTAAAATATTAACTACTCTGATTTAAACATTGCATTTTATACAGGTAACATTATAACATTATACCCATAATCACACAAATTTAAATAATAATCAGCATAAATTAAAGCTTCATATTATACTGAATTAATATGTGCAATTATTATTGCCCAATGAGAAATTATCAGGGACCTGGCCTAGATCCCTGTTACAGTTTATACATTGTGTCAACTTGAGAAATCTAGAAGCTTAATTAAGTAACTCAGCAGCTCTACATCCTGGCATGTAGAGCACAGTTTACCTGTTCCTTGTGTCAATTCAAGAAGTTCAGAAGTTTAACTGAGAGACTCAGCAGGAGGCCAGGGTTCTTACTCTGTAAATAGCCTCATCCTGTGCAAAGGAAGGCAAGGATGTTTGTGAAGCTATACCCACCCTGGGGGTGGGGAGGGGGGGTGGCCTGTGCACAATATAAGGGAGGAGAAGAGGCTTGTTCTTGCCCCCTTTTACTCTGACTGCTTTTGCTGGGCTGCTGCCTTGAAGTGTTGCCCCAGTGCCATGCCACCCTAACTTGGAGCCAGCTGATTATGGACTGAAACCTCCAAAAACTGTAAGCTAAATGTCTTAGTTACTTTTTACTCATTGCCAAGACAAAATACCTGACATCCAAAATTAGGGAAGGAAAGGTTTATTCTTACAGTTTCTCGGGAGTTTTTGTCCATTAGTTGGCTCCAAGTCAGCATAGGGTGGCGGGGCTACAGTTCATGGTGGCTGCAAGCCACAAGGCATGCTGGCGAGCGAGAGAGGTGGAAGAGGAAGTGAACAAGAGGAAGACCCATCTTCCCTTACACTGTATGTCAGCTCCACCCCTGGGTGGGCACAGCACTCACATTGCCAGACAACAAACCAATAACAAACCAATAACTCAGCCCCATCAAAATTATATGAGGATTTGGGAGTACATAGTATACCCAATACACTAAATAAACCTTTCCTTCCCTAATTTTGGGCATCAGGTGTTTTGTCTCAGAAACCAGGGTAACTAAGACAATTCCCAATCTCTCAAATGAGTGTAGAGGATAGGTTTAAATAAATGAGATAAGTGATATAATTTTAGGGCCCCAGAAGGATCAACACCCTCTGCAGAGTTTGGGGATTCTGGTGGTGAAGATGGGATGTCTCTGGATGGCCTGTATTTATTTTAGTTTTCAAGCAAGGAAGGGGTTAGAGTGGAAAAGCAGGAAGCTGAACAGATCTTGGGGTGATTCCAGGACTTTTCTAAGTAACAGATTATGTTAAGTTAGGAGAAGTATCTTAGGAGTAGATCTCCATGTTGCATTTCACTACAGGAGTGAAATGCCTACAGCTACAGTCCTTATTTGATTAATTGGAATTGGAGCCAGGTGTCCTCAGCTGTGATCTTATTTTGCCCTGGCCATGCAGCAGCCCTGCACATGTGTTCAATTTCCAGTTTCAATGGACCCCAACAAAAAATAAAATTTAAAATATAATTATAGGATAAGTAAGAGAATAAAATTAATTTTCCCAGTGAAAAAATAGTGAGCCATGAGACAGAATTTTCAAATGCAAAATAGAATCTTTTTCTCCTATGATTTAGATTAGGTGTCATATTTCATACAAAATGTCATTTTTAAATTAAGAAAATGTTGAGGTACTTAATTACAGTGAAATTGAGGAAATGAAATTAAAATATCAAGACTCCAGGAGCATAGTGAAAACAAAGGAGTATACAACCAAAGCAAGAACACTCACCATGATCAAAACATGAAATGTGAGCTGTGAAGAAGATTAAAATTTATTAATGTGGTGTTGTATTTATTGATTCATGTGTACTGAAACATGCTTGAATCTCTGGGATGAATCCTACTTGGTCATGGTGTATACTCTTCTTGATGATTTACTGCATTCCGTTTGCTAGTATCTGAGTGAGGATTTCTGCATCTATGTTCATTTGGGAGATTGGCTCATAGTTTTCTTTTTTGGGTAGGTCTTTCTCTAGTTTCATATCATAGTTGCTTCCAGGAAGAAGTACAAACAGCAAATAAATACATGAAAAATGCTCAATATTACTGGTTATTCAAAATATGCAAATTAAAACAACACAGAATCAAAAGAATGTCTATTATCAGGAAATCAATCAATAGCAATTAATGGCAGGATTGAGGGGGAAAAGAAGTTACACCTTTTGAAGGAATGTAAACTGATGCAATCACTGTGGAAATCAGTGTATAATTCCCCAATAAACTAGGACTAGAGGTCCTATTTAACTCAGCTTTTCTCCTTGGTATCTTATCAAAAGAATTAAAAGCATCATACCACAGTGATATATGCATACCCATGCCCATAACACCACAATTTGTATTAGCTAAGTCTTAGAAACAACCCAAATGCCCATCAACCAATAAATGGATAAAAAAATATGATTTTCATATACAATGCGGTACTCCTCAGCCATAAAGAATAAACTTGAGATATTTATAGCTAACTGAATGAACTTTGAAGCAATACTCTTAGGTGAAATAAACTGGACACACATGTACAAATATCATATTATCTCTGGTGTGAGACACTGAAATTGTAAATAAGAACCAAAATGTAAAACAGTTGTTATGAAAGAGGAAGAACTTCTTCAAAAGGAAAGGGGAACTAGGGAGTGGGGAGCAGGAAAGGAAGGAAAGGAAAGAAAAAAATGAAAAAAAAGATAAAATGGAAACAAAGGGAAGACGACTTGAAAGGGGGAGAGGGGAATGAGAAAAAAAGAGGAAATGTCATTTGTAGATATAAATTCCCTATGATGAATGTGATCATTATATGTATCTAAATTGCACAGATAACAGTAGAAGACAGAGGTAAATGTGGCATATGGCTAAAATGCATTATACTTAAGAAAATGTTTTGAACTCCATGTAAGTCTCTGTGTTATACTTTGGGAGAAAATGTTGCCAAGGTCTAATTTCCCAAAGCAAGAAAAATATATTGAGATTGCTATGACTAAATATTTCTATTTGAAAAGAATATCTAAAAGAATAACTTAGAATACAGTCTAATTTTTTTGCTAAAATGTACTTTGTTTCTGAAAATTAGGCTATTAATGATAATATTTTGATAGACTCAAAGAAGCAGGTTTCCTATACTCGTATTTTGCTATTATAGCTCTTATTGTTCAATTTACTTTACAAAGTCTTTGGTGTCAATTTTGTTAAAACTGCTCTTTGCTGTCTCTAATGGCTAATATGTCCACACGGTCCAGTTTTCACGCAGTAATACTTGGTTTATACTTGTTGGGCTAGTTGATTTTAATAAATATTCCTTTGTACTGTCAAAGTTTTCTAGTTTACAATAAGTTAAGTATGTCAGTCGAACAATGACTTCCATATTTTCATACAGCGTTCATTTGGGTCCATTAAGCTGTAACAGCTGGAAAAGTGAATGTCTTCATGTTCTTCAAAATTTTATTTTTTCCCAGAACATCACATTCTCCTAGTAGATCAGTTAAAATCAGGCTTACCAAACTAATTGCTCTATTATATTAACAAAGTTATTTTAACTTAGAAATATAATAGGTTCTAGCCAAAATAAAATATGGTGGAACACTTCCATGTTAGAGTAGTGAAAAGTCCCGATGCAATTCTCTAGTCTTTTAAAACAAAAAGCTGCATGTTCCAAACAGTGCATCTCTATGAGATGTTTCAACATCCATCAAACTAGGTCCCTGTGAAACCATCTGCCACAGATTCTGTCTTTTCTAGGGACTTTTATAGAGTAAAACCACAAGGTGAGCTGGGTCCAAGTTGAAGAAAACCTGGGAACTCGCAAGATGGGCATAAAGTGGGACAGATCTATGGTTAAACAATAAGATTAATTGCTCAGGTAAAACTGATTAAATCGAGGACAAATGGGAAGCCAGTCATGTAGTAAGAGGGCATGCTTAACAGCAGTGACTCTTCCTGTAAGGGGCTGGGATGGTGACTCTTGACTTCCTCAGGGTGATAGAGAACTATTTAGAATATCGGAAGGGAAAAGGAAAAAGACATAAATTTATATATATATGTATATGTAAGATAACTAAAATTACTATACTGCTGAATGTATTAGTTATTGAGTAAGATTGGTTAATACTCATATGATTAGATCAATTTTACATGTCTCTATCTATTAATGTAAACAACCATGTTGAAGGTAACAATACACAATATTGCAACCATTGTCAAGTTCCTATCATCTTGTTTTGTGAACTTAAAATGTTAGTATTTTGGATTTGCTGTTGTCGTTTGTCTCTTTTGCTTTTTGTCTTTTTTTGTGTATGTCTTTTTTCTCTTAAATAAAAAAAGAAAATGAGTAGAATATCAGTCCTAGCCAGGTGTGGTGGCACATGCCTTTAATCCCAGCACTCAGGAGACTGAGGTAGGAGGAGCATTGTGAGTGAGGCCAGCTTGGGCTACAATGCAAGAGCAAGGGTGGCCTGAGCTACATAATGTGACACTGCCTCAAAAAAACTAGGGCTGGGAGTTTCACCCAATGGCTTAAGCACCTATCTGCAGGTGTGAATTTGTGAGTTTGATCCCAGGTGCCACAAAAAAGAGAAAAAAAAAAGAGTATCAGTCCTTATGGTATGGGTGCATTTGTTTGATCTTTTGTCTTGAGGCCTGGCCCACAGCAGGAGGTGTCTGTCTCCCCAACAGTTGCAAGGTGCTTCTTCACTGTCTCCTTTGTGGACCTAGCCCTGTCTGATTGCCTGTAATATTTCTAACTCAGCTGCCTATAACAGTAGGACTATAGGTCACGTATGGTATACTCTGGCAGAAAATTTGTCTTCTTTCTTTGATGTGTTGAGACCTTGCAGGGGACTAAAAATAAGGGCAGTGACTAATTTGGTATAGGAAATTTCTGAAGAGCTCAAAACTCAGATTGTGGCATAGGTTCTTTGGCAGCTTTAAGCCAGATCTATGGTGAAAATCAGTCCAAGAAACAGGTGTGAAAAGTTTGCAGTTTAACCAGAAAGAAATCACCTGGAAAGTTGGGGCCTTACAAAGCATGGTGCTGAAAACATTAGCACTGAAAAGCAGCCAAGGATTTTGCATCAAGACAATAGGAAAGACAGCTCAAAGATGTCTCAGGAATCAGTAAATTCTTCCTTCTCTGGCTTGAGGGTGCAGAAATGTAAAGCTTTCATTTGAGAAGTTACACTCTTTGTTCAAATGAAGTTGTCTAGGAAGTTGCTTCTGTTCACAGTGCTCAGTAATTTAGGTACTGAGAGGGCTCTGCCACCACAATCAATGGGGACCTTATTAATTTTTAAGCTATCAGCAGACCGTAGCATCATCCATATGGCACTGCTTCTACAGACAAAGAAAAAGCAAGTGTTATGGGGTCATGGAGGCTTCTACCCAAATTTCTGAAGTAGGATTGGGAGGCTAGGAAGTACGATCCTACAATGAGTGAAGCTATGAGAGTGATGCCAAAAGTGCAGTGGAGATTGCCATGTACATGGAATAAGTACCTAAGAAACTCATAGACAATGAGCAAAGGCACCCCAAGAGAAAGGCCCTGAGACCTGCAACCAGCAATATTGGAGTTCATGTATCATCACAGCCTGCTTCAGGTGTTGGAATGAGAGGTACAAGAGTTAATATAAGTCCTGCTGGATTTGGTCTTGCTTTGGTATCATTCTTTTCTCTCATCTGATTTTTCATCTTTGGAATGGAAATGCTTACCCTCTACTATTATATGTTGGAAATATTTGACTTTCTTGTTTATTTTATAGGAGCTCACACCTAAGACTTTGCCTTGAATTTCAGAGACTTCAAACAGATTTTTCTGCAGTGCTGGAACTGTTAAGACTTTAGTGACTCTTAGGGACCAAGTAAATGTTTTTGAATAATGAGTTGGGTGTGAGACTTTTGGGGACCAAGATAGATGATGATTGGTGGATAGGGTGCTCTACACATCAGCAAATTAATCTGTTAATGAGTTTATGGTAGAATGTGCCATAAGTAAGTAGTGCTTTGTTGGAGGTGATTCACTGGGTAAATTATCTGAAACACTGTATTTTGCTCTTGGTTGCTCCATTCTCTTGGTGCTTCCTGACTGTCAATAATCTTTTTCTGCAATAATCTCTGCTATTCTGTTTCATCCTTGGAGCCAGCCAACCAAGGACTCAAATTTGAGCCAAATAAACCTCTCTTGCATTTATTCATGGATGTTGGGTCTTTTAACTGATAGTCAGGAAAGTGGCTAATGCTATGCCCTTTAATGGTTTAAAGGTGTCCCTTTAAGGAAATCAAATGTATTTATTTTCTCTTAGCTGGTGGTTGCTTATTTCTTAAGAAACTGTTGACTACTCCAAAGTGTTGAATGTTTTCCTGTTTTTCTACTTTTTCTTTTGAATATAATTTTGTGATTTATTTTAGTTAATATCGATGTAAAATTAATGACATTGAATTCCAAATAAGTATTAATGCTTTATATTAAGTTGTATATTCACTTTTCTAAGTACCATTTAATGAAAGGAACCTTTTCTCTTAAAATGCTTTGGCAGTAAAAAGTGTTTATTTCTAGATTCTAAATTCAAGTCCAGCAATCTACAAGTCTGTCTTTGTACTGTACCCACACTATCCTAATTAGTCTCGTGTAGTTAAGATATAAAACCAGAAAAATGAACTCCCCCCACTTTCTTTCTTTCTTTTTTTTTAACATCCAGATTATTTGGGCTAATCTGGACCCCTTGCATTTCACTATTAATTTTAGAATTTGTGTGCCACCTAGTGAAAAAAAGCAAAATAGGTACCTTGTTTGTGATAAGCATTCTGTTAAATCATAGTGAAATATGAGAAACCTTGCCATTGGAAGAGTATTTTTTTCTAATCCATCTTCTAGGAATTTTTTCTTTTCTTTTTTTGTTTTGTTCTCACTGAAATCTTCTCAACAATGATTTACAGTTTCCAGTGTACAATTTTTTCACTATTTTTTAACAGTGAAAAGTAATTACTCTTTCTATTGATGTTGAAATAGAATTTTCTTTCTTATTTTCATTTTTCATGGTTAGTGAGCAAAAATACAGTTGCTTTTCAATACCAATTTTTATGTCACATTATTTCTAGGCTTCTTTTTAACTTCTGAAATTTTTGTGGTTTATTTTTTTAGTGTGTGAATGAACTATCTTTAATATTCTCTGTAATCAAACTGTGCAATCTGCAGAGTTTTGCTTCTTCTTTTAAATCATGGTACGTTTTATTTTTATTTTTGGCTAATTTTTTCAGGCTAGATTCAGTAGAATGTCAAATACAAGTCATAAAGACATTCTTGTTTTGTTCCCGATATTCAGAACAAAGTCATTCACCAGTTCTTTTTATAATTTTATATGAGGATGATATTGGTAGCATAGTATGATTTGGGAACTATTTCTCTCCTAATTTTGTAAGTGTCAATGAAAAAAGAGGATTGATTTTTTCAACATTTGGTAAAATTTACCAGTGGTGCTCTCAGCGCATAGGCTTTTCTTGTGTGGGGGAAGTGTTTGACTAATTATCAATTTATTTATTTGTTATGACTATATATTTTATGTATCTTTTATCAGGTTGGGTAGTTTATATATATTTGCTATTTTAGCTTATTTTATTTTGAATTGGCACATCAAATTATACAACTTTCTGAAATACAGTAGTTTCATCAACATGTTTAAATTGTGAAATACTCAAATAAGTGTATTTGCCATCTATATTACCTTATATATTTATCATCACTTTGAATTACAGGGTTAAAACATTCACCAGTTTTTCTTCTATTTAGAAGTAATTAATATATCGCTTCTCGGCCTTTTGGCTAAGATCAAGTGTAGAAGTAATTAATAATTATTGTTCACAGTAATCAACCTATTTTTATAATTAACTTATTTGAAAATATCTTATAATTTTATTTCTATCAATAATGATACTCTGACTCATCCAATTTTGGTGTTTCAGTCACTTGAGTCTTCCTTGTTATTATTTTTTTGGCTAAAGTTTTTCTTAGTATTTATTTTCCAAGAATCAATGATTTGCTTTTGCAGAATTTTTTTTCTATTGGTTCTCATTTATTTCTTCTTTCATTATTTTTTGCTTTTTTCTTTTTCCTCTTCTTCTTCCTCCCCCTTGTACTCCTCCTCCTTCTTCTCCTCCTCCTCCTCTTCTTTTTCTTCAGGCTGGCCATGAAGTCACTTTGCAACCCAGGCTGGACTTGAACTCACTTTGTAGCCCAGACTGGCCTCAAACTCACATTGATCCTCCTGCCTCAACCTCCTGAGTGATAGAATTACAGGCATGCACCACTATACTCAGCCTGCTTTTACCTCTTCCTTTTGTCCATGCTTCTTGTGTTTTGTTTGGTTTTGTTTTTGCTTTTTGAGATAAGGTCTCCCACTGCAATTAAGGCTGTACTTGAGCTCACTTTGTAGCCCAGCCTGGCTTCAAACTTGAAATGATCCTCCTGCCTCAGCCTCCTGAGTGTTGGGATTACAGACATACTCCAGCACACCCGGCTCATTTTGCTTTCTTTACAGTTAAAATTTTTATTTTCTTAAGCTCATAACTTTTAGGAAGAAGTTTAAAGTGAGTTAATATTTACTTCCAGAGACTCATAACTAAGATTTTTATTTATTTCTGCCTATAAGCATTTTAATAATTTCTACATGTATCTGTCTCCTGGTATTTGAAATTGTAGTCACAAAGTAAGATGACAAATGTATTAGAATAGAATTTGCCTTTAAGACCCCCTCCTTAGAACACAGTTATTCTATCATTGTTGCCACTTTCTGAAGCAGTTCAGATAGAGCCCGTTTCACAAGTATCTAGTTGTGCTATGACAGTTGATTCAATTTCATGACTTAATTGAAATAGTTTACTTTTCATGGACATTTTGGTTTAGGGAAGAGCAAGAAGTTGTACAGTGCCAGATCTTGTAAACATAAGAATGATTTTACAACTCAGCCTTCCATTGAATGACACTAGAAATTTGTCTTATATCTTTCATAGTTCCATTTTACAATGAATAATTCCTAATATAGAAGAATAATACTGCTGACAATAGCATAGGACAATAATGTGAATTGTGTATCAAGAGAATTTAAAATGTGTCAAGACATAGATTTCAAATTTTATGAGTAAGAATAAATATCATTTAGTAATAAGTGAAATCAAAGTTGGTTAAATGAGTGACTTCAAGAAGCAGCAACCTATTTATCAAAGTGAATACCACTCCTCATGAAAATAAAATAGAAATCACAAGTAACTGAGTAAAACTTTTTTAATATAAGTAATCATGCATTTTTTAAGTAAAACTTTTATTTTTATCATATTGAATCTTATTTTTATTGTATCAAATAATATACTCCAGCTATATTACTATTTGAGGAAAGTATTACTCAGTTATTTCCTGAGTATTTAACTTAATTGAATGTTCAGAAGGATGATTGAAACCAAATTCAAATGATTAAAAACTCTCTTAAATTACCCAGTTTGGCTCTTTATTAATGTTTTTAAGGAAAGTTCGTGATAGTTTTCTACCCCAAATCAACAATATTAACATTAATATAGCATTAATATAACACAAAGCACTTCATGATGGTTATTTAATGTAGACTTCATAATTCTTCTTTGCCAAGTATGCTTTTGTTTAAGAAAATGAGAATTAGCAATTTTCAAAGTGGGGAGGGAATGGAAAAAAAAGGAATCAACATACATCATGAATATGTACAAATTCCCTAAGATGAATGTGATCATTATGTGCATCTAAATTATACCAATAAACTTAATTTAAAGAAAGGAAAGGAGACTCAATCTGGCATTCTGCCTTCCATTCCATTGTCTTTCTGTGATAATACTAGAATTCTATCATTTCAGTCTCTTCGCAGGGGAGCTGTTTCTATCCTCTAGTAAGAGGTATTTCTATAGATAAAATGCAAACATTGAGAATAACTGAATAATATTTCATATAAAAATAATATGAGTAAATTTTAAAAGTGCAAAAATTCTTTGTAAATTAAAATATTTTAATTAACATGTTGTGATATTTTAAGAATAAATCAGAGACAATCTTGTTCATGTACACGTGAGGAAACAGAGCCAGAGAGGAAACTTCTCTCTATTGATCAGTAGTTTAGAAACTACAATGCAATAGTAAACCTAAATCAGGCAAGATAGACGGCTACTTAAAAGTGTAGCAGGTTGAACAGCTAGATTTCTAGGGGTTATTGCTGTCAAGTGGATCCCACTGGTTAATTTTCTAAAATTTTCATTCTTCAATTTTATAATTTGTATAACAGAAATACTCATAATAACACGTCTCTCGCGGTGATGTTTTGAGGATCTGTGGCATAATTGTGGGTGATTTCTTGCCACATATTAATCACTCAATATTATTCTTTTAAACTTCCTGTTCCATGTATTTCATTTTTATATAAATACAAAAATAATTTACTTCTACAAAGTAAGTATGATCCAAGGTAATTATTTATTTTCTTTTCCAAATTTCTAGAAGTACTTATAATAATCACATTTTCCTATTACCAACTATATACAAAATTTTGATGTTCACGTTTGAATATTCCACGTTTTCTAGTTTACAGCATCTTTGGGTTCTTTTAGAAAACTTTTGGGTTCTTTTAGAAAACCTGCCTTCTAGATTAATTGCATGTTTGTTGTACAGCTATCAGTGACCAGAATGACAGCTGCACAGAAATGGGATAGCATACACTGTCTGTTTGCATTCAAGATTTCTTAATATTTTAAATAAATAATTAGAGAATATTAGTAGCTAATGTTAAATCAATCCTGAAGGTCAAATAATCAATGGTTTATTTTAAAATGATGTATTATTGGAAAACAGACACAATCCTCTAATTATCAGCCATGGCTTATTTTGTACTAAAATAGCAGATTTTTGTAGTTGTGACAAACATCATGTAGTCCATGAACTCTAAAATAGTGCTATTTGTTTTCTTTTTGCTCTCCCACAAAACAAATCCAACAAATCATACCATATCAGTTTACTTTTAGATTATCTCATATAATGACAGAGAAATGCAACACCAATTCATTATTAGAGGTATTCTAATACTGAAAGGGTATGCTAATTCTACACAAAAGCTTTTACAAAAATTTTTATAAAGTGTGTCACAATAAGGAAAATGTATAACTTAATAAAAAAGAAAACTATACAAGCATCATATTATTACAATGTGATAAATACTTCATGAAAAATGCATATGTCTATATATTACATACTTCATGAAAAATGCATATGTCTATATATTATATACTATGTGATATAATTATAATGTATTTGGCATTGTGTGAATGATCTTAATGAGTTAAAATTGTACCATTTAGTAATACACAAAAATGTTATATTTGTTTTTAGTTTAAGTACAAAGAATTTGTTTTTTGTTTTTTGTTTTTGTTTTTTACTTGAACCATGAGTAAGGTATTTTTAGGCATTGTGAAGGTTACCTGCTGATGAGAAATTTGTATCGAGACATAAATTTGAAAATTATATCTGAAACAAGAGAAGTGTGATCCACACTAGATCATGACTGCAGACCCACCTAAAATATTGGCTTTGAACTTTACTTGTTGACTTCATATTCTAGATTATAACATTTAAAATATTCTTGTCAAAATTAGTTTACCATGAAATATTTTTACAAGTGAATTAGGTATTATTTGAAATCTGACTTAAAGGAAATAAAACATATATAGTTTAATTTTTCAGAATGTAAAATACCAATTGAAATAACTAATACCAGAAACTTACCTCATAGATAATTACAGATTTTGTGATATGTTTTATGGAACAAATGTAACTTAGGAAACATCATTATGATTGCCCTGCAGCAACCTCACTAGAAAATGAAAATTATTGTTCACATCTTGGTATACATAACTTCACCCAAACCTGATTTTTTTATACCTTGAGAAAATGGAAACCAATACAATGAGATCTCAATATATCTCCTGAGGGGTAGGGTGATGCCTTTCATTCAGATATTAAGTCTATAAAAGTCCAGAGACAGACTTAGTATTCATTAAAATTTTTGAAAAACTGAACATTCATCACTTGCTGGAAAGTTTTTACAAGTGCTCATATAAAACTCACATGAATTTTATAATTGTAAAATTTTAAGTTCTTAAGGCCAGAGATATAGCTCAGCAGCACAAGTGCCTGCCTGTCAAGCTCAAGGTCCTGAGTTTGATCTGTGGTACCAAAAAACAACAAAAGTTGGAGTTCTAGGTAATCTAATTTATTTTAAATTTGTGTGAATGAGCACTAATTTCTTCATTATTTTGATCTAATCTACATTTTGCTCTGAACCAAATAAAATATTCCATAAAGGAAAATGATTCTCTGATCTATTATAATGCAGTGTTTTCCTTTTTTATATTGGAAATAATGCAACTTTTGTCCTTTTATAGGTAACATCTATTCTAGTTTTCCACTTTTATATTCCAAATAAGCATAGAGACTGTGGCATGAAATATGATGCCACATTCAAATACAGAAATTAAAAAGCATAGATATGATGCTCTTTTGTTTTCAATCTTCAATGTGCTGGTTTATGATTAAGAACAAATACATACCCCATGCACCAAAGCAAAGAATGATCTTAGTTCATCAGGCACTAGCTTCATAATTAAACAGCACAAAGTTGGTCAAAGTATTTTCTTATCCAATAAATATTTTTATAATTTTTATTGAAAAAATTATATCAGTTGGGACTTCCAGGAAGATGGTGGAGTAGTAGGATGCAGGGAAAACAGCCTCTCTGAGAGACACCATCTAGATATGGGAACATAACACCATGAGGAAGACAAAAAGGAGAGAGATGGGTTTCTTGGACTCAGATAGAGCCTGAAGTCTGGGGAAAATGTTGAGATTACAGGCTCATGTCACCATGTGTGGCTAAGGCTGAGGATGTAGTGCTTGCCTAGCATGTGTGAGACCCTAGTTTGATCTCTAGCACTGAAATAACAATTCCCCCAGGGAAGATGGCAGAGTAGTATCATGCAGGGAAAACAGCCTCTCTGAGAGACACCATCTAGACATGGAAACACATCACCTTGAGGAAGACAAAAAGGAGGGAGATGGGTTCCTTGGGCCCAGGAAAAGCCTGAAGTCTGAATTGAACCCCACAGAAAGAGCGAAAAGAAAAAAATTCAACTAAGAAGAAGGTGGTAGCTGGCGGAGCCTTTGCCTGGAGCCTGGCTCACAGCGCAAGGGGAGCTGTTGGAGCCCAGCAGTGCATGGTCATGGTGTTGGCGGCAGCTGGCGACCCTGGGACCTCTGCAGAGCCATTCCTCAGAGGAGAATGGCAGTTGCGGAGGACTGAGCTGGCAGGCGGTGAGTGCGGAGGGCTTAGTCCTCCCGTGGGAGAGCGGTTTGCCAGGAGCCATTTTTGAGTCATGCCAGATATGCCTGGGGCTAAAACTGTAACCAGCTTCCCCCAGCAGTTCCTAGCTGGGCACAGACCTGCGGAGACTGCCTGGATGACTGCGAGCCTGAGGAGGCTGCTTTCAGGGCACGCCTGCTAAGGTTGTGTACTGCTCCATTCATGAACAGTTGCTGGCTTGCGGAGATACAGTGCCACAATTTGGGTTGCTGTCTCCATAGGCTGTTTACCAGTGAATACACAGAGAACCCCACAAGTGGAATATTTTTTTTTTTTTTAGTGCAAGTGTGGTTTCTGCCCTCCCTTTGGGCCTGGTCTTGTTCTGTTCTCTTTTCTGTATCTTTTGGTTTTCTTTTCCCTCAGTCTTCTGCAGTGGTTTCCCTGAGTTAGTGGACCTATCTTTGTTCTCCAACCTACTTGCAGTCTCTTTTCTCTTTTCCCAGTTTTCTGCTTTTTCTTAAATTCATTTTGGGTCCTCACTCTTGGAGACAGAATTGATATTTTGTGAACCTAAGTATTGTATATGATTGTTTTGTATCCTGTTGTAGGGATATAAATTCAGTTTATACGGTTGGGGGTTGTAAATCAGGGGTTGGACCAGTTTACTATTTAGTTGACTGTGTTTGGTGCTGTGGGTGCCACTGTAGCCAGAACTGACTCGATTGAACTGGATAGCTGTTGGCCTTGCTGGTTCAGGTCTGGGATTGACTGGTGGTCACAGAGACGGCTGGGGCATAGTGCCTAGGAACTAGGAACTGGGCTAGGTGAGCAGTCATTTCTCATTTCTGACAAACTGAGGAGGTGGGATTTTCCAATTGACTCAGAGCCCAGGAACCAGTTACACTTGGAAGATATCTCTGGGAAGTGCTGATCACCTGGAAGTCCTTAATGCCACCACTAAAGTAACCCACTGCAGGTAACTAACAGGTATCACTTTAGAAATTAAGCTAAAAAAGAAAAGAAATGAGAAGACATTTAAATAGGTCACAAACCCAGACACCCAGTTCACCAGGGGGCAATGAGGCTGGAAAATCCAAAAGCCCCCTATAAGGTTTCTTAGAAGTGGTAACAAAGCAGTTGAATGAAGCTTTGGAAAAAATGAAGTCAGAAATAGTCTTTCAAATAACCACAGAGATTGCCAAAATATGCACCATGCTTAGTGATGTTAGGGCAGATACAGACAAAAACATAAGCTTCAGCATATTATGAAAGGACAACATAGGAAGCAAATGGATTCCATAAAGCAGATTCAAGTAGTTATCTAGGAGAGCAGAAACTCTATTGAAAGTATTCAAAGCAGATTAAGCCAATGTGAGGACAGGATCTCAGATATTGAAGACAGGCTCACAGTTAGTGACCAGGAAAACAAAGATGCTTCAAAACTAGCAAGGGATCATGAGATATTAATCCAGCAGTTGCTTGACAAGACAAAGAAAAATAACAAGATTAATTGGAGTCAGTGAACAAGCAGGAGATAATACAAATGACATTAAAAACATCCTTATAGACATCATCTCAGAAAATTCTCCTGGCAGACAAAAAGAATTTGACATACAAATAAGTGAGGCATATAGAACTCCAATTAACAATGATAAAAAAATCTAGGCATATCATACTCAAGATTCAAGAAATTCAACACAAGAATAAAATTTTAAAAGCTGTAAGGGAAAAAAAAATAAATCACCTATAAAGGAAAGCCCATCAGAATTACAGTGGACTTCTCAGCACAAACTAGCAAGTCAAGGAGATGTTGGAGTGACGTACTCCAAGTTCTAAAAGAAAACAACTTTTAGCCCAGATTGATGTATCCCACAAAACTGTCTTTCAAAATAGAAACAAAATACTTCCATGATAAGCAACAGCTGAGGAAATTCATGACCACTAAACCAGCACTCCAAAATATTTTGAAGGACATTTTAGAAAGGTATGATAAGTACTACAGCTCTATGAACCCCAATGAAGTAATCCATCAGGAAAAAAGAAAATAACGTGATAAAGATGTCAATACATATCAGTTTTAACTATCAATGTTAATGGTCTTAATTCATTAGTCAGAAGACATAAACTGCAAAATGGATCAAGAAGCAAGATCTAACAATATGCTGCCTACAAGAAATACATTTAATTTAAAAAGATATTTCATAGACTGAAATTCAAAGGATAGAAAACAATACTCCATGCAACAGGAGTCCAGAAAAAAGCAGACGTGGCTATTCTATCTGCAGATAAAGTTAATTTTAAGCCAAGACTGATTAAGAGAGACAAAGAAGGTCATTATATATTGGTAAAGGAACAATCTAAGAGGAAGAGATAATAATGCAACAAACACTAGTCCACCCAGTTATATAAAACAATTATTAATCGACATGAAAAATCAAGTAAGCCTTAATACAATTGTATTGGGAGACCTCAATACATTGCTGTCACAAAAAAAAAACAGGTGTGGAGTTCTTGGGATCCTCTGGGTAGAGTATCACGTCACCTGAAACAAAATTTATGTCTATAAAAAAAATTAGTTGTGACAGAGAAAAAGAATTTTGAGTAAAATGTAAGTTTTTCAGGGTCACCTTCAGATTTCATTTTTAATGTGAAATTTTCATTTAAAACAATTGTGTTAACAATTAGATAATGTTTCATGTCTGTATTTTTTGTCTTAAATAATTTTCTGGAACATCCAATATGCTGATGATTGTTGCTGTTTTGTTGGTTGGGGTGAAATTGTTGTTTTAGACTTCGAGAGACAAAGAAGGTCATTATATATTGGTAAGGGAATAATCTAAGACAAAGAGATAATATAAAACAAATACTAGTACACCCAGTTATATAAAACAAGTATTAATCAACATGAAAAATCAAGCCTTAATACAACTGTATTGGGAGACCTCAATATATTACTGTCTCAAAAAGACAGGAGTGGAATTCTTGGGATCCTCTGGGTAGAGTATCATATCGTCTGAAACAAAATCTATGTATATAAAAAATTTGGTGTGACAAAAAAAATTTTTGAGTAAAATGTAATTTTTTCAGGGTCACCTTCAGATTTTATTTTTAATGTGAAATGTTCATTTGAAAACAATTGTGTTAACAATTAGTTGATAATGTTTCATGTCTGTATTTTTTGCCTTAAATAATTTTCAGGAATATCCAATATGCTGATGATTGTTGCTGTTTTGTTGGTTGGGGTGAAATTGCTATGCTTTGATTTCTTGTTCTTATTTTGTCTAAAATAAAAAAATTACATCAGTTAACAAACAATAAAATTATTTTCAAATATACTATCCCTGTAATTTTATGTAATTTAAAAAATATAGTATCCCCTGAATAATACTGAACATCCAAAGTACTCCTTTCAAAATTTAGTGTTGTTTAAACAACAAAAACCTAATATTGTGTAGTTTGTTACTGTGCAGATAAAGTTTCTTAAATTATCTCATTAAATTTGGAAATTCTGCAGACATATGTAATAAAGTTGATCATTTTTATGTTGCTCGAATATGGCTATTTTTGAAGTGTAAAGTATTAAAAATATTTATTTTGCTATTCTTTTGGTAATAGATTTATGAATTTTATGGAGAAATAAGTATATTATTTGAAATATGAATTGTCATATTGACAACTGAGTTTCTTTAAATATCTTTGAGGTGTATTTTATATCTGAGAGATTTCCTCTTAAAATACATATCTAATATTTGCTTGATGGAATATGCAGAAACCTGCCCAAAAAGAGATTATGAAACATGCAAAATTCCACTGGATTTATTTATTATGGTTAATTTCAAGTGTCAGTGATTGTAATTTGGAAAACTGAAACCAAAGCGATCCTGCTTTAATGAATGCTTCCTATTACAACCAGGACATTAACTAGTCATGATGTATCAGCATTTCCAAAGCACTGCCAGGAGACAGGCACTGGCTTATTTGAGAGCATGTGCACATAATTACTGCAGGAGTTCCCTATTGCAGGCTAGAGATATTTCATCGGGTATTAACATGTCCTTTGAGGATTTTAAAACCTTTCTTATGAAAAATGTGATTAAAAACAATATGATTAGAATATTCATATGAGAGAAAATAAGACAAATGATAGTAGCATTATAGCAACTAGTGCGAAAAGTCATCATTGCAAATCAAGTAATTGCATTTTGTTTTATGAATGGAAATATAATAAATTTCCTCTTTTAGTCACTAGCCAAATCATCTTCCTGAATTACAGTCTGTATTTTAACCAATTTTATTAGCAGCTTTAATTGTATACACAATATAAATTTCAGATTCAATTTAGCAGAAGGTGAGTTCTGTTCACACTCTGATCTGATCCATGTATACTTTTTCCATCATTGCTGATGGCAATTCTCTACTTGAAACCTTAAATTTTTACCTTCTGCTATACCCTATATAAGTTAAATGGGAATTTATATCATTCTGGCTTTTTAATTCATATAAAAAATTAGAGGAGGTACCAAAAACAGAAGAAAATTTCAAATATTTCTGCTCAATATTCTCAGGAAGTTGAATGTAGAATAATGATTACCAAGAGTAGGAAGGATGAAGGAAGGATAGAGGAAGGTTGAGCCATTGGTAGCAAAGCAGAATTAATTGAAAGAATAAGTTCTAGTGTTCTACAACCTGGAAGAGGGGAGTGATTATAGTTCACAACAACCTACTGTATATTTTGTTAAAAGATAGAAAAGAAAAACTTTATTGTTTTAAAAACGAGGTAGTGATAAGGAAATAAAAATTATAATTCCCCTAATTTGATCAATGCACATTTTAGGCATTAAAAATTTACATTAAAAATTAAAAATTTACATTAAATACATGTAATTAATACATATATATTAAAATTTAAATTCTATTTAAAGACAGAAATGTTAAATATCCTGATTAGATCATTACACAATATATTTATCAAATTATCACACTATTATAATCCATAAAAATACAGTAATAAAAATTCAAATCTTTTACAAAAAGACACAGGAAGATAGAATTCCATGCTTTATTACTATATTTAAAAAAGAGGTTCCGAAAAAGAAGCACAGTTATCCCTCTGCATTTGTGTGGGACTGATTCTAGAACTCCTGGGAATGCTAGTATCTGCAGATTCTCAAATCTCTTGATAAAAAATACATGGTAATTGTGTATAACTACACACAAGCTTGCCTATGCTTTATCATCTCTAGAGTGCTTAAAATGGGCAATATAACATATATCTCAAGTACATTATTGTTTTAGAGTATTGTTCAGAAAATAATGATGAGAAAAAAGTCTGTGCATGTTCAGCAAAGATATATATTTTTTAAAGCAAAAACAGTTTCAATTTGAGGTTGGTTGAATCCATCGATGCAGAACCCATAGATACAGTCAACTAAATAAAGAGAACAAAAAAGAACTCATAAGTTAAAGGCTGCAATAATGGAAAAATTAGGAGAGTTTGTAAATGATTAATAGAAGTTATCAGAAAAGCCTCTAAAATACAGAAAAAAATTATCAAGAAATGAAAAATAGGAGAAAAGAAATTCTGTCGTCTAATACTAACTGAATAAACAATTTTAAATGGTAATACAACTGCTATATTTATGAATCATAAGATAAAAAGTAATGTCACAGTGAGACATCACTTCATATCTGTGAGAATGAATATTATGAAAACAGCAATAACAAGAGAAAGAACCACTGTATTTCTGGAAATGTGTAATAGTGTAACCATTTTGAAAACTGTTAGTAAGTTCCTCAAAAACTAAAAACTGAAATACTATACTGTCTAGCAATTGACTATGCAAGTATATATCCCAATGAAAATGAAGTATTTGAAGATATATATACAACCACTTGTTCAATATTGTAACATCCAGAATAGCCAATATATGGAATTAATCAGTGTACACAATAGAAAAAATAGCCTTACAAAAAAGAAAACTTTGTCATGTGCAATATGGGTGAGTCCAATGGACACTATAATAAGAACAATAAACTAGCTACAAAAATATGCACGACTTCACTTCAGTGTGTTTCATAGAACAATTACCCTTACAAGCAGAGAACAGAATGGTGGTTACTAGAGTCTGATAGGGAACAGAGTGTAAGAAGCTGTAGGTAAAAGGGTGCAAATTTTAAATTAGGAGTGGTTTTCTGACATTTTTGGGCCATATAATAGCTATAATTAATAGTAACTTGTATGCTTCGAAGGTTAAATTTTAAATGCTCTTGGAACAAAAATTATTAATTATGTAGTGATGGGTATCTTAACTTGATTCAGTCATTCCATATTATGTACATAATATTTCATGCTAACCCATATATGTACATGTACAACTATAAAATTTTAATTGCTCTGAAATAAAGGAATGAATAAAATTATTAAAGAAAAAAGAATATATCAAAGAAACTCTAAGAACACCAAATTTAAAAAAATCGAAGTCTGGAACTTCTCTAGTTGCATTAATAAAAGAAAAATTTCATGAGATGAACACCCAATTCTCAGATGAAGAAATACAAATGGCAAATAAACACATTGAGAAATGCTCAACATCACTAGTCATTCAAGAAATGCAAATTCAAACAACATTGAGATTCCATCCCACTCCAGAAAGAATGGCTGCCATCAAGAAATCAACTGATAACAAATGTTGGTGGGGCTGTGGCGAAAAAGGAACACTTCTCCACTGTTGGTGGGAGTGTAGACTGGTGTGACCACTGTGGAAATCCATATGGAGAATCCTCAGAAAACTAGGATTGGAAGTCCCATTCAATCCAGCTATTTTCCTTCTGGGTATTTTCCCAGAAAAATTGAAGTGTCATGTCACAGCAATATATGTGCACCCATGTTTATACCAGCACAAATTGTAATAGCTAAATCTTGGAAACAACCAAAATGCCCAACTGCAGAATGGATGAAAAAGATACGACATTTTTATACAATGGAATATTACTCAGCTATAAAAAATGATGATCTTGAGGCTTTTATAGGTAAATGGAGGCAACTTGAGACTATACTCATGAATGAAATAAATCAGACTCACATTTGTAAATATTGTATTGTCTTCCTAGTGTAAAAAATAAATTAAAAAACTGAAAGAGTAATAAGATTCAAAATGTACAACCAATATTGTAATAATGAAAGGGAAAGAAAGTGCTATAAATAAAAGAACAGTTGGGATAGGGGAAAGGAGAAATGGAAGAAAGGAAAAGATTATATGTATGTAAGTACACACATATAACTGTATGTACGTATAAGTATGCAAGATAGATAACTATACTACTAATTCTGTTACTTCATAAAAAAATTGTTTCATTGTCATTGTTTGATTGATCATTTTTTATGCCTAGATCTTGTAACTTGAAAAACTACATCTAAGAAAACAATATGTAATATATTAAGTAGCATTGATTTAAAAAATAGAAAACTTTCAACATTTTGAGGAATTTCATTTCTCAATCTACATATACTTGAATGTATTAATCTACACATATATGAATGGTTTCTGTATGTGTATTTGCATGGGTGTCTGTCAAGCCTAGGGAAGCACAATTTAAATGACATTTTACTTGTTGAAAAAATGAAGCATGCTTTGACTTAGTTTTTTAAATTTTTTCCCATTAATGCTATATGTATGTTGACATAATTTTGCCTATAGAAATCTACAATTCCATTGTGAGTGAACATTCTAATGCACCTTTTTTCCCCTCTGATATATTCTATGCTAAATAGGAAAATAAAACTACAAATATTATGCCTTCATATTTCTGATTAAAATATTTGAATTAGCCTCTTATTTATAATAACATGAAGCCAATGAACATCTACATGATGTAGTCAAAGTTTATTTATAAAATATCATTTATTGAAATTTTAATATATCTCTTCTGACTTAGACACACTAATATTTTAGTCGCTTAGGTATATTTATTCCTACCATAATATTGGGGTTTTATATTATAATTTTTCTATTAAATCATTTTTCTCTTCTATTTTTCTCCATAAATATTATTTAAAATTGTATTGTTTAGTCAAAAAACTCTTGCTGAGCAAACTAATTATATTTCTTCTCCATTTTTCTTCCCTGAGAATACACAATATTTCTTTAAAAACAATTGTAATAATTTGAAATTTAATTGTAATTTTTAAATATAATTGATACTATTTCAACTCATTAGACTATGAGACCCTGATAGGGAAAACTATACTGGTTTTCCCCCTTTTTTTTCTACATTTTTAGAAAGTGTATGGCTCATAAAGTGTTGTCAATAGATAGTTGTGGGTTAAATGAAACAATCTAAATATATATAAAACAAAAAATAGCAATTTTATCAATGTGATCAACATCCAAACAATATACAGTTTCATTTTTTCTTTTATTTTATGTAAGTATTTAATGTATTTTAGGACTACTTGAAAAATTCTACCTCCCTTTTCAGTGTTTTCTCCACTTGTTTTCTCTTCACAAGTAGTTTCATTCTTGTTTTAAATACCCCCGAAGGACCTAGCCATTTACTTTTTGTAGCATACAGACAAATACATCCTCCAATTTGTGAATCTTAAACATAAACATCACATTTTAAAAAGAACTGATTTTGTGATGAATTAGCATTACAGTTTTACTCAAATCAAATGTTCTTACTTGAGCTAAATCCAAACTTACTTTCTTTTTTTCAATACCTTTTCCTTTCTTTCTCTTTTAGCTCTACCTCTTGGTTTCATTGCCCTTTGAGAACACTCTCTTCCCTCTCCTTATTTTGCTTTTTATTTTTAGTCTGTGGTTTTCAGTAGAACAAACACTAGAGAATCAGTATTGAGATTACTGCCATGACCTATGCAGCTCCTGAGGTTCTTGGGGTGAAGGACTGTGAGAGGGTGAGAAAAATAAAGAAAACACAAAGCTGGGGTCAGGTGGAGCCTTCATCCTCCTGAAGGGAGGAAAGGTACTGCTCAACTGATGCTGCGTGTTTATTTATATACCGGGAAGGATGATGTCAATTTCAGCCCCTCTGCCTAGCAACCCATTGATTGGTTTGTCTAGGAGCTTGGTGTTTTTTCTGGGCTAAAGCAATTTTTTCATGTGGTTGACCTGGGAGCTCTTTGTTTTTTGGTAGGGTTATGCCCAGGTCATGTGCTAGGTTAATTTCCAGCTTCAATGTCTCCCAACATATCCATCTCTTTTGTTTTGTTGTTGCACAAGATGGGTGGTCAGTTGAAGCTGGAGTAGCTGTGTTGGACAGCTCTGTAGAAGATCTTTTTATTTCAAGTGCAGTCCAAAGATTTTAAGTCCCTGCATTCTGTCCTCATTGACATTGGAGGGCTAGGGCCAAAATATTGGCTACCCTCTTAGCAAACAACAATCACTGTTTTACATTTTGGAAAACCTGTACATCTAGAAGCATGAATACATAAATATACCATGAGGTTAATAAAATCTGTCATAGCTATATGAAACCGTTGTATGGGCTTTTAAAAATTTTTATTTATTTATTTATTTATTTATTTTTGCAGCACCAGGGATTGAACTCACAACCTCACACCTGCCAGACAGGCGCTTAAGCCATTGAGCCAAACTCCCAGCCCTAGTTTTTTGATGCAGAGTCATACTCTGTATCTCAACCCAGCCTTGCACTTGCGTTGTAGCCCAGGCCGGCCTCGAATTCACAATGCTTCTCCTACCTCAGCTTCCCAAGTGCTGGGATTAAAGGCATGCACCACCATGCCTGACTTGGGCATTTTTAAATCAAAAACCTTATTCTATTATTTCTCTTGATGACCAATGTGAACATATTACAACAATATTTTATATAACTTTAGTTGGGGTATCTACCATAAGGCTATGGAGATCATTGGGACCTCCAATCAATGAACAAGAACTGGTTAAAAATGTTACCAGGCAGCTCTTTCATCAAATGAAGTCCTGTCCATTAATCCCCCCCAAGGGATTTTGTTTACTCATCTTAATAATTTTTTGATGACTTATGAAAAACCCAATGATAACATTTGACACCCTTTTTTTTTAACAATGAGAGAGACTTTCGAGTCCATAATAAACAACAATATATATTACATTTACACAACCAATATTAGCATCATTTTTACTAACTGGGAATCCAAGTAGAAGCATGCTTTTTAAATCTATTACCCAAATTAAACTTTGATTAAATGATCCAAAAATGTAAAAAAAGAGAAAAATGTTGCACTCAAAATAAAAAGGAACAGCTGTTTACAGAATCAACAAATAGGCAAACATGGACAGATGATCTGTACAGATTCAAACAGACATAGAAACAAACAGAGTTGTTGGTGTCTGCAAGAACTCTCTAAGTTCCCAGGGCACTATTTCACTCCCCTTTGCTGAACTAGCTCGCTTCTTACACCCCATGTCCTTGGGGTTGGAACACCTGTCACCTCCAGCATCCCATGCTCTCAGGGCATTTTTGAGGCATTCTGTGCCACTTGGGCACTCCTGTATGGGCACTTGTGCTTTTGGATCCACACATGTAAACAATCACTAGCTCAGCTGACCCCCAACACCTTAACAGACTTGACAAACAGAGAAACAGATACACAGACAGACTGACAAACGTCTTACACAGTATAGTGCACTCAAATATATTTTGGACAAATTGAATTACACTAATTTTATAGTAATAGAATTCATAATTATAAATAGACTAGTCAGATATATTGTCATAGGACTGAGCAACTGCTTCTTGAGAGGTGGAATCAACTCCTTCTCTGGGTTTGGATCCATGATACAGCTGGACAGCATGCTCTGGCACCCAGATAGGCCATTTAGCATTTCCTGGAAAAATATAAGCATACCCTCAACCCCAAATTAGCACTGAAGTGGGTGCTTTGATTTTCAAGTATGAAGATCTTTCCAAAGGACTCTTTTTAGCCTTTATTTAATTGCATTCTCTTTCTGCTGTGGTAGTTTCATCTTTATTACAACTTAAAAATTTTAAATGGTATATTCTGCCCAAGTGAAATCTATTATGAGGTGAACTCCCTCTTTTGTTTTTTGAAATTTAAATTATGAGCAAGTTTAACTATTTTTAGACTTGAAGATTATAAGGAATTTTTGTGGTAAGGTATAAAGTAAAAGCTGCATTTTGTACTGAGGAACCTTGGGCTCTCTCTTGCCATTGTGACACACAGATTGTGCTCCTGCTCTGGCCTGGAGGTCCCACTGTTGTTGGGGATCAACAGTGCAGTGTAAACTTTTGATGCATAAAGTGCATGTGCACATGATGGGAAAAACCGGGTTGGCTTGGGCTCACCAGAGTGCTGTCCCACTTCTCTGAAACCATGTTCTGCCTTCCCAGGCCCAGGCTGAGTGCTGCAGTACTGCTGGTGGGCCTGCCGTTAAAAGGATTGGCAGCACCGTTTGCTCCTCAGCACACAAAGGCAGGGCTGCAAATAGCTCCACAGCGCAGGTCCCACCTCACAAGCCAGGCCATGCCAGGGGAACTTCTCTGTGTCTAAAAGCCCTTTAAATTCTTTTTAATTATCAATTTTATCTCAGGGTGATCCTGCTTAATCTGTTGAACCCAATAAGTACCAGAAAATCCAAAACCCTTAGATACTCTTTATTTATTTATGTATTTATTTACAGATTTTCCAATTTTTGTCAAGGGAAGAATAACCAATTAAGCAATACAACAATCTGGGGAGATTTGAACCATGTTTTGAGGAGATTGAACCATAGCCTTCATTTCCCCTTGCAGCTGAAACAAGCAGCATTGGTTTTTTTGTCTCTTTTGTCTGAGGCAAGCTCCAGGATCAGTGGAGCTCTTTGATTCCCTCCCTTGCTTGGGAATCTGTGAGAAGTAGTGAGAGGAGCAGAAAGCAGCAGTTTCTCCCTGTTAAGTAACCTTTTAAAATCTGCAGAGGTCCACCTAGATTTCTGTTGGTTTTTTTATATTTTACCTAATCTTGCTCTAAACTGTTTTCCCATTTCCTCCGAAGTATGTAAATTTACCATTCATTCTTCTGGAAACAAACTCAAGAAATTTAGCAATTCAGTGTAGTGTCAGTGTATTAAAAACTAAAAGTGACTTAAGAAAGCAACAAGGACTGAAATAAATATAGAGTTACATTAATTGCAAATTTGAAACAAGTACCCCAGAAGTAAATAATTTTGAAAAACAACAGAGCTTGAGAATTTACACTACCAAATATCAAGACTCACTACAAAGTCATAGTGAGACAGTGATATGCTGGAGTCAGCTGATTATCAGTTCGTGAAAGCCTAATGTTGAATTTTTAGAAATTTTACAGGTTAGTTGTTGCACTGGTTATTCGAAATTGTCTTTTGTGAGAGTATTTTGTGAACAAAAATCAGCAAACTGCAAATCAGGACCACATTACCCCCTAACCATTAGAAGCCTATGGTGCTGAGCAGGGGCGTGCTATCTGATATAATCAATATATCTTTTTTTCCCCCCAGGGGAAGGTGTTTCTCACAGGCCTGTTTATAACTGGCCCTAGAGAATGACGAAGTTTTAATGCCCCACGCTCTACACCTGAGGAAGCCAATATCAATACACTACAGTGATGACTATTGACCTATGCCAATGCACTTCTCCCACTAGTTGTGTGCACATGAGAAGTGTCCCCTCACCCTCAATCTCTTAACTCATCTGTGTTCTGGCACCATATGCACAACCCATGTGGCTTCTGAGGTTCTTGGGCTGAAGGACCACAAGAGGATGAGAAAAATAAAGAAAACACAAAGCTGGGGTCAGGTGGAGCCTTCATCCTCTTGAAGGGAGGAAAGGTACTGCTCAACTGATGCTGCGTGTTTATTTATATACCGGGAAGGATGATGTCAATTTCAGCCCCTCTGCCTAGCAACCCATTGATTGGTTTGTCTAGGAGCTTGGTGTTTTTTCTGGGCTAAAGCAATTTTTTCATGTGGTTGACCTGGGAGCTCTTTGTTTTTTGGTAGGGTCATGCCCGGGTCGTGCCCTAGGTCAATTTCCAGCTTCAACAGCTCCCAACAGATTACTAAACAACAAAACAACAACAAACTAGAAATTCCATTTGATCCAGCTATTCTCTTTGTATCTTTCCCAAAAAGTTAAAGGCATCGTATTACAGTGACACACATACCAATATTTATAGCAGCACAATGCATAATAGTTAAATCATGGAGGAGACTCATACATCCATCAGGAGATGACCGAATAAAAAAATGTAGTATTTACACACAATAGAATACTACTCTTCCATAAAGAAAGATAAACTTGAATCATTTGTAAGACAATGAATCCTTGAGACCACAATTTTAAGTGAAATAAATTAGACACACAAGCTTAAATGAATACATTGTTGAATGATTAGTGACAACGTGAATACACAGTGCCATAAAATTCTTGTTATGATCTTTCAAATACTAAAATGTTGATTTGAAATGTAATCTCTGTCATAGGTAAATTACTGGGGTTAAACTGTGAGTATCATGTGTTAAATATGTAAGATACAGAGGAAATAAATCTCAATCTTATATGTATTTTTTAACATATTGACCTTCCAATCATATTTTTAAGAGTTTATACTTCCTTTTAGTGTTATTAGGCTGAAATTTTTAAATCTTGGTCTTGAATCTGCACATTTGGATGAACTGATATTTAATCGCTATCAATATATTGAAATAGATTAACATTGAAAAGCAGACAATGCTATAAAATATAACTAGAAATATCAAGTTGTAAAATTACTGCTATTCCTACTTAAAAGTGTTTGCAAATCATGTGGGAAAATATGTATTAGTAAATTGAATATCATTTTGGAAAATTGTTGATAAAAGTCGTATCAAAAGCCTGGGAGAAGTATTTTGATTTTCTAGCTATACTTTTTTAAAAGTATTAAGTGAAAATAAGAGAAGTGGCAAAACTACTACAGTTTTAAATTCCAAAGCATGAACATAAAAGGTGAAAGAGAACTATATAATCTCAAATTAATACACTTCTAGGAGTTTTTCAATTTCCTTTTCCATGTTTAAATAAACTTTTATCTTAAAATCATATTTCTAGAATATTTTCTAATTTCCTTTTCCATGTTAGAATCAACTGCTATATGCTTAATCATTTTGTCAGTATATATTTTGTCATAAATATTAGCATATCTATCTTTTTGTTTCTTTGTTTTAAAAACCCAAAGAAGCACATTAATAATTGTATTAACTAGTGAATTTGCAGATCTGATTTAATAAAAATATTTTTGTTGTAATGTATATTATGTGGAAAATATTCTGATCATTTTTAGCAAATTCTTCATGTATTTTTAAACATTTTGCTAGGATTAAGAGTTGTAGCCATGTGTGGTGGCACATACCTGTAATCCCAGCACTCAGGAAGCTACGACAGAGGATTGCTATGAGTTTGAGACAAGCCTGGGCTACATAGTAAGTTCAAGGTCAGGTTTAGCTACAAGACCCTGTCTCAAAAATAAATAAATAAATAAATAAATAAATAAATAAATAAGTAAAAATTATGGTTGGTACTGTAATGTCAAACAAATATGTAAAATATATTTTTGAATCATTAAAATACTTATGATAGTATTATATTGCTTTCAGAAGTTTGTAACATTGTGGATGGTTAGTGAAACCAGGCACATTCTTGCTTGTTATGAGTGTCTTATATTTAACAGACATGCTGTATTGGGTTGACTTTGTCTGCTTAGGGGGTTCTTAAAGAACTATCTTCTATATTTTTAGACAATACTGTTTTTGGAACTGAATCCTTGGCTGGAGAATAATGTGGTCTCAAGATTCCATATATTTTGTGTGTTAGAAAACATGATTGACTTTGATATAAGTACATGATCTAATATGTATGAGTCAGAATTAGTGTGAGTGCTTTGGTTAAAAGAATTAGGAAATAGTTTGTAGTAAATATTGAAGACATGTAAATGTGAAGATGTGGTGTCTCTATTTATCACAATACATTGATGAAGAGTCTGAATATTAAGATGGTACAGAGAAAGAAGCATTTCTAGATGGGTAAAGAGACTTAGGAGTACTATAATTGTTTATCAAAATGATGCTTACTTGAAGTCAGGAGGGCTTTCTTGAATTCAGGTGGATATGGCTTTTTTAGAAAGTGTTTGTCATTTGATACTAGTAGGATTGAAAATATCTGTGTAAATGTGAAAAGGAAGTATGGAACTGTTTAGGCAGTGAGAGTTGGAGCAGTTTAAATCAAGAGTTCAAAAATAAGTGAGGACTTCTAGATTACTTGTGGAGACAGCAGCAGTCTCTGGTATTAGGAAGAAAAGCAGTTGGTTACACATCCCACTTAGGTCATTTACCATTCTTGGCTAGAAAGTTTTTGAAAACTGTGCGTGAGATGAGATGCTGGAGAGTCAGTATATTAGTGAGTTTTAGCTATCACTTATCTTTAGTAAAGTAATATAGGATAGGAATATGTATAATCATTATAGAAGGAACCGGAATAGAGGAAAAAATGTGGACTTGTGAGTGCAATCCCTATCAATTTGCATCCAGTATGCAAGGATGAATGAGACTTACAGTGCTGGAAAAACTGGATTTTCTTCATACCTTTGATTTGGTGAGATGTTAGAATAAGGAAGCATAGGATAAACTATTATCATATATAAATTCTGAACTGAAAAATTCTATACAAAGGCCTCCTATTTCAAAACAAAACAATTTTTTACTATTGTTAGCAGCTATGTATTTACTTACACTTTTTCTCCAACTTTATGGTACAGATATTCTTTGGAAATTTTCTGTTAAAAACACCAACAAGCTAGATAAAATAATGTTTAAAAATGTACATCAGGCCTGGCACAAATTTTGCTCTGAACTCCTTACAGCCAGACTAAGGGTCTGGGTGGCATCATACACTGGGGTACACTCTGCCTAGCTCCCTGGGACTGGGAGGCCTTGGCCCCCACCAAGTTAAGGCAGAGGCTCCACCCGCATGCCCCAGGAGGCAGCCCTTACTTGCTGCACACAGGATCCAGCTCTACCGGGTCCCTTGACTCAGTGCAACCCAAGACTCAGCCTGACACTCGGGGGAAAACCCAGCCAGCCTCGCAGGACACAGAGGTATTCAGCCCAGCCCAGTTCAGCCCAGGACCCCAGAGCTGCTCATCAGGGACTGACCAGCATAGCTGCAGAGCCTTGGAGAGCTTGGGCTGCCCCCACCAGAGTGCAGAGTGAGTGTGAGCTCCATACTTCAGTGGAGTGTCCTGTGCACCACATCCTAGAGCTCACAGGCCCCACCCAGGCAGGAGCAAGGCCCCAGCACTATAGGCCTGGGACTCACCCAGGCTTGCCCAGCACAAATGTTGCTCTGAACTCCTTGCAGCCAGACTCAGGGTACAGGCAGCATCACACTCTGGGGTACACTCTGCCTAGCTCCCTGGGACCTGGAGGCCTTGGTCCCCACCAAGTTAAGGCAGAGGGTGCTCAGGCATTCCCCAGGAGGCTGCCCTCACTTGCTGCACACAGGATCCAGCTCTACAGTCCCACAACTCAGCACAACCCATGACTCAGTGCAACCCACAGGGGAATGCCCAGTCAGACTCCCAGGACACAGAGCCACATAGGTTCTAGAAGAAAATGACAAAACAAAAGACCAAGAGGCAGTCTTAGTTCACCAGTCCACTAAGAACAAACCCAAGAGACACTGAAATGGAAGACAGTGGGAGTCACACAACTGGATTTTCTGAAATGATAGACAATGCAGTAAAGAAACAACTTGATGAAGCTATAGAGAAATTCAAATCAGGAATATTCTCTCAGCTAAAAAATGAAATGAGAATCATTATTAAAGAAATGCTGTGTGTATCTAAAGAAGAGCAAGATAAAAAAATTGAAGAACTTAAGAAAATTATTGAAACTTTAAATGAACAATATAAGACAAACAGAATGGGTGAAACAGATGCAAAGGGAAATGCAAGAAATGAAAAACTCCATGGAAAGTTTGAAAAATTGCTTAAACGAAGCTGAAGATAGAATCTCAGATCTTGAAGACAGCATGGGAGATTATGGCCATGAAAGAAAAGATCTCTTAAAAATAGTAAGGAACCAAGAAACAACAATTCAATAGCTGCAAGATGATGCCAAGAGAAATAATATAAGATTAATAGGCATAAATGAAAAAGCAGGGGTCAATACTAATGACCTGTGAAGACTATTCACAGAAATAAGAGCAGAAAACTTTCCAAACATAGGAAGAGAATCTGAAATACAGGTAACTGAGGCATACAGAACCCCAATTAACCATAACCAAAATAATTCTTCACCCAGACATATAATAATAAGGGTATCAGAAATACAGCACAAGAACAAAATACTAAAAGCTGTCAGAGAAAAGAAACAGACCACCTTTGAAGGAAAGCCTATCAGAATCACGGCAGACTTCTCAAGACAAACCTTTAAGTTAAGAAGAGCTTGGAGTGAAGTATTTCAAATCTTGAAAGAAAACAACTTTCAACCCAGATTGATGGACCCTGCAAAACTATTATTAAAAATTTTTGGAGAAATAAGACACTTTCATGACAAAAAACAACTGAAGAAATTTATGGCCACCAAACCAACACTACAAAGAGTACTGAAAGACACTCTAGAAAGAGACAAAGATAGCTACACTCTCAAGAACAACAACAAAAGGAAACCACTAAGCAGCGCAAACAATTACATAGACAATGTAGAAAGCCAACAGGAAGATATCATGACAGGGATGAGCCAGTACATATCAGTTATATTAACCAATGTAACTGGTCTCAACTCACCAATAAAAACAAACAGACTAGCAGAGTGCATTAAGAAACAAAACCCAACAATATGCTGTGTACAAGAAACGTATTTCACTCAAAAGGAAATTTGCTAAAAATCAAAGGCTGGAAAGCAATACTCCATGCAACAGCAACCCGGAAAAAAGCAGGGGTAGCTATTATGTTTGCAGACAATGCAAATTTCAAACCAAGAATGATCAAAAGAGATAAAGAAGGTCACTACATATTGTTAGGGGAAAATATCAAGAGGAAGAGATTACAATCATAAATATATGCACCAAATATGGGAGCACCCAACTATGTAAGACAATTCTTAATAGACATGAAAAACCAAATAAACAATAATACAGTTATAACAGGGGACCTTAATACCCCACTGTCACAGACAGACAGGTCAACCAAACAATCAGCAAAGGAATAGCAGAACTGAATCAAACTTGTGAACAAATGGAAGTAGTAAATGTATACCGAGTATTCCACCCATCAACATTAGAATGCACATTCTTCTCAGCTGCACATGGGTCATTCTCTAAAATAGATCATGTACTGGTCCACAAAACATGCTTAAGTAAATACAAAGGAACTGAAATAATTCCATGCATATTATCTGACCATAGTGCAGTAAAATTGGAAATCAATGACAAAAAAACCTACAATAACTGCATAAACACATGGAAATTCAATAATACTCTCCTAAATAACCAGTGGGTCACAGAAGAGGTTAAAGAAGACATTAAACAATATCTACAATTGAATAAAAATGCAAAGACAAATTACTGGAACCTGTGGGACACAATGAAAGCAGTCCTCAGACAGAAATTTATAGCACTAAACTCTCGTATAAGAAAAACGGAAAGAACACATAAACAACTTAATGCTGTACCTCAAACTTCTAGAAAAAGAAGAGCAAGTAAAGTCCAAAGCCCAAAGAAGGGAGGAAATTATTAAGATTAGAGCAGAAATTAATGCAATTCAAACTAACAAAACAATACAAAGAATTAATGAATCGAAGAGTTGGTTCTTTGAAAGAGGAAATGAAATTGATAAACCCCTAGCCAACCTTATCAAAAAGAGGAAAGAAAAAACTCAGATTCATGCAATAAGAAATGAAAAGGGTGAAATCACTACAGACCCAGTGGAAATACAGAAGATCATCAACACCTACTTCGAAAACCTTTACTCACTTAGTTTTGATAACACAAAAGAAATGGACAGATTCCTAGAAACCTATGAATTACCAAAGCTGAGTCAAGAAGATGTAAAGCTGCTGAATAACACAATTTCAGCTAATGAAATTGAAAATGTAATTAAGACCCTACCAACAAAGAAAAGCCCGGGCCCTGATGGATTCACTGCTGAATTCTACAAGAAATTTAGGGAAGACTTAATGCCAACACTCCTCAAACTCTTCAGTGAAATTGAAAGGGAAGCAAGTCTCCCTAACTCATTTCTGGAAACAAGTATTACCCTAATACCAAAACCAGAGAAAGATCCAACCAAAAAAGAAAATTATAGGCCAATCTCCCTAATGAATATAGATGCAAAAATCCTCAATAAAATACTCCCAAATAGAATACAGCAAGTTATCAGAAAGATTACACAGCAGGATCAAGTGGGATTCATTCCAGGAATGCAGGGATAGTTCAACATACACAAATCAATACATGTAATACACCATACCAACAGGGCCAAGGACAAGAACCACATGATCATCTCAATAGATGCAGAAAAAGCTTTCGACAAAATCCAACACCAATTCATGATCAAAACCCTACAGGAAATCAGAATAGATGGTCTCTACCTCAACCTGATAAAAGCCATATATCATAAACCAACAGCCAACATCTTACTAAATGGAGAAAACCTGGAAACTTTCAACCTAAAATCAGGAACAAGACAAGGATGTCCATTATCACCAGTCCTATTCAATATAGTTCTGGAAATATTAGCCAGAGCAATTAGACAAGAGAAAGAAATAAAGGGAATAAGGATAGGAAAGGAAGACGTGAAATTATCATTGTTTGTAGACAATATGATACTCTACACAGAAGACCCACAAAAATCCATTAGAAGACTTCTAGAAATAATAACCAAATTCAGTAATGTAGCTGGATACAAGGTCAATGCTCAAAAATCAATAGCATTCCTGTACACAAACAACAAAGTCACTGAGAGAGAAATAAGGGAAACCACACCCTTCACTATAACATCCAAAAAATGAAATACTTAGGAATCAATCTAACAAAAGAAGTAAAAGATCTATACAGTGAAAATTACATTACTCTAAAGAAGGAAATTGAAGAAGATTTCAGAAAATGGAAAGATATTCCCTGTTCATGGATAGGAAAAACAAACATCATGAAAATAGACATTCTCCCAAAATTATTATACAGATTTAAGGCAATCCCAATCAAAATGCCACTTGCCTACCTCACAGAGATAGAGAAAGCATTCCTGAAATTCATCTGGAACCAGAAAAGACCTAGAATAGCAAAGGCATTTCTGGGCAACAAAGGGAAGGCAGGAGGCATCACAATCCCCGACTTGAAACTATACTACAAAGCTACTGTGATAAAATCAGCATGGTACTGGAATCAAAACAGACCTGAAGATCAATGGAATAGATTAGAAGATACAGCCACAACTACCAACACACTCAGTCACCTCATCTTTGACAAAGGGGCCAAATATGTACATTGGAAGAAAGACAGCCTCTTTAACAAATGGTGCTGGAAAAACTGGCTTTGTACATGCTGTAAACTAAAACTAGATTCATGCCTATCACCATGCACTAAAATAAAGTCAAAATGGTGAAAGATCTGAATATTAAAACAGAGACACTAAACTTACTAGAAAACAGAGTAGGTAAAAATCTTGATGACATAGGAGTAGGCAGAGAGTTCATGAACAAAAATCAAACTGCATGGGAAATACTTCCCAGAATCAACAACTGGGATCTCATCTTACTGAAAAGTTTTTGCATGTCAAAGGAAATCTCCAACGGAGTGAAAAGAAAACCCACGAACTGGGAAAATACCTTAGCCAATTGTCCATCAAAGGACTTCTATGTAAAACATATAAAGAATTAAAAGAAGTCAGGCCCCTAAAATTCAAGGACCCAATCCAAAAATGGGCATCTGAGATGAATACATACTTCTCACAGAAAGAAATACCAATGGTAAATAAATATATGAAAAAATGTTCAACATCAATGGTCATTCGGGAAATGCAAATTAAAACAATGCTGAGATTCCATCTTCAGAAAGAATGGCCAAGATTAAAAAATCAAGCAACTACAAATGCTGGAGGGGCTGTGGGGAAAAAGGAACTCTTCTTCACTGTTGGTGGGAGTGTAGACTGGTGCAACCACTGTGGAAGTCGGTGTGGAGATTCCTCAAGAAGCTAGGATTAGAGATCCCATTCAACCCAGCTATCCCACTTTGGGGCATTTTCCCAGAACAATTGAAAAGATCCTACCACAGTGATATCTGTGTCCTCATGTTTTTAGCAACCCAATTTGTAATAGCCAGATCTTGGAAACAACCCAAGTGCCCATCAATCCAAGAATGGATAAAAACTTTGTGGTGTTTTTATACAATGGAGTAGTACTCAGCTATTAAGAAAGATTGCATTGAGACTTTTATAAGTAAATGGTCCCGACTTGAGACCATACTCATAAGTGAGATAAATCAAACCCACATGTGTAAATACAATATTGTCTCCCTAGTGTAAGAAACTGAAAAAGTATACATGATCCAATATCTATAATAAATACTATGTAAGGGTAAAAAACAGCTCATAGAGCAAAAGTAATTGGGAAGGGAAAAGGGGGAAAGAGAAAAGGGAAAAGGAAAAGATATGAATCTGTATATATGTATAACTAAAATGAACACACTGCTGAATGCATTCGTTATTGAGAAAGAACAATTAGTACCATTAGGATTAGGTCAATTTTACATGTCTATATCTGTTAATGTAAGTAACCATTTTAAAGATAATGATACGCAATATTGAAACCATTGTCAAGTTTCTCTCATCCTGTTTTGTAAACCTGCAATGCTACTGTTGTGCATTTACTCTAGTTGTTTGTTTGTCTCTTGCTTGTTGTCTTTGTTATATATGTCTTTGGTTTTTTTCTATGCTTAAATAAAAAATAAAAATAAATATAAAAAAATAAAAATGTACATCAAAATAGGCCAAACAAGATAATAGTAGACATCGAGAATGAATGACATCATCAAGAAATAAACCAATAACCAATTCTGGGGGGACCATGGGAGAAAAAGAACCCTTCTGCACTTTTCATGGGAATGTAGACTAGTGCAACCACTATGGAAATCAATGTGAAGATTCCTTGAAAAACTAAGATTACTTGTCCCGTTTGACCCAGTTATTGCTCTTCTTGGTATCTTCCTGGAAGAATTAAACACATAGCACAGCAATATATGCACACCTATGTTTATAGCAGCACAGTTTGCAATAGCTAAATATTGGAAACAACCGAAGTACCCATTAGCTGAGGAAGCAATAAAAATGATGTGCCTTTTTATGCAATAAAGTAATACTCATCCATAAAGAGGAATACACTTGATAGGAGAGGGATTTGAGAAAAAAAGAAGAACCAAAATATATCAAGTACGGGTACAAATTCTCAATGATGAATGTGTTCATTATGTATATCTAAAATTTGCCAATAAACTTAATTTTTTAAAAAAAGAGTAGATATCCAAAGGTATAAAATTGTAAGCAAACTGTTTTTAAGAATAAGTGGACCAAAAGCAAACAGAAAATGAATATTCTCCCTCAAGAAATTAAAGGGTTTGTCTGTATATGCATCAGTATATGTGAGTGTATTTTACCTCCCATAAAGAACCATCTGAGAAATCAAATATTAATTTGTAGACAATGTAAGGAAATAATAATAAAACAATCTTAAGAAAATCTACTGGAACTGACCGGTTCTATATGCAAGCAATGCTATATTGATCAGCTTTCCCTCCTGGGAAAAGAATACCACACACTAAAAACTTAAGTAAGAAGTTCATTTTGGCTCACAGTTTCAGAAAATGTATCCATGTTCAGCTAGTTCCAGGAAAGAAACATCATCGTGGAAGCATTTGACAATATAAAGCTACTCAATTCTTAGCATCCAGAAAGTAGAGAGCATAAAAAACAAAGAAAGAGCTGGTGATAAGGGCAGGGGGGTGAGCAGTAACTAGTGCTTAAGGTCAGTTCCCCATCCACTACAGTCAATTAGACTCTACCTGCTAGTAGTCTGTTGAATTGTAAACTCATCAATAAATTAACCTATTGAATATTTCAAGAATAACCCCATCAATGAAATTAGTGCTGCTACAATCCAATCAAACTCCCAGGAAGTCACTTACTTTAATCAAGCTGACAGAATTAAATAGTGAAAAGGCATATGGTGATAAGCTGTGGTAAGAAAATAGACTTATACATGTATGCTGCATATTACCTCAAAATCCTAGAAAACTTGAAAAAAATTGTAGATCTTGACTTTCCAGGAGGGACACTGCATATATTCACATACAGAGGAAGACAGAAAAGTGAAAAAGGGTCCTCAAAATTCTAAGTAAAGATAGTTTCAAATCTTGAAATTTCTAAAAGTCTAAATAGAAAATAAAATACAAGTATAGAAGAAACAAATGTATGCTATTTCTCAAACATATTTATTTCCATAATTTTCTTCAAGATAAATGCCCCAGCAAAAATGCAGTGACAAAGAAAGAGGTTGCACGGCTAGAAGGAGGCCTGAAAGCAAACATATCAAAGAGGATATGGTTAGAAAGACTTTTTTGAGATATCTCAAAAAAAAAAAATGAAATTGATTTCCAAGAAGTCAATATAGACAGAACAATTTTATGTCTCTGAGTGTACTCAGAATATTAGTACTTTTCCGAAAAAGCCAAGAATTATTGATGAATAAGTACATATATTAAAACAAACAATTTAGTAACTCTAGCACTAGTTTGGACAAATAGTTTTGTAAAAAGGAGAGATTAGATATTGTGTGCTACGTTTTATTTGCTAATAGTAATTTATTATGATTATGACAAAATCTCTCAATTTTGACCCAATAAAACAATATAATGACCACTGAGGAGAATCAGTGGGCTGGAATTATGGTGATCAATCTGTTTTGGATTAACCTGTCTGTATAAAATCTTAAGACAATCTATATTGTAACCTATCTCAAAAGGATGTCTAACAGCAAATAAACTAATACAAATAATAGTAGAACTGCAGAGGATTTAACAAGGATGTTTTATATTGGATTTATATAAAAAATAATTATATTTCTATACCTGCAAATAGATGCAAAGTATAGTATCATAGAAGACATCAATGATGAGACTTCAATAAAATAACTCATAAGAAAGTCATTAAATATAAGGTGAAAAATTAAGGAGTAGCCCAGAAATGAGTAGTGTCAAGAAAGTTAACTTGTGAGCAGGACTGATCTTGGTTCAAGTAATAGTCACATGTTTAATTTTCCCTTCCTTTGGTGTCTTTTTAGCTTTCCATTAAAGGAAAAAGCTGTGTCAACTCTAGGCTATGTTTGGTGGACAAGAACAAGAATATTCTGGATGGGAAAATAGGATATGTTTACAAAAATGCTCAATGATACCAGTAATCACAAAATTAAAATAAAACAAAATTATATTTCATCAAATATTTGACTACATTAAAAATATTAAAAATTCAAATAGTTTCAAGTGCTAAGAGAATGAATCAAAATAATAACTATTTGTTAATTAGAATGCATTAACTACTGTAAAAGAGTTCCCCAAGTCTTAATACCTCAATATAGTACAAGTTCATTACTCAGTAAGGAAAATTCTAATATCCACAATGGTTTATTGACCAAATGACATTTCTTCAAGTCAAGTTGATGTGAGTCAAGTTCCTGCAATAACTGTAAGCTCCACACATATGAACTGCAATGTCACCACAGAAATGAAAATTATATGGAGATGCCACCTAAGGTCCTTGATTACATTGGCCTGTAATTGACATGCATCACTTCTGGTCATATGTTGTTCATCTTGAGTCAAGTAGTCCATTCATATATTGACTAAGAAGGTTGAAAAATACAGTTTCTGAATTTGTGATCATTTCCCAGTAACAATTTTAAACCACGGAGGATAAAATGAATTGTTGATGAAAAAATGAGTCTCCCTGACAAATTTGTCACAAAAAAGGACAAGTATACTACAAATTTCTGTTAGTTCATTGAAAAGAATAGTTAGTGCTTTCACTGTTTGATCATTTTTTCATGCCATTATCTTATAATCTGTGCAACTACTTTGAAGATAACAATATGCAATATAATAACCATTGTTAATCTCCTATCATGTTGTTTTGAAATTCTGTATCATTATTTTTGTTGTTTTATTCATTAAAAAAAGGATTGGGCAGACTTTGCTAAGATGCATGCAGTGCTACATGAGTATTTTTAACAACAAATATTTACTGACTGTGTAACATGTCAAATGGTACAGTTCTGTGGCTCTGCTTCTGGCTGTCAGTCAAGTTCAAATAACTCTCATATGTTTTTGGAATAAAAAACCTTCTATCTGGCAAGCAAAGGGGAAGCAAACCCTGCCTGTACAATAAAATAACCTCTAAAGCTTCCACTTGAGCATATTTCAAACTTCTGTTGCGGGAAATTTCCCAAACCAAGCCAAACCAAACCAAACCAAAAGGAAGACTTTGCACCGAGGAGATAAGATGGCAGCATTTAATCTTTATACCAGCAGACTGTTGGAGCTCATGCCAGTAGACAGTTGCAGGATAATTCCTCCCTAGCAACGGCCCTGAATCAGGAAGGAGTTTAGCCTATACAAAATTAGAAGTGGGAGGTACAAACCAAATGACCAAATGTTACATGATTGGTTATATATATTGAATCATATATTGAGACAGGCTAGTCTTGACACAATAGAAACATTCCAGGAACCAAGTGAGGGGACTCATACAGAATGACTAGACTTGAGGGCATTACCATAATATAGGAATTGCCCCAGAGAGAGAGACTTGACTGGATGAAAGTGCTTAAGGACATTACCGTAATATGAGTTGTTCCGGAGAGAGAAACTTGACTGAATGAGTACAGGTTAGCCCAAGGTGCCTTAAGGCATAGGCAATTGCTCTGACATTGTCAAGGTCAAGTGAATTTACCAGAGACAGCAGAACAGCAACTTGGTTAGTCTTCCAATTAATCATGAAATATCTATAAGTTTGTTATTTTTCCCCAACACTTCAAATTCTATTGGCCAATGCAAAACCAATTGCTAAATCTATGGTAAGTGGAGTAAGGGGCCAGGGATTATTCTTCCCCACAATGCAGGGAAGGGAAACAATATGCCAGATACACCTATTTCACATGTTTTTGGTAGCAATCATCTATAATGGAGAAAACATCCCTGTGTATGGACTAACCATTTTATTCTTTACATAGCTTAAAGAAATAATTTAAAAATTCACCTTCTTTATAACAGCAAATGATACTAGACTGCATAACTAAATTGACATTAGCCTTAATTTGAGATACATACATAGTAGAAAATATTAAAAATGGAATTATAATATATACGTGTGTGTGAGTGTGTGTGTGTTCCTGCACACAAAGGTGGAAGTGTTGTGTCTACCAGAGAAAGAGTGATCTTAGTGATTTGGGGAAACGATCTCGCTGGGGCCTCCAAATGATATAGGAAAAATGATCCCGGACCTCCAAATGATGTGGAGGAATGAAACTCCCAACCTACTGTACATACGGTGCGAGTTCGTGTTCTCTAAAATCGAAGAATGAATTTTAGGAACAACGGAGGGTAAGAGCAGAAGATATTTATGGAGAGAAAGAAAGCTTCTGTCTGAGGGACAGAAGGGGGCCCCAGTGGGTTGCCAAGGATTTTGTCGTATTTAGGGACTTTTATAGAGTAAAATCATGATGGGGAAAACTGGGAACTCGCAAGGCAGATGGGCATAAGGTGGGACATAGCCATGGTTAACCAATAAGATTAATTGCTCAGGTAGAATTGATTAAATAAAGGACAAATGGGGAGGTAAGTCACATAGTAAGCGAGGGATGCTTAATGATAATGACTCTTCCTGTAAAAGGGTGGGATGCTGACTCCTGACTTCCTCAGGGTGATATAGAACTATTTAGAATATCAATCCTTAGCATATGGATGTATTTGTTTTGCCTTTGTCTTAATATCTGGCCTGCAGTAAGAGGTGTGGGTCTCTTTCAAGGTCACCAAGACCTCTGGTCCTCTGTGCTGGTTTTCTTGAGGGCCTAGTTCTGTCTGACTGCCTATAATATTTTTGTCTAACTCGGTTGCCTGTAACACTACCTCCATTGCATTGCAGCCCAGAGGCAGTCAAAATGTTAAACTGTTCAGGCCAGTTCTAGGATAGGTAGTGATATAGGAAAAATGACCCCAAACCTCCAAAAGATATGGGGAAATGAAACTCCCAACCTAGTATATGTCTGGTGCAAGTTTGTGTTCTCTAAAATTGAAGAATGAATTTTAGGTACAACGGAGGGTAGGAGCAGAAGATATTTATTGAGAGAAAGAAAGCTTCTGTCTGAGGGACAGAAGGGGGCGCCAGTGGGTTGCTAAAGACTGTCATTTCTAGGAACTTTTATAGAGTAAAACCATGATGGGGAAGACTGGAAACTCTCAAGGCAGACAGGCATAAGGTGGGACATATCTATGGTTAACCAATAAGATTAATTGCTCAGGTAAAATTGATTAAATCAAGGACAAATGGGGAAGCAAGTCATGTAGTAAGAGGGGACATTTAAGGACAATGACTCTTCCTGTAAGAGGGGGGGATGCTGACTCCTGACTTTCTCAGGGTGATATAGAACTATTTAGAATATCAATCCTTAGCATGTACTTGTATTTGTTTTGCCTTTTGTCTTGATATCTGGCCCGCAGCAAGAGGTGTGTGTCTCTTCCAAGGTCATTAAGACATCTGGTCCTCTGTGCTGGTTTCCTTGAGGGCCTAGCCCTGTCTGTCTGCCTATATTTCTGTCTAACTCAGTTGCCTGTAACAGTAGAACCGAAGTTCCTTAACCTTTATCCTTAGAAAAGGGGAAAAGAGGAAGAGGAAGAGTTAAAAAGCATTTAAAGAAGCAAAACTTGCAGAACCCACTGCAAACAAAAAATAAAATAAAATAAAATAAAAATAAAGAAGGGAAAATGAATAATGACCATGGGTACTGGGTTGAAATCCCTTTATTTGCGGGAGACAAGATTTTCTTACACAGTGTCTGTTTGACTATTTTAAAGTCACTAAATCTAAAGCGGGGCAGAGAAAATAAGAGCGAGGGAGATAAGGAGGAGGCCTTTAATGCGGAGGGCATGGGAAAGCTTTAGGGGCAGGGAGGGGGGTGTAAAAGCTCTCAACAAGAAGGAAGGAGTGTAGTTACCTTTATCAACTTTGGCTGGGGGAGGAGTTTGGGGAGGTGGGCAAAATGACATATTGACAGGTGAGGGAGCATCTACCTGTGTAAAGCAGGAGACAGAAAGATTTACTGGGGTCTGGGGGTGGAGACTTGGTGGGTTGTGGAGTCTTGGGATTGGAGAGGGCTTGGTGCAGGCACAAAAGGGAAGCAGGAGGTTTATCTCTGGAATGAGAAGGGAAACATGGAGTTTACCCTTGGAGAGTTAAATTGTTTCTCTGGGTCTGGTACCAAGCTGGGGGAATGCTAAGCCCCAGGCTAACAGAACCTATCAGTGTCTTTTTGTTGTTCTCTAAGAAAGTTTTTCTTTTTATGAGCATTGTAACTTATGCAAACTAATTTAATTATAATATCATTATTTTGAGCACTAGATAAATGCAAGGCAAAGGTGTTACTATATACAGTGTGGATTTCATGTAGACTAGTGAGTAAATGTAGCTGCCAGTTTTGAATTTCCTCTGCATTTCATCTTGAATAGTCTTATTTTGAAATAATATGTATGATATCCTAATAATTATTGAACAATATTGTGAGTTGATTGTTCTGGCCCATTTTTCTTTTAGCACTTTCAATCCTGTTGTGAAACCAAGAAGAAACAAAAATTTGAAACTGAGTACATTCTGGTTAGAAAAAGACTGATTATTTGAGAGTAATTCCTTTAAAATCTTGTGATACTGAGTTGTATCTGAGATATTTTACATTCCATTGTTCATTAGTTTTATAGTGCCTACATATATAAAGTATGAGTTTATCACTTTTTTCCATGATCTTTACAATGAAAGAATGAAAAGAAGTAGCAGTTACTGGCATAAATGCTTTTTTAAGAGACTTGTTTTCAGAACTTTTATTAACATTGGTTGGATTGTCGAATTCATTATATAAAGCTCTTAAGAAGCAAGTATCTAGAAGCTAACAAACTAAAGTCACAGAAATAATGTTGTTAAATTCTAAATTAAAAAGTGAAAAAAAATAGAAAAAATGATTTTAAAACATTAATATGAATAGCTGATCACAAAGAAATACCTGATAGAAGATCTCATAGGATATAGTCATATATCTTAAGAAACACACATGCACGCGTGCACACACACACACACACACACACACACATATATATATGTAATACTTTATTGTACTAGTAAGATCCCAGAATGAAGATAAGGTGTGATTTTTATTTTTATATCATCACTCACAGTTCTTATAGGATAGGGAGCAACAAATTCCTTAATAAATATAAAGATATACTGAAACATACATTAGTGTTTCTATATTCACATATACATATATTTATATTTTACTTTTATAAATGGAAAATGAAGGAAATGAAGACATGAAAAAATTTAGATATAACAAAATAAATGATTTTCCCAAATTAACCGATATTCATTTTAAATGGAAGCAGTTAATTCCAAACAGCTCATGATATTGCAAAGATTATCGATATCTCTCACCAGTTAATGCATTTAGTAGTATAGACTTTTAAACTATCTTATGAATACCCTTATATAAAACTATGTCTTTTTTCCATACCTTCCTTCCTCATTTCCCCTTGTAATACCTCTTATTGTCTTCAAACTAAATGCACTTACCAATTGACCAAATATAGTCGAACGAAATAGTACTGAATAAAACCAATAACAAATAAGATAATGGAGGCAATACATAGTAATGCAATGTTGATTTCTATAATGCCCCATGTTAGCTTCAAGGCAGTTGCTTATATCATCTGTTTTAACACAATCATACTAAGATAGGTTAAAATCCCTCAGAAGAGAGCAGTGAAAGTAATACCTGGTTTTGATGCAGGGTGATCATATATCACTGAAGGCTACCCTTATAAATTTTGTTATCTTTACAATAGCTGTCTTTGTCACCATTTATAAGACCAGACTAATCCTACATGTCTTTACCTGTCAATCTGAACAGCCCCCTTAATGGCAACAATATACAATGTTGCAACCACTGTAAAATTCCAACCATCTAAATTACTAAACCTATAATTTTACAGTATCAGATATGTTGTTGTTGTTTGCTGATCTTTTTAGTTTTTTGTTTCCTCTTATGTATGACCATTCTTTTATGCTTTATTGGTTTCACTCTGAACTATTTCGCTTGGTTACATTAGACCTGATGTTATGGGTAGTTATTTCAATAATAACAAGAGGTATTCTAAGGGGAAAGGAAGGAAGGAAGAGAAAAGGAAAAAGACATAAATTTACAAATATGCATAAATAAGACAGTTTGAAAAAAACCATATTGCTAAATACAATAGCTATTGAAAAAGAAAAGTTAATATACCTGAATTGATAAATCTTACATGTCTATATCTGTCAATATGATCAACCCCTATGAAGGTAACGATATGCAATATTGTAACTACTGTCAAATTGCAACCAACTCAGTGTGTAAACCTACAATGTTATCATATCAGATCTGTTGTTGTTGTTTGTCTACCTTTTTTGATTTTTGTTTCTATCTTCTGTATCTATTTTCTCTTAAAAAATAAAAAATAAAAAATAAAAAAAGATTATCGATATCTAAGGAAATAACTGTGGCAAAATTATGACTAAAAGCATGAAAAATGTCAAATGAGAATACAGAAGAACAGTGAATTAATTCTGCCTTTTGCATTGCATGTAGAGATTATATCATGCACCAGAAAGCCTGCATTTAAATGTTCACATAGGTTAAAGTAAAATTTCTTGGAGTTTATTAAATAAATTGCAGAGAGATATTAGTATGAGAATCATGACACATCTAACATTATGTAATTGTGAAGATTTATTAACATGTATCCCAAACTACTAAAGAGTTAATGATTGAGTTGATATAGGGAAGTTTTATTCTCTAGTAACCTATTTATATGTTCCTTGTACTAGGAGCCAGTACCTCTGTTAAATATGATTTTAGTGTCCTACTGTAATTTAATAGAACCTAACAGTTATTTGTCTGGCACAATTTTAGAAAAACTTTTTAGACATAAAAAAATAAGAATTAGAGGGATAAGTAAAAATATTTTAAGTTCTAATATTCATTAGATTTCTCTCATTGGTGTCATATCCCTCATATCTCATTAAATACACACACGTTTTCTTACCATTATACCCACAGTACTTGACTCACTCAATATTTAATAATTCACAAGCAATTGCAGAGTTAATTATATTTTCCAAGTCAATGAAATATTCTTTTTTGAAAGGAATGTAGAAATAACAGATAAATTGTAATATAACTAACTGGAAATGAAAGGAAAGGAATAGCACTGACCAACCCTTGTGACCAGGGAAAGCTATCAGGTTTGAGGAATATGACCATGGAGAACTAGACCTACGAACATTATTTTTTCCTTGATTTTCAAAACCTTTAAATAATTAAATCCTGTAACACAGGTCTCTCTTATCTTTGATAGTCTCAACAACATAGGAGCAGCAAAGCAATTCTTCATAAGTTTACAATTTTGAACTTCAAAATTACAGCTATGAAGATCTTTAAAGGAGAAATAGACAGACTATAATTTCTCCACTTGACATTGCTGCTTTAAAAAAGTATTTTATATGAGACTTCTCAAATATTTCATTCATAAAATTAAGTCAAAACAATACTAATAAAATTTATAGTGTTAATTTTAAATTGTCTTGCTTAAATATGAAATAATGAGTAAAATTGATTCAGATTTAGAGTGTGCTCTATCCTTTTTAAAAATAAATTATCATTTGATGGGGAACTATTCTCCATATCAACAAAAATACTACAGATATGACAGACATATTCTGTGAGAGGCAACACAGTAGTCCATACATTAAGGTTATAAGAACACAAATATTTATTGTTTCATTAAGTACAAAAAATAACGTACTCTAGGGATGTTCAAGATACTGAATCACTTAGGCTATTTTGATTTTTTTCCTTATCACTCACCTTTCTTTCTGCTTGTTGCAAGAAATAATAATTATACTTTTACTCTTGGATAAAAAGGAAATAGCTTAGGTCTTCATTCATACTAAGATCTAATTCACAATTGCCATCACCACTTCAAAACCCTCTGAGGACAATTTTCAAACTGCTTTGCAGCTGTTCTTCTCCTTAGTCTTTCTATTCTCTTGCCTTTTGTTTTTTATTCAGATTTATCCCTTCATATAAACTGACTTCTCTTAACATTGTCCAATCTGTGATTTTATTTTAGTAATTCATTGTTGTATAGGTTTTTCACCTTCAGATTATTTTGATAAAGTTAAATGCTAGAGATTTTTATTAATAGATACATTTCTGGAAAAAAGATTTACATTTTAATGTAACTTTGATATTAAAATTAGTCTCAAATATTTAGCATATAATTCCAAAGTTTTTTATTCAAATGTACTTTGTAGAATAACAGATGAACATAATTGTGGAGTTGATAGTGATTAAGATAACTGATCATTGAACAAAATATTCGGGTGCATTTGATTAACTAGATACTACTCCAATAACTGTCTCATGAAAATATTGTTCCTTTTAATAATTTCCGGAGGAAATATGAAATCAACAGTGATGACATAATATCCACAGATGTTCAAAGCTTAAAGGGATCATAGATGGAGTTCATTAGAAAGGAAGACTGGATGGAAAGAGGATACGATGCATGAGTTACATTTGGGGAAGAGTTCCATGATAATTTAGTTCAATTTCTTGTGAAATATGAAGAAACTAAGCAATAGATGCATAAATGCATTGTTAATACAGTATTTGCCCAACACAGTAGTGATAGTTGAGAATCACAAGTTTTTTCTTTTATTTATTTAAAATAAAAGATTAAAAATGATGATATAGAATTTCAAAAAAAATAATAGGAGATTAACAATCAGTAATATATTGCATATTGCTATATTCAAAGCAGTTGCTCAGATTACAAGAGTACTACTCAACTATAAAGAAGGATAAACTCGAGGATTTTATAGGCAAATAGATGCATCTTGAAACCATAGTCATAAGTGAAATAAATCATTGTCTCTCTAGTGTGAAAAACTAAAAGAGTAAATAAGATCCAAAATGTACAATAGATATTGTGAAACTACTCTAAAGGAAAGAAAAACTAGGATGGGGAAAAGGAGAAAAGAAAGAAAGAAAAAGGTGATATATATACATCTATATATTTATATATATATGAAAGATAATTATCTTACTAATCTCTATGAGTTCATCAAAAACTGGTTTGAGCTTTCATCATCTGATTTTTTATGACTCTATCTTGTAATCTGAGGACTGTGATTTTGATCAAAGATCATAGTGGTATAATGTCAAAAGTCTATGAAGACAGTGAGATGAAAAGAAATGACAATGACCTGATATTCATTGTATAAATGGAAGAATGAGTTGGAGAACAGGCAAAATCAGTCTAGAATATGATGTAAAAATGTTGACTCAGGTTTTCATTTGCTTTTTCATTTGATAAAGTTTAAATAGACAAAAATAATATGCATAGGTGAAGTACATTGTCAGCCAACTTAGAGATTTTTAAACTATACAGTGGTTCAATCACCTGCTACTCCATGAGACTTTACTAAGGACATGGATTAAGAAATAGATATGGCTAAATTTGAAAAAATAGTAACTAATTCTTATTGTTGATCATTGCTTTTATTTATTTAAGAAAAAAGATTTATGTATGGTGGTTTTTTGAGGTGGAAAATTGTAAGACAATTCAAAAGTAAATTTTGTACCACATGCACTTGTATAATTATAGCATAAAACAAGTCAACTAAGTCCTCTGTGACAGAAAATACTATTGCTGTGTTACATTTTCGTATTATACCATTTTCATAAGTATTGTTGACAGGCCACAGGCTCAAAAAGATTTATTAAATACTCTTGATATTATTAATGAGGAAAATCTATAATACCTACTTAGAAGCTCTACATTCAACTAATCAAAGACCATCGGTGGACATCTTTTAAGAGGAATCACTTGTCTGTAAATTCTTCACAACAAATAACTAATTGATTCAGCTTCATTAAGACATGAATAAGAATTTACAAATTCATCACTTGGAACTAATATATGGTTTGACATTTATTTCTGTGTTTTCCCTGTCATACAAAAGGAGAAAAAATAAAACAAAGAGTCCTATTTGTTGGTCAAGAATTTCAATTTCAATTTTAACGTGTTCTTTCAGAGCTCTTAACAATATGACTTTTTGAATATCCTCTCTTGCCCTTGACTCAGTAGTCTTGTTTTATAAGCTGTTTACATGAAATCTGTTGGGAGGACAAAAATATTCTATATGGTTTTTTTAATTGCTGAATAAAATTTTGAGTTACTATTTCATAGCACAGGTAGTGATAGTGACTGGATTAAGTGCTCTTTTATTCAAAATTTTATATTTATCTAGAAGCATAAAATTTTCAAAAGTTTGGAATTTTTTATGATGGAATTTATAAACAACTCAGTTTTTATAAAATTCTGATTTTCTAATTTTATCTGTAAATTTTTTAAAGACTTCTATTGTTAAATTCCGAGTCGTTTAACAGAATGTTAAAAGTAAATAAGCATTTTTATAAAATTATATTTCTTAAAATATTTGGATATTCAAGCATTGTGTTATGTAGTTCTTTTTATAAACCAAATAAAAAGTCATAGAGTTGCCATGATTTTTTCTCAATCATTTCCAATTCTCTTTAGATGTGTTATAGCTTTATCCAATTTAATTCTCTGCAAAACTATGGAATTAGAAAATACTGTATTCTCTTTTGTCAATCATGTTGGGCTGCTATAACAAATTATCATAGACTAAGCGACTTAAACATTGGATGTTTATTTCTCACGGTTTTGGAAAGTGTGACATCTGAAAAGGGAAAGTGTTGGCACCTTGTAAAGGCCTAATTACTGACTTACTGAGAGTCCCTTTTTCTTTTGATCTTCTTGTAGCTGTTTGTGTTTCTTATAAATGCACTAATCTCATTACAAGAGGTCTGCTGTCTTTACCTAATTAACTCCCCAAAACCCAGAATGTACCTCCATCACATCATGAATAAGGTGTTTTGTTTCCTAGTTGTTGGTTCCAAATAGACTTCATTTTTAGAACAGTTTTGAATTTATAGCAAAATCAATCATGAAGGTACAGAGATTGGTCATATGTACTCTGCCTCCACACTTGAAGAGTTCTTCAACTATCAGCATTCCCAAGAAAGGTTCATTTCTTACAAGAGATGAAACAACATTTATCCATAGTTTCATTTAGAAAAAAAACATTGTTTAAATTAGGCAATGCAAATTCTATATGTTTGAAAAAATGTGCAGTGACATCTACCCACCAACATAGTATTACACAGGGTATTTTCGCTCATACAAATATCCTCTGTGCTTCACCTACTCAGGTTTTCCATCCCTCTAATCCCTGGCTAACACTGTCTCTGGAATTTTGCAGTCACCAGAATGTCACATAGTGGAATCATACAGTATTTAGCTTCTTGAAATTGGATTTTACATCTAATTACATGCAAGTAAGGTTTTGCTACATCTTTTCATGATTTGATGGCTCATTTCTTTTCAATGATGAATAATATTCCATTGTTTGAATGTACCACATTATATTTATCCATTAACTGCTTAAATACATATTGTCCTTCTAAGTTCAGGCAATTATAATAAAGCTGCTCTAAACTTCCATGTGCAGGATTTCACCTTGACTGAAATTCTCAACTTATTTGAATATCTACAAAGAAGTCTGATTTCTGGGTCATGTGAGAAAAGTTCTGTTAGGTTCTGTGAAGGAATTAATACAGGGTTTTATAAATGAGTTTTAAGGTAGATAGAAATATTTACTCCAGAGTGTCTGATAAAATTTTCTTCAACCTGCATTTCTGAATGTAGTCACTCATTTTTATTTGTCAATTTAAAGTGTTGTTGTTGAGTATTATGTCACTTTTTGAGTTCTAGTCAGCATTTTTATCTCTTTTTTTAACCTATAGGTAATACTCCTTAGAGTCAGGTAAAACAATGAAATATCTTGGGTTGCATCAGTATTTGACAGGGAAACCCTTGTTTTGCAAACTACTTTTGCACAGAGGTAAATAAAATGGATTTATTGAATATTTATTTTTGGCCTTCAGGGATTTTACATAAAATCTGAATTCATTGCAAAGCTCAGGCAACAAAGAACTGCATATCCAGTGTGTACATAATACAACAGAGTATATAAAATAAAGGGAAACTGATATTTTTACATGTGGAAATACAGAGTTTAGACATTTTGTTGAAAATTTTCCATTGATTATAAATACAAAAATAGATCAAGAAGTGTGATGCTAATGGTGGATTTTATAATACCTGGAATAAAATTTCTTGAATAAAAAACGACAGAAATCTGAATTCATAAATATGTAATTTTTCAACTAAACTATTCCTCAGGCAACTCTATTATTAATTAAAAATTCATCTATGGTTTAGATAATCTCATACTTTAAAACTATTTTAGTTAAAATTAATGTTCTCATTAGATAGAATAAATGTTATATTTTATGAACTTTTTAAAACCACCAAATAAGATTATAAATTCTGCACATAGGGATAGGTTAACATCATGTTGGATGATGCTTATCAAGCTTTTTACAATTGCACCACCAAGCTTTACTAAAACTGTGCACATTAATGCTGATATTTCAAATATATAAACATGTAAACTCAGTGTGTTTATGTATGCATATTGCTCTATAATTTGGAGATATGAGTTTAAATTCTTCATAAATTGTGTAATCAATGTTTACTGGACACATCTACCAAATGTTCAACAGAACTTTTAAATTCATTTTGATCAAAACAATTGTTCTTATATATCTACAAAACATATATGATTTTATTTCTGGAAAAAGGTAATTATCCACCACGTTATTTAAGATCAAATTTATAATTAGATAAAACACATTATTCATCTGTACCTTTTTATCCATTCAACAAACTATAATAATTCATTGCCTTCCTTCATTAGCAAACAGTATTATCCCACTTAGCATTCACAAACATTAATATGATTTTAATAAATCAATTCAGTTGTTTTGCCTCACTCTATAAAGTTATAAAGCCAGATAATTCCAAAAATCCATCATGTAAAATTCCTTCAGAGATAATTACTATAGTGGCATCTGTCTACCATTTGTCAATTTACCATTCATCAATGTGTCACTACTATAGTGATATCTATCCATCATCTATGTACCCATCATTCATCTATTTGTGTTTTTTGTGCTCAAAAATTTTATATAAACAGAATCATACAATATTCTCTTTAGTACATGACTTCTTAACCCAGAAATATTTGAAAAATTTGCTTACATTGTGTCATGTTTTAATTTTTTGTTTTGTTTTGTTTTGTTTTAAATCTACTGAGGTGCATCATCTGGGAATAGAGCAAGGCTTACCCATACAAGATGCTATGGAAGAAATTTTTGGTTGTTTCCATTGCCAGCTGTTATGATTATGACAATTGATTATCTTACATAAATACATGTAAATGCATCAATAAGTCAAAGTATACAAGTTTATTTTAGTTTATGAAGAACAGACAATATGCTTTCAAAAGTGTCTAGGCAATTTTTAATTTACAATATCAAAACAAGATATATGATTACTTTATGTATTTCCTGATGTTTGATATTTTAAATATCTTCATTTGCTATAATTCTAAAGGGTGTATAGTAATGTAACATTATGGTTTGAATTTTAACTTCAGTAATAACTAATAATTTTACACTTTCTGGTCATGTATGTACCTTTAAGTGCCTATTCAAGGCTCTGAACCATTTTTATGTATATATGCAAGCATTTTGTCATTTTCTTGTTGGCTCATAAAACATCTTTATATAGTTTTATTCCAGACTCTCGTCCAACATGTGATTTCCAGATAAATTATTTTCTTTTTCAGCATGTCCCAATTTTATTAAATATATTTTGATAAGCATGAATTTTTAACATTTCTTTTGGTCTTCCAAATACATTTCTGAGTTTCTGAACCCATGACCCTCTTGGGGAAACTTCTAGATCTAAACTGTAACAAAATATATATGCAAAGTGAGGCAAACTTTACAGAGATGAATTATTTTAGTAAAATAGCAGAAATACAGTGTTAGAAGACTCAAAAAACAATCCATGATTAGAGGAAAACAAGATGTTACATCTGTTTGCTTGCTTGCTTATTTTTATGATACTGTGAGATAGGCAAGTGGTATTTTGATTGGGATTGCCTTAAATCTGTATAATAATTTTGGGAGAATGTCCATTTTCACGATATTTGTTCTTCCTATTCATGAACAGGGAATATCTTTCCATTTTCTGAAATCTTCGATTTCCTTCTTTAGAGTAATGTTATTTTCACTGTATAAATCTTTTACTTCCTTTGTTAGACTGATTCCTAAGTATTTCATTTTTTGGATGGTATAGTGAACGGTGTGATTTCCCTTTTTTCTCTCTCAGTGACATTGTTGTTTGTGTACAGGAATGTTGTCAATTTCTGAGTGTTCATCTTGTATCCAGCTACATTACTGAATTTGGTTATTATTTCTAGAAGTCTTCTAATGGATTTTTGGGAGTCTTCTACGTAGAGTATCATATCATCTGCAAATAAGGATAATTTCACTTCTTCCTTTCCTATCCTTATTCCCTTTATTTCTTTCTCTTGTCTAATTGCTCTGGCTAATATTTCCAGAACTATATTGAACAGGAGTGGTGATGATGGACATCCTTGTCTTGTTCCTGATTTTAGGTTGAAAATTTTCAGTTTTTCTCCATTTAGTAAGATGTTGACTGTTGGTTTATGATATATGGCTTTTATCAGGTTGAGGTAGAGACCATCTATTCTGATTTCCTGTAGGGTTTGGATCATGAATGGGTGTTGGATTTTGTCAAAACTTTTTCTGCATCTATTGAGATGATCGTGCGGTTCTCGTCCTTGGCCCTGTTGATATGGTGTATGACATTTATTGCATTCCTGGGATGAATCCCACTTGATTATGGTGTATAATCTTTCTGATAACTTGCTGTATTCTATTTGGCAGTATTTTATTGAGGATTTTTGCATCTATATTCATTAGGGAGATTGGCCTATAATTTTCTTTTTTGGTTGGGTCTTTCTCTGGTTTTGGTGTTAGGGTAATACTTGTTTCCAGAAATGAGTTGGGGAGACTTGCTCCCCTTTCAATTTCATTGAAGAGTTTGAGGAGTGTTGGCATTAAGTCTTCCCTAAACTTCTTGTAGAATTCAGCAGTGAATCCATCAGGGCCCGGGCTTTTCTTTGTTGGTAGGGTCCTAGTTACATTTTCAATTTCATTAGCTGAAATTGCGTTATTCAGCAGCTTTACATCTTCTTGATTCAGCTTTGGTAATTCATAGGTTTCTAGGAATCTGTCCATTTCTTTTGTGTTATCGAATCTATGTGAGTAAAGGTTTTTGAAGTAGGTGTTGATGATCTTCTGTATTTCCACAGGGTCTGTACTGATTTTACCCTTTTCATTTCTTATTGCATGAATCTGAGTTTTTTCTTTCCTCTTTTTGATAAGGTTGGCTAGGGGTTTATCAATTTTATTTACTCTTTCAAAGAACCAACTCTTCAATTCATTAATTCTTTGTATTGTTTTCTTAGTTTGAATTGCATTAATTTCTGCTCTAATCTTAATAATTTCCTTCCTTCTTTGGGTTTTGGACTTGACTTACTCTTCATTTTCTAGAAGTTTGAGGTGCATCAGTAGGTTGTTTATGTGTGTTCTTTCCATTTTTCTGATGTGGGAGTTTAGTGTTGTAAATTTCCCTCTGAGGACTGCTTTCATTGTATCCCACAGGTTCTGGTAATTTGTATTTGCATTTTCATTCAATGGTAGATATTGTTTAATGTCTTCTTTAACCTCTTCTCTGACCCATTGGTTAGTTAAGAGAGTATTATTGAATTTCCATGTGTTTATGCAGTTATTGTAGGTTTTTTTGTCATTGATTTCCAATTTTACTGCACTATGGTCAGATAATATGCATGGAAATATTTCAGTTCCTTTGCATTTACTTAAGCATGTTTTGTGGACCAGTACATGATCTATTTTAGAGAATGACCCATGTGTAGCTGAGAAGAATGTGTATTCTGATGTTGATGGGTGGAATACTCGATATACATTTACTAGTTCCATTTGTTCACAAGTTTCATTCAGTTCTGTTATTTCTTTGCTGATTTTTTATTTGGTTGACCTGTCTGCCTGTGACAGTGGGGTGTTAAGGTCCCCTGTTAAAACTGTATTATTGTTTATTTGCTTTTTCATGTCTATTAAGAATTGTCTTACATAGTTGGGTGCTCTCATATTCGGTGCATATATATTTATGTTTGTAGTCTCTTCCCCTTGAAGTTTTCCCCTAAGCATGTAGTGACCTTCTTTATCTCTTTTGATCATTTTTGGTTTGAAGCTCATATTGTCTGCAAACATAATAACTACCCCTGCTTTTTTCTGGGTTTCTGTTGCATTGAGTATTGTTTTTCAGCCTTTGATTTTTAGCAAATTTCCTTTTGAGTGAAATGCGTTTTTTGTACACAGCATATTGTTGGGCTTTGTTTCTTAATGCACTCTGCTAGTCTGTTTGTTTTTATTGGTGAGTTGAGACCATTTACATTGATTGATATAACTGATATGTACTGGCTCATCCCTGTCATGATCTCTTTCTGTTGTTGGCTTTCTACATTTTCTATTTAATTATTTGCCCTGCTTAGTGGTTTCCTTTTGTTGTTGTTCTTAAGATTGTGGCTATCTTTGTCTCTTTCTAGAGTGTCTTTCTGTCCTCTTTGTAGTGTTGGTTTGGTGGCCATAAATTTCTTCAGTTGTTTTTTGTCATGAAAGTATCTTATTGCTCCAAAAATTTTTAATGATAGTTTTGCAGGGTCCATCAATCTGGATTGAAAGTTGTTTTCTTTCAGGATTTGAAATACTTCACTCCAAGCTCTTCTTAACTTAAAGTTTTGTGTTGAGAAGTCTGCCGTGATTCTGATAGACTTTCCTTCATAGGTGATCTGTTTCTTTTCTCTGACAGCTTATAATATTTTGTTCTTGTGCTGTATTTCTGATACCCTTATTATTATATGTCTGGGTGAGAATTTATTTTGATTGTGGTTAATTGGTGTTCTGTATGCCTCAGTTACCTGTATTTCAGATTCTCTTCCCGTGTTTGGAAAGTTTTCTGCTCTTACTTCTGTGAATAGTCTTCACAGGTCATTAGTATTGACCCCTGCTTTTTCATTTATGCCTATTAATCTTATGTTATTTCTCTTGGCATCATCTTGCAGCTGTTGAATTGTTGTTTCTTGGTTCCTCACTATTTTTAAGAGATCTTTTCTTTCATGGCCATGAGCTCCCATGCTGTCTTCAAGATCTGAGATTCTATCTTCAGCTTCATTCAAGTGGTTTTTCAAACTTTCCATGGAATTTTTCATTTCCAGCATTTCCCTTTGCATCTGTTTCATGCATTCTGTTTTTGTCTTATTGGTCATTCAAAGTTACCATCATTTTCTTAAGTTCTTCTATGTTTTTATCTTGCTCTTCTTTAGATACGCACATTTCTTCAATAATGATTCTCATTTCATTTTTTAGCTGAGAGAATATTTCTGATTTGAGTTTATAGGTTCATCAAGCTGTTTCTTTATTGTATTTGCTGTAATTTCAGAAAGTTCAGTTGTGTGTTTCCGACTGTCTTCCATTTCAGTGTCCCTTGGGCTTCTTCTCAGTGGGCTGGGGGATTGAGACTGCCTCTTGGTCTTTCATTTTGTCATTTTCTTCTAGAACCTATGTGGCTCTATGTCCTGTGGGGCTGACTGGGCATTCCCCTAGTGGGTCGCGCTGGGTCGCAGGACCTGGTCGAGCTGGATCCTATGCACAGCTAGTGAGTGTGCCCTCCCAGAGCATGCAGGTGGAGGCTCCGCCTTACTGGGTGGGGGCCAAGGCCTCCTGGTTCCAGGCAGCTAGGCAGAGTGTACCCCAGAGTGTGGTGCCACTTGGACCCTGAGTCTGGCTGCAAGGAGTTCAGCACCTCTGGCATGCCAGGCAAGCCTGGGTGAGTCCCAGGCCTATAGTGCTGGGGCCTTGTTCCTGGCTGGGCGTGGCCACAGTCTGTAGGACCTGTCATGCAGGCTGCTGCACTGAAGAATGGAGGTTGCATATGCCCTGTGCTCTGGTGGGGAGAGCCCAAGCACTCCAAGGTCCTGTAGCTATGCTGGTCAATCCCTGATGAACAGCTCTGGGGTCCTGGGCTGGGCTGGGCTCAATACCTCTGTGTCCTGCAAGGCTGGCCGGGCATTCCTCTAGTGGTTTGCACTGAGTCGTGGGACTGGGTAGAGCTGGATCCTGTGCTAGACCTGGATCCTGTGCACAGCTACTGAGTGTGCCCTCCCCCATTTTCATCTTTTGTAGTTTGAAAAGTAAACTGTTGTAAAATATAAGCTTCTCTGCATGTAATGTACTATTTAACTTTTGATAATTTCAAGATTTTCTTCCTATCTTTAGATTTTATCTACATGATTGTGATTGCCCTAGGTATGTTATATATATGTTTCATAGTATCTCTATTTGAGTGCAGTGAATTTGCTGAAGATAAAGCTTAACTGTCTTTTAACCAATTTTGAAATATTTTCTACTGTGCTTTTAGACATTTATCCTGTCTATATATTGTCTTTTTATTTCTTGGCTTTCTGATTACAAGGATGTTGATGGCTTGACAGTTTCCCACTTATCAAGTACGACCTCTTTTTTTAAAAAATCTGTTTTCTCTCTAGATTTCATTATTTGTGATCACTTATTCTTTAATTCATTAACTCCATGACCTGACAACTTCAATCAGCTATTTAAGTACAAGTGTAATTTTTATTTCCACTTTTTTACCTTATGAAAGTATATTTGGTTATTTCCACAATTTCCACTTTCCTTCTAAGTTTTATTTTTCACACATTTTTCTTTAATTCATATTTTCCATTAAATATAAATGATGGAATGCTTGAAGTGGAGTGCCAGCTTTATTGGTGTCGTGATCTGCCTAGGAAATTGGAGGAGCATACTGGGAGGCCTGGGTGGGTCCAGGAGGAAAAACTGGGGATCTGCATCTAGTCACTTGCCCCTTCCTCTCCTCCACTGTTCCCCTGAACTTCTTCCTGGACACTGACTGTTCCACTGTGCCCTTCTACATGAGGCTGCTGCCTTGCAACTTTCTGACTGTAGGCTGAATTTTTGAAAAGCACGTGCTAAATTAAACCTCTCTTTGAATTCTTGACAACATGAATGAGGCTGTGTGTTCAATCCCCAGCTCAGAGAAAAACACTAAAGTAAGGAAAAAAAGTAAATAAAAGAGACTCTAAAAAACTTAATGACTACTTCCATCATAAGTAGAATCTGCCACCTATGAACCAGAGAGCAGAACTTCATCAGACAAAAAAAAAATCAGTGATTTGATCTTATACTTTCTGAACTCTAAATCTGTGAGATATTACTATTTTTTAATTTTAAAAAGAAAAAAGTAAAAAAAGCAACAAAGCAAAATTTCAAAACAGGGTAGTAAAAACCACATCTATTTTTATCCATTCCTCTGGTGATGGCCATTTGGGTTGTTGCCAAGATTTAACTATTACAAATTGTGCTACTGTAAACATGGGTACACATATATCACTGTGATACGATGTTTTTAATTCTTCTAGGAAGCTACCCAGAAGGGGAATCACTGGGTGAATGAAATCTTTAATCCTAGGTTTTTGAGGAATCTCTACACTGATTTTCACAGTGGTCGCATCAGTTCACACTCCCTCCAACAGTGAAGAAGGGTCTTGTTTCCCCACAGGCCTTCCAGCATGTGTTATTCGTTGATTTTTTTGTTGATAACCATTCTTTCTGGAGTGAGATGGAATCTGAGTGTTTTTTTAATTTGCACCTCTCAAATGACAAATGATGTTGAAAATTTTTTCATGTATTTATTTGCCATTTGTATTTCTTCATCTGATAAGTGTGTATTCATTTCAGATGTCCATTTTTGGATTGGTTCTTCGAATTTCAGAGATCCAATTTTTTTCAATTCTTTATATATTCTAAAAGTGAATCTTCTGTTTGAAGGACAGTGGACTGTAATTTTTTTCTCCACTCTGTAGGTTGTCTTTTCACTCTTTTGATTTCTTTTGTTGTACAAAAGCTTTTTAATAGGATAAGATCCCATTTGTTGGTTGTTTGTAATATTTCCCTTGCAGCCTGGGTTTTGTCCATGAAATCTCTGCCTACACCTATGTCTTCAAGATTTCTCCCTATTTTCTGTTTCAGTAAATTTAGTGTTTCAGTTTTAATATTTAGATCTTTGATCCATTTTGACTTGAGTTTAGTACATAGTAATAGCCATGGGCCTATTGTTTCTAAAATGCTAGTGAAGGAATTTGATTGCCATCATTCTGACCAAAGATCCCTCTAAAGCCCCTTACCAGGGCAGTGGTATTTATTGACTCATAACATAATGAGCCTGGCTATCCCAGTGACTCATATCATTATCCAGTCCTGCTACTGACAACAACCTATTCCCCGTACATTTCCAAGCCTTGACCTTGGACAAGCATCCTTGGCAGGTTGATAGATATAACTCCTGTTCTCTGAACTCCCTGCCCACCTTATAACCTTATAAAACATTCCATAGCCTTAGGAGAAATCTAGTCTGTAGTGTCAGAGTGGGGCCTCTCAGGTTTGTTCTGAAATAAAACTGTCCTGTTGAGCCCGTATCTCTGTTTCTTTTCATTCTTTTTTTCCTAACAACCAGTTCATGGCATTTTATTATAGAATCCCAAGTGGGTTAGGATATTTTCTTAGAACACAAATGATGTCAAAATTGTTTAGTCATTAACATTTATTGTTAGCTTTATTCTCTGATTCCTAGGTAGAAATAGATCTTGCCAAGACTATTTAAGTTCTCCCAATCTTAAAAAAAAAAGAGCCACAATAAATGTCAAGGAAACAATGCCTCTCTAGTTATCAGAAGTTTAATTTTAGTCAAGACCAAAAGGAGAAAGTTGGTTTTAAATATACAGTGTCTCTCTTTCTAATACCACCACTAATAATTTTTCTTCCATCTTTCCCTCCTTTGCATTAGTTCTGACACATATCTCTTTTAAAAGTCTTTTCTCAAGTAAGGTTTTTTCCATAGCTAGTAAAAAATAAATACTCAAAGATTCAACCCACTTAAGAAGATGCCCCCATCTTCTAAATATATTCTGCAATTGTCCCTAGGCATTTAGGAATTCAAACACAAACCAGGATGATAGGGGGGAATTTCACATCGCTGACTGGTTTTCAATGTTCCATTTAGATTTAGTCTACAGCTAGAGGAACAAACTAGAGCAAAAGAATATTCAGAGCCTGTTCCAACTGAGTTCACTAGGGAGTAACAAAAGTTTGTCAGCCATGTTCCTCCCTAGGAAGTATGTGCATATGTCTGTAGTGCCTTCTCTGCTGCTATCTGCCAGCTGAGTAAAGAAGTAGCTAAAGCTACAGTATTCAACGGGTTGGCAATTCAGGGATTAAATAAACCAGCCAAATCTTCTCAGGAGACATGACTAACATCTGCTGTGGCTTGGCAAATTTAAGCAAGCATCTATGAGACAGATACATTGAGGAATTTCAAACTTCAAAGAAGTTTGCATCACTTTGCCACTTTCTCTTTTCTTTCTTTCTTGTATCTTTCTTTTTTCTTTTCTTTTTTTCTTTTTCTTTTTTGTTTTTTGAGACGGGGTATCTATTTTTTTGAGACGGGGTATCATTATGTAGTGCAGGCTGACTTCAAAATTACAGAGATCTCTGCCCTCAGCTTTCTGAGTCCTGGGATTATAGGCATGTGCCACCATGCCCAGCAAAGGATCTTTAAGGTTAATGAGTTGTTCACATCTACAAATTTGTAAGTTTTACAGTTTTTTTTCTTCAAAATCAGCTTAAAGTATTCAGCAGAACTTTGTTTTATGAAACCAGATTTCTTTTTAATCAGATTATGTTTCAAGTTTTTCTCTTTTAGGCTCATTTTTGTACTTGAAGTGCCCTTATCTTTACCTATAACATAAAAGATACAGGAAGATTTACCAAAACTTATATCTTCTGAATGATTTTCTACCACTTATAATTTTAGATTATGAGAGCCAAGGCGTTATATTTTCTTACCTAGTATTTAGGTGTTAAGCTAATGATGTAAGTGAAATTCTCTTGGCTAATATATTGACCTCGATATTGAATAATATAATTTAGATTATACTATATACCTCTTAGACAAAGAAACTTTTGTGAAGATGTTTTATCAATTTATGATTAAATTTAGTACTCATGGAACATAATTAAAGATACCAGTTATTAAATGATAGCCTTAAATTCAAGGAAATATCAGTGGCATACAAATAAAAGAAACAACACCTTATGTTTTTAATTTAAAATATTTATTTTATAAAATTTTCTTTTTGAATTCCTAACTCTACTTAAAGATCATTTTTCTCATTGAAGTTGCTTCATTTTCTCGAGGGAAAATAACCATTCTGGACATTAGATATCTTCCCATGCATATGTCAGCACATTGCACACATTTTGATGGAAACACATTTTACTCATAAGTTTGTTCACTGTATTATACTGAGATTTCTGTCCATGTTTATTAAATGTTTTTATTATAAATACATGGCAGATGGATATGCATATATGACAGAAAATAAATGAATGAGAGATTTTAAGGTGTATTGTGGAGTCACTATGTAAACTCTTTTGCTATCATTTAACAATGGAAAGGGTTAGCAATTCAAAGTCTGTTTTTTTATTTAAGAGAAAAAAGACACAGAAAAGAAAAGCAAAAAGCAAAAGAGACAAACAACAGCAGCAAATCCAATACAATAACAGTATAGATTTACAAAACAAGATAATAGGTATTTGACAATGGTTGCAATATTGTATATCATTACCTTCAAAAGTGATGCTTAGATTAACAGATATAGACATGTAAAATTGATCTAATCATATGAGTATTAACTGTTCTTTTCCAATAACTAATACATTTAGTAGTATCGTCATTTTAGCTATCTTAAGTATGTGTGTGTGTGTATATATATATATATTTTTTTCCTTTTCCCTTCCTTCTTTCCTCCTTTCCCCTATTTCAGAGTCTGTTTTACACAAATATCTATAATAGCAAAAAAAAGTCTTTACTTTAGTTGAAATACAGTCAAACATTATTTCAATAGTTTCTCACAAGTTCCAGTAAATGGTGACTCATAGGCAGGTCACCTTTAGGCAAAAAAGTAAAGAACAAAGTGTCTATACTTTCCTGTGCCAAAAACTGAACAAAAAAGGTGAGCAATTTAAATAGCATTGCTTTAATTAAATGAAGGTAAGCTAATATGAAAATAAGGTAAAATTTTTGGGCTTTAAAAACTTTAACGAAAAGCCAGACACTTCTAGCTCCACTTGAAAATCTATGCTAAGAGTCAAGACTGACCTATTCATTGGTGTTTACCTTACATTAAACTTCAAATCCTTTTTGCAAAAACATTTATGTGACTCCAGAATGTTCATATTTACTCACAGGTAAAACTATTTTGCCTGCAAGCATGCTCTTTTATATATAAATCAACTCTCTCTTCATTCCAATATTAGTTCCTCTGTAAAAACTGAAATATATATTGTGCAGACATATGTCTTAAAATCAGAATCATAACGCAATTTATCTTCTTCATAAAAATTCTCTTTGATTTTAAGCCAATACTTATAATCTGTTTTGTGATAAATTGTAAACATTAAAATACATATGTATTATGTAAATATATATGTGTATTGAATTTATAATATTGTGAACACTTACCAGTTTCTGTTGAGATTATATAAGCATATAAAGTAAGTCACAATTACTTTATATATAAATATCTGAATTTAGAAACTGGTGATCTAATTTCATATATCAATTTATTCTCACTTTTAGATTTTGAGGGATGAGGAATATAGCTCAGCAGCACAGTGCCTGCCTGGCAAGTGCAAGGTACTGAGTTCAATTCCTGGCACAGAAAAGAAAAAAACTGGGCTAGACTTTGAATTTAAATATTTTGTTATTTTAATATCTTAATAATGTACAATTAAAGATTAAGAATCAAGATTGTGTTCTGGCAGGAAATTAATTAAATCACTAGATAGTTTAGACTCACTTTATCTCTAAAAGTAGTTTCAGGACCATGTCAATCCCAACCTATCTCCCAAAAGAACACATTTTAATGGATGACACTTAAAATTACACTCTCAGACCGACAGTGATCTTTGAATCATGTTTAAACAACAAGACTTAAAAATAATTTGGGGCATTCTTTGAGGTCATAAAAATATATCATGTCCTATTTCTACTATCTTTTAAAATTTTCCAAGTCTGTAAATATAAGGGCAAGTCTAAAAAAATTTGACAATTAGCATTAAAATTTTTAATCATCTATCTCTTCAAACTCTGTAGTAGTTACCATACTTCTCTATAGAAATAGAAAAACAACACTTGCCTTAATATTTTGTCATTATTGATGGAATAATTAACTGATGCTTTGAAAATATCATTGACTATACAACACGGTTACTTGAATTAGCTCAATCCAAACAGAAGACTATGTGTAATTTTTGACTTTTATGGGGAAAATTTTTCAGTCCTTGGTCAGACAATCATGGTGAGACAGTAGGAGAGTTAGGTATATAACTCCTTTTTTCTAAGTGTAGATGATGGAAGTTGACTGACAGCTTATTCTGAGAATACTGGAAATAAGCAATATAGGTTTGAGTTGCTGCTTCCTGATTACAAAGAAATATTCCTCTATAGGTTGCATTTTATTCAAGGTTCCTTCATGGTGAATCTGTAATGTCCTCTGATCACATTGCCTTTCATATTATCATATCTCATAATTGTTATTTTGTATATTTATCACCTTCACTGAAGTTTTTAAATTCAAAAATATATTGCTATACTTATGCGTCTGTCCATAGTCTTTATCTCATAAAATGGCTAGAAAACTATGTGTGGTAAATCAGTGGTCTCCATCTTTTTGTCTCCATGGACTGATTTCATAGAAGACGGTATTTCTCCTGACCAGGGAGTGAGATTCAACAGCATTACGTTTATTGTGCACTTTATGTCTATTATTCTCACATTACAATGTATAATAAAATAAATATAGAACTTACCATAAAGCACAATCAGGGGAATTTTGAGTGTGTTTTCCTACAAACAGACCACCCTGTCTGCAGGTGATATGCTGCATATGTCCAGTCTTTTCCGTGATCTCACTTTGGTTGCTGATGCTATAGAAAGCAGTGCCTCACGAAGATAGGATGTTGGAAATGGAAGCTGGTTTTTCACTGTTTTTGTGGCAATCTCAGGATATTTAACTTTTACTTTAGTCCAGAAAATATGGAGAATTGAAATTGTCTCAAATATAACTACTATCATTTGTGATCTTAAGCAATCTATCCTCTTCTATCGCGGACTAAGTCAATATACCTGACTTCATCACAAATGGGTTGCGAGACCATTCCTTCTGAATTTAGAAGTCTCTTGCTATTGTTTTCTTTTGAAAGCTGAGACAGGTGATCATGCACTAGATGGGAAAAAGCCTCAGTATCTTTCAAAATGTCTGCTAATGTTTGAAACGTGTCAATAATCTCAGTGTTCACTTCTACTCTAATTGTTCTGGCTTGGCTTTGAACACAACCACTTTATGTATCTCTCAATTTAAGCAAAGTTGTTGATGTCCTCTGAATGACAAATAAAGTTCAATGAGCAGCTTGAATGTGTCACACAGATAGGCAAGTTTTGTAACACATTCTGTGTCACTGAAAAGTGTGACCAGCAGATTTTTTTTCTAAATAAAATCTCAGGAGTGCCTCTCATAACTGAAAAATGCTGGTCAAAAATCTGTCTTAGGAAACTATCTGATTTCTGTGTATAAGTGAAGCTGTGTGACTGTGTCCATCTCCAGAACTGCATGCATAAATGAAAGCTAACTGCCTGTACTTTCAAGTGGTTGGTAGTTTTTTCACATCCTACAAAACATTAAGTTCTGGTGACATTTTCACTCTATCCAACATTTCCCTATATATGACACTAGTCATATATAGACTAGTATTTAGAAGAAACCTCTTTGACCAAATTAGTGAAACCAGAAAACTATCCAGTCTTGGTAGTTGCTCCATTCAAGTGTGTATTGACCCAAGATGACCAGTTTTGTTTTCCTAATATGTAATTGTTTGAAGATTGAGTAGCTCTGGGTTTATAGTATTTTTTGGCAACCAGAGTGCACACAAACATATTCTCATATACATTTTCCTGAAAAAGAATATATTTTAATAAAAATCATTGCCTTGTTTTCAACATGGGCATATTTGTGAACCTGGATTATGTACCATGGTTATTCATTAAACCTCTCTAACAAGTGTGGCTCAATATTTTATCAATTAATCTATTTATAGGGCTAGCTAAATGAGGAATATGTGCCACTTTTTGAAAGTTCAAGACAAATGTTTTAGCAGCAGGAAGGATTAACTCTTCACCAACAATAAATGTCTTATTTACTTAACAATGGCATTAGCCACTAAGAATAATATTCTCAATTCAGAAAAATTTGATGAAATCATGGCGCTTAATAATTGTTTCTGTTTTTTAAGTTCAGTTTTTTTTCTTTTGAAAATCTCCAAAGACTTGTCTTTTAATTCAAGGTGCTTGATCTCCATATGGTTCTCCAAGCAATTTTGAAGATTTTATGGGTTCCTTGTATAACTGATTGCCACATATTGCACAAAGTGAGCTTGGGCAATGTGAGTTAGCTGTTGTGATAAATGTTTAACTCAAATAGGACTCTTTCGATTTTCATTTCAATGTATCTTTCTTTTTATTACCAGATTTGGTCTTCTGCTTTCTCATCATTAGTTCCTTTTACCTTTTCAAGGAAGCTCTCTGGTGATATTAGTATCATATTCATTTTGGATAGTGTTGACTTGTGTGTTTATCAAAACTTTAATTGAGAAAAAAGAGTCAAATGTAAATTATAAATGAAATAATGTGCAAGTCATGAAGGACTAAAAGAAATGTTGATTTTGACTTAATGCCTGCCACCACATGCAGCTATGCAGTCAAAGTGCCTCAGCTAGCTTGCCACAATAAAATCTGCCACCAGAGAAAATTTAATTCTCACTTGCCACTCACTGACAAGTTTTCCACAGTATGTACAAGAAACTGATTTATTATGGTCTCTGAGCAATCGAACTTCTCTGTATGTTAATCACTATTTACAGCAACCTTCGCTACTAGCATCACCCCATCAGCTCTGCTTCAGATTATCAGGCATTACATTCTCTTAAGGAGTGTGCAACCTAGATATCTTGCATCCCCAATTCACAGTAGTGATTACACTCTTATGAGAACAGAATGCTGCCACTGATTTGACAAGTGGCAGAGCACAGACAGTACTGCAAGTGATGGAGAGCAACTGTAAATATGGATGAAGTTTCATTCACTTTCCACTGCTCACCTCCTCCTGTCAGATCACAAACCATTACCAGTCTGTGGTCCTGTGCTAAATGATTGAATTTTTAAATATTTTGATACATGAATGTATCTGTAGTTATAAATGTATAGATAAAGAAAATCTGTGGAAAGTAGGTGCTAATACTCCTGGGATGGATAATTTCTCATTTAATATTATACCAAAAGAGGAAGGTCTTTTTGTTTTGTTTTGTTTTGTTGCTTCCTTAAAATATACCTACAGATCACTTTACTAGGGTATAAAATGCACTTTCTGTACTCTAGCTTTCAATTCATTTTGATATCATGAAAAGCAAAATTGTAATAACTAACTTCAGGATACCACAAGGCTAATTTTATGTCAGGGCTCTGTCATGTCCTTTAAAATTTTGAGCTTGCATGAAGGTCAATTTCAGTAATTACAATTGTTGATATTGTTAATTGCTCTGTGGTTTACTAGCACAACTAGAGTAGTTCTAGGTAATCTACTAGAGTAGGAACCTACAAATTCTTAATTCAGAAAATGAGTAATTCCATTCCATCCTTTAATCCATTTACTATTTCACACCAGGCATTTTGTAGATAATAATAAAGTGTCTATGTTCTTTGATCTCAAGAAGTGTAATACTTTATTACAAATATAGACAATCATCAAATGAAACTATGGACACTATATTTTTCAATGAAAGAAGTAAATGTATTTCTGAATCAAAATAACAGAAGTCAACTCAAGATTGAATAGTTAGGAAGTTTCTTTGAACAAGGAAATGTTTAAATTGATAACAGAAAATTAAGAAAGACCGAGACATGAAATGAGCTGAGAATTTACAATTTCAGGAAAGGAGAACTAATTGTACAAAATCTGAGTCACCTGATCACACTATGTAGTAGTGGAAAAATGATGTAATGCTGAAGAAGTAAGGGATAATGGAGATAGACATAATGGAGAGAGAGAAGAGTTAGAGTAAGATAATTTGCAATATTTCTATGATATCAAAGTGTCAGTGACACATAGGAGTTGGGCTTTGACTATCAGAAAAAAGTCATGGTTTAATAGATGTCTTAGTTACTTTTCGCTCGTTGCTGAGATGAAATACCTGACACCCAAAATTAGGGAAGGAAAGGTTTATTCTTACAGTTTCTCGGGAGTTTCAGTCCATAAAGTTGGCTCCAAGGCAGCATGGGGTGATGGGGCTACTGTTCATGGTGGCTGCAAGCTGCAAGGTGCACTGGCGAGAGAGAGAGGCAGAAGAGGAAGCGCAAGAGGAAGACCCGCCTTCCCTTACACGGTATGTTGGCTCCACCCCTGGGCGGGTACAGCCAACCAAACACAAGCAAGTACCAAACTTAGCCCATCAAAAGTATGTGAGGACTTGGGGGTACATAGCATATCACCCAATATAATAGATGAACATAAAAATTTTTCACTTTACCTAGTTTCAATTTTATGCAAATATATTTGATAATTTAGAAAGAACAGGAAGTGTAGTCTAGTTAAGTGACAGAGTGTATATATATACATATAGTATTTAAAATGTACATTAAAAAGCAAATTAAGCAGATAGCTTTGGATAAACCTAAGGAATTCTGGTTTTACACACATGTGAAAATAGCAATTTAAGAACGTTAATAATTTTAATTCTTTGCAGTAGCAATGATTAAGACTGAGAATAACCCAGGAGCTTGCAAGACATTTTTTTTTGCACATTGTATGAGTAAAACCAAGTGATAAGAGCAAAACTTGTCTCCAAATATCGTAATAAAGAATAGCATTAATAATGAGGACAGGAAAGCCAAGTACGAAGGCAATGTTTTCTAAGTTTTCCTTTATAAAGTGAAGATAAATGTTTTGATAAGTAAAAGATATTTGAGGAAAAAACAGGAGATTTTACATTTTGAGAATATTCAATCATAGTTACTGGTGAATAGAAAAGAAATGAAGGAGATATAAGCTTAATATATAAGGAAAGAAGTGAAAGATCAGTCAAACTCTTGAGAAGGTTGAGACCATTAAAAACAGACACAGGACAGCATTTGGTATCAAGTATTAGAGTACTTATTCTATGGTAAAGAGATTAACACAGCAGAAGGTGGATGCAAAAACAAGGAGTTGTGGAGATTTTTATTTTGATAAATAAAGGGGCTCTAATTGATACTTTTAAATTTTTTAAAGAAAATTATGCGAGGTATCTACTAAAGGATAGTTCATAACACGATCTGAAATGAATTAGTTCAATTCTTTGAGCCTCAATTTATTTATTTATGTATTTATTGCAATAATATCAATAACGTTTCACATTCTGGGAAATAAAAACTGAGACACTATCTAAATTTATGCTCAGTAAATCCTTTTTTATTTTATTTTATGCCACATTCACTGTTGCATATTATGACTGTTTAAATTTAGTTGCTTTTAAACTATGGTACATTTATATCATTATGCCATCTAGTCTTTATTAATGAACATACTATGGAGTAGATTAAGTTACTTACTTCAGTAAACTTCTGTAAGTCTCAGAACCAGAGGATAATTGGATTTGTGGCTATGATCTTAATTATTTTACTACTTCATTGGACAACTCTAGCAGTACTGTGCACTTACACACCAATCTATATTGGTAAATTACACAATCTGTGGAGGCAGACTTGATACCATCAGATTACATAAAAATATTGCATTTTATGTTTAAAGAAGGATAAATACAGAAAATGATGATATTTTCCAAAATCCTTCAGGTAGTGGAAAGAAACATTATCTCTGAAATGCAGGTCTTCTTATCCTTAGAGTATTAGGTTTTCATTTTCATTATATTTTAACTTTTAGTTTTCAATTATGTGTTTAGGAGTAGTGGAGATACTATGCTTCAATACATGTTTCTTTTGAAAGTATCTTCATTCAGTTAGTCTTTCTGAAACATAACCTTGAAGTAATTTGTTAGTTTCTTGTTGATTTTATCTCAACAAGTTTGTCAACACATAATTCAGCATTTGTGAATGAGAATGAAAAAGAAAAAAAAGTACTTGTCTCACCATGACTTGTATTACTTTAATGGTGAAAGTTAAAATTAGTGAAAATTGCTTTCAATTATATTTTATAATTTGACTGCTGTATTTTAAAATTTTTATGGGTTAGCTGTAATATTATGCATCTTCTTGTACCTACAATCATTTTTCTTACCACAATGAAATAAGAACTGAATATGCTGCCTATTCATGCAATCAGAGTTCAATCTCTAAATTACCACAATAAACTTAAAAGAATCCTGTAATCATACAGATAATCAAGAGAAGATTTTAGGGCAAAAGTTCAAATGGATTTATATATCATACTACATTAAGTCTAATACTAAAAACAAGATCCAAAAAGTATTTGGATTCTATTTTTGGAACTGACAGAATAAGTGCTTTACACCATAATTTACATTAACTTTTATAGTAAATTTTAAATATCTTTGAAGTTAAAATAATTTTAGCATGTTAAATAAATTTAAACAATATGTTATAGACTACAGAGCTGAATGACCAAAAAGTGGTTTTACTTGCAGTTATTAAAAAAACTACTTCTTTGACATAGCATTTAAATTTTTCTTCAAGCAATTTCCATACAAAGAGCAGGCTTTGGTTCATCAATCAATTCAAATAATAATGTGAATAACACCAATAGAAAAAGTATTTTTACTTTTCCAGATTAGTTGTCTCCTTGATTTTATGACTTACAATATTTTATTTTTTACAAATTTTAGCACAAATATACAGAAACGTGTGTGTTATACATGCATAAAAGAAACCTGTGTAAGTGAAGTTCCTTCCTTATGCTTTATCCATATTTTTGTGAGTTTTTTAATACTGCTACTCAAGACATGTCTGCATTTTTGTGACAAGGTAAATGAAATACATGAACAATGTTTTCAACTGGCAAAATAGTATGGGATTTAAGGTATTCCTTCAAGTGCTAATCTACATACCTGATTCCATAACTTCAAATCTGGTGAATGAAATTCCAGTCCAATTGCAGTGAGACAATACTGACTTTTCATAAAATATAAGTTAAATATAAGAAATAATATAGTTTACTCTCCTTGGATCTGTAACATCATTCTTTTTACCAAGAGAGCTAGATATAAAAGAGGGAGTATGAAGTGTCAAGAGGTATGGAGCAATAGAAGAATAATGTTCTCCCACTAATAAGCTGTGTTACCATAATTACACTAGAACCACTGATTTTTGAATGATCGAATTAAGAGATCAACAAATCTATACACAGAAATCAGGTCCAGATTAAAATAAGGAGTTTCCACTGTATTTACTGAAATATAGTGTAGTGATTTAGTATTCTCATTTTTAATAAAATTATGACTTTTCTTACATTCAGATAAAAATATCGGTGATTTAGAAAAATGTAAAAAAACTAAATAAATGATCAATTTTCTTTTAAATTTGAGTATATTGGAATCAAAACTTTTTCTACCTACAAAATTTTCATTTGCATCATTTTTTAATATGAGTATTTGTTTAATGGGCCCTGCATTCAGTCAAACAAAAAACAATCTTGAGAAGGGGAATGATTGTGGTGAAGCAATCTTATCCAAATGAACTGAGAAAATGCCAAAAATGTTATTCACACCTGAGATTCAGTTTCTGTGCCTCTGTCTCACATTACTACTGTAAATGAACAGTCCTGGGGTTTCTATGAATCTATTGAGGATGTCATTTTTCAGACGACTGTGTAACCTGGAAAGCAGCATGGAAAATCTTTTAACAAACAGAAAATCTCAAGTAGAAAACCTAACAACTGAGTTAAAAGAAAATACAACTTTTATAGTCTCAGATCACAGAGTTTTCTAATTTGTCAGTATGTATAATAGTGCTCCCCAGAAGATCAAAGCTAAAGGCTTAAATATTTGGATAAAAATCACAAAGTCATCTTGATTAGGTTCTGGCCAGAAGGTAGGTATCCTGACATCCAAGCAAATAATTGATTTTTTCTGATCCCCAATTGTCTTGTGTCACTTTTAGCTATGAATAAAAATCACCTTATGTCTTTCCAACTTTTGATATCTCCTTTCTCAAGAAAATTTACTGGGTTATAATTAACAAATATTAACAGACCATAGTTAAACAATAATTTAAATAAAATGTGAACACTCATATTAGAGGAAACTTGGAATTCAGAATAAAACATCATTTGTAACAATGATTAATTTATGTTATCCTAACAATCTCCATTTAGATTGAAAAATTTTCACCCTGGTTCAAATTTTATGTATAGTCTACTAATTTATAATGCTACTAATACTACTAAGCTTAAACATTGTTTTTTACACTAAGAACATTTTGAGAGCAATAGTCATATCCTTTCTTATATTGCCCTACTAGAACCTTTTCATGATTATCAAAACTGTAAATGAGGTATCTCACTGTTTTAACTTAATTACTGTTTGTCCTAATAGTAGTAGTAAAAAATAGCACGATTGGATTGGAAGATCATTCTCCATCTATCCACTCGAATTTGGACAACACTCTAGGGCCAGTCTTCCTTCCATTGTTCTAAGAGTGGTAAATAAAAAAGAAAAAAGAAAACTACCAAAAAGTTCCCCCCAAAAGAAAAACAAAACAAAATAAAAACCTTAAGAAATCCCTATAGCTCCCAGTCAGAGCACTTGCATGTTAGATCTCTGGCCTGACCTCGAATAACCTTTACTCCACTTGCACTTCATTAAAGACTCATAAATACGGACTTCATCTCGTGTATGCGATTTAATCAGAGTGAACTGTAGGACAGGAATGGATTATGTTGTCTCTGAGATGACTCAGAACCCTGTCAATTATTCCTGTCACTCTTATCCAGTAAGAGGCAGTCAGAGTGGGGTACAAATCTTTTAAAATCCAAACACTTGAGCCATCTGTGTGCTTCTTATTTTCTTGTCATTGTGACACCATTTTTCTGTTCTTGTCTTCTTTTTCTTTCTGTTGCCATGGACCTGTCCTGAGCCCATTGGGTTGGTTACTTTTCACTCATTGCTGAGACAAAACACCTGACACCCAAAATGAAGGAAGGAAAGGTTTATTTATCTTACAGTTTTTGGAGATTTCAGTCCATAATTGGCTGGCTCCAAGACAGGGTGCATGGCACTGGGGCAACACTTCAAGGCAGCAGCTGGGCAAAAGCAGCCAGAGCAAAATGAGGCAAGAGCAAACCTCTTTTTCTTCCTTATATTGTACACAGGACACCCCCCATTCCAGGGTGGGTGTAGAATTCACAAATCTCCTTGCCTTCCTTTGCACAGGATGAGGATATTTACAAAGTAAGAACTCTGGCTCCCTGCTGAGTCTCTCAGTTAAACTTCTGACTTTCTCAAATTGACACAATGAACAGGTAACTGCTCGTGCTCTACATGCCAGGATGTAGAGCTGCTGAGTTACTTAATTAAGCATCTAGACTTCTCAAGTTGACGCAATGTATAAACCATAACACCCAGATTCCTGTTAGCTTTTACAAATGGAGTCACTTTTTTTATAATTGATGTACCCTTGCAAATTTTTGTTTCATGTACATAAAAACCTGGAATCCATCAGATCCATCACGTGGTATCATTTCTTGGTGAGTGCCACAGGTGACAACAGCCAAGAGATAGAAACCAGCCAGCACCCAGAAGAAAACCAGCCCAAAAGGAAGGTAATTCCCTTCTAGTGGCAATTTTCTTCTCTTTTTTTCTTCTTACAATTCTCTCATAATTCTAGTTATGGGCAAAGGACAGATAGCTGACTACCATTTGGAATGACAGTCACATTAGTAAAGACTGGGATGGAAAGTGACCTAGCTGTGGAGCAAAGACTTTGGTCATTGGAGGAACTGGGATGGCTCCCATATATTGGGTGAGTTTGTGTTTGTGCAGCCCCCAGTTTTGCTGTAGATCCTTGCACCATGGGAGTTCTCTTTCAGTGACTTGGATTTCCCATACCCCTACAGAGATGTAGCTTAGCCAATAAAAATAAGGTGGCCAACTTACTTGTGCCCTGCATTCCCTGGACCTTACCAGTAAACTAGGGTCCAATGCCCTGGCCTCCAAACGATTCACTAGTATGCTTTCTTGATGTGTTTCATTTGGGACAAAGAGGCCTGTGAGGTGCAGTGGGTTGGGCAGCATGCTCTGTCCCGTGTGGATTTAGATGGCCATTGGATAGTGGTCAGCATTGTTTGTGGGGCCTGGTGGAGGCTCACATTGAGAATGTATCTTTCTATGTACTTTTATTCTCTCTCTCTCTCTTGAGGAAACTCTTGTTCCCTTCTTGTCTCTGCTCTCAGGCTTTCATCTATCACGGAACTCAAATTCTCTGACTTCATCAAGTTGGTGAACTGAATGAGGCAGAAAGTTGAATATTGAACTTTGTCCCTAGGATTTATACACGTAGGGAACAGAAAGAAAAACTTACATTCCTTGTAAAAGAGCAATTTTGTGTCAGCAGTGGTGACTGTGAGAGGAGGCTGTGGTGACTATTTTTCTAGGTACTAAAACTTGTCTGTAACTATCTTTTTCTTGGTTTACTGCTCTAATTCTAGCTCTCTTTCTCTTTCGATTCTACTTTGTTTTTGTATTTGTTTGATTGTGATAATGGTGCCCTTAAGTTTATGTTCTCATCTAAAAGGATGTATTACCTATAATTGTTGAATTTTGTAGTTTTCATCTTATCACATCCTTTTGTTGTGTGATCTAGCAACATGGAGGGTTTTATTGTTAAAAGCACTTAGTACCCATCCTTGGGAATGCATGCTATGATGTTAGTTTTTTAGCTGGCTTGAAACATCCAGGCAATAAAGCAACTCAGCTCCAGACTCCTTGTCCACAAGATGGGTAATAGCCATTGGGGCAGATCCAAATATTAAGAAGAAGTTAGCACTGCTGCCCACACAAGGCCAGATACTTCTTGTCCCTAAGGGTCCTGCTTTATCAGGGGACATCATGTTGATATTTGGACACATTATAGATCTAGAAGATTCTCCATAAGATTATCATGTGGGAATTGACCCAGGGAAAGGCTCTGTAAGCTTTCTATGAGTGAATTCCAAGAGATCAGCCTTACCAGAGGGGTTGAAGAGCTTGGGGAAGTATTAGGAGATGCCCTTTAGGATTCCCATACATGGATTGAGTGTTGACTCAAGGAAAGGCCCATAAGGCTCATGCAACTCCTCCTGCCCACAAAAGCCATTTTAGAGTATACTTCACCCATCCTACCTGGCTCGCTGGTTAAATATCTTCTTAACAGATCCCCTTTTTCAATTGTGGATATTCAGCAATAGAAACAGAAACAGGGTAAATTTTCTGAGCATTACAAAATTTTGCTGATGTTTTCATACTCTAATGATGACTTTTGATCTGACCTAGCCAGATATCCAGGTCATCCTGGTTTCTTGATGCACAATGGTAAAAAGAAAAGATTTGTAACAGCTACAAAGCACACTAAAGATGAAGCCTTAATCTTTACCTTAATCTCTACTATCATGAAAGAAAATAATAATTTAAGAGAGAATCTAGTGAAAAATTAATGTTTATTATTATTAATTTTTTGGCTACGAGAATGTTGGTTCCTTGTCAGTTCCATAGACTACATCCACTTTACCAATATCAAGCCACAGAGAGACTATCACCTATACAAAATCTCAGCACCATTAATGAAGCTATGGTACCTTTTCACTCATCAGCAACAGAATAATACACCATTTTAGAACAGATCTCAGGAAACATTATCCCTTTTTTTCTATCTCTGTGAAACCTAAGTCCCAATACTTGTTTGCTTTTGAATGGAAAGATTCCCAAAAAGGATTTTACCAACACTGTACTGCCTCAGTGTTTTAGAGGTAGCCCATACATTTTTTTCATAAGCCTTAGTTCCAGTTCTAAGGTCCTTCAAAGGTTAAAAGGGCAGGGCAATTACAGTACACAAATAACCTCTGAATTGTAGCCCCACAAAGGAGTTATATGATAAAAACACAGTTAAGACTTAATTCACTATTAAAAATATTTTAAAGTGTTTCAACATAAGGCCCAGATTTCTCAACAAATGTGACATATCTGGGATACGATTTAATACAAAAAGAAAAAAAAATAAAGCAGTCCTTAAGGAGAACAGGCAATTTGCTATGTAGGTCCTCTGGAGTCGAAACAGCACCTGAGAGTTTTCTTGGGAATGGTCGGCTTCTTCCACATTTCAATATTCCATTGTGAAATAATAGTCAAACTTCAATATGAGGCCACCAAACAGAAATGGAACTCTTGAAATAGTAGCCACTCTAAAAATCTTCCAGGACTTTATACAGTCACTGAAACCAAGTCTAATATTAAGAATACCAGTTATAACTAAGCCTTTTTGCCTTTTCATGACTGAAATACAGGGTCTACTCACAAAAGTGCTAAACCAGTATCTAGGCCAGGAATACTGACTGACCAGTTGCCTACTTTTCCAAAAGACTAGATGGAGTGATATCTGCATCTAGCTAGCTGCCTGCAACAATAGCTGCTATGGCACTCTTAGTTCAGAAATCTTCTAAAACAAACTTGGAAAAAAACTGTCTTAAATCAACATCAGTTTAAGCTTCTGTTAGAACTCAAAGGACATTTTTGGATGATGAGAGAAAACCTCACTAAATATCAGGTCACCGTTATTGAAAACTCATATGTCTCTCGTCAATCTTGAGCCATTCTAAACCCAATCTCTTCTTTATTAACAAACAGGCATAAAATAAATTTGATTAAGCCATTACCTGGAATTATGCCACCTGCTCTGATATGGAGGACTGGTCATGTACAAGGACGGATAGCACATCATTCAGTGATGGTAGCAATTTCACAAAAGATTGCATTTGGAAGGTAAATCATGCCATAGTCAGCCCTACCTAAGCCATTGAAGTAAAAAGACTTTATCTTGGGGCATCTTCCCAAAAGGTAGAATATATTGGCCTCACCTGGGGCTCTCCAATTTTCCCAAGGCAAGAGAACCAATATATACACTAACTCTAAATTTGCCTTTCTGGTCTCATGCTCATGCAGCCATCTGCGAAATAAAGGGGACCTTTGGCTGGTGACCAGTAGCCAATAAGACATGGACCAGAGATCCTAAATCTCCTTAAGGTGGTAAATCTCCCAAGGGAGATAGCAGTTGTTCATTCCTGGTGACTTTAAGCCTCTTGAACCCTATCTCTCAGTTATTCTAAGTGTGATTCAGCTGGCAAAGGGATCGAGCTCCAAAATAATCAAAATCTAGAAGACCTCCTCTCATGACTCCGTTCCAGGATCTTGACTTAGAGCCAAGATATTCTATCACCTCAAAGAATTCATTAAGGGGTAGGAGTCCAAAATGATCAGTGGTGGTATTTGGGACCCTGCCTGTTCTTGCTGCAACAAGCACAGTAGAATGTTATTAATCCCCTACCTGACACCTTCCACCTAGGGAGAGATGCCACCACTGCTATGCCACATAGGCTTTTTGTAGGGCCTGGTGTTCCTTACATTTTCACCCAGGTCTGTAAGGTATGTGTTGTTTATGCACTGCATTATCCACAGACTCGTCCTTCCCCATTTCCTGAACTAACATAAAGGAGAGCATCTCTCCGTGTATAAAACCAGTAGATAAATTTCAACTACATGCTTACATATAAGGGATATACAAACCTTTTATTAGGCATTCCTACCTTATGTTTATCTGATCAGAACAGGCCTTAGATGTTGTCAAAGTCTTCCTTAGAAAAGTGATCCCTAGGTTTTGATTGCCTAGGCACATCCAGAAAGATAACAGGCCCTCCTTCAACCTAAATCCTGTATGAGTTTGCTAAAGCACTGGGAATTACATACCCTCTCCATACTGCCTGGAGACTCAAGTCATTTAGAAAGGTTAAGGGAGTCATTCAAACTCTCAAGCAAACCATAACCAAGCTGTGTTAGAAAACGTAGATGTCTTTTTGCCTTAATAGGTCTTCAAGTGTCTCCCCAAATCCAAACTTAATTTTAACTCATTAGACGTGCTTCATGGGGGATTGCTCTTTGGACAGCTGATATACTTACTGATGCCAAAACTTTTACTTCCCCTAACATGTGACACATCTGGAACTTTCCAACAGGCTATGAAACAATATGGAAATAAGTTTCTTCTGCTCATGTGGACTAAAAATATTTGTCAGCCCAAAGTCTACCCTGATAACTAGGTCTTAATCAAGACCTGGGAAAAGGGTGACCCAAGAACCAACTCATTCCAACATGGAAATGTCTTTACACACACCTTCTAATCACATTTTTGCCATCTAGGTATAGGGAATAGATAGATTCATATTTACAGAATGAAACTCAAGCCACCTGAGGCCAGAAACCAAAGAAGACACCCTTGTATACCCAGGAATCAGTAGAAGACCTGGAGTTTCTTTTCAGAAAGGTAAATACAAACTAACCTGTGGAATGAGGTAAGTAAAGTATTTTGTTCCCTTTAAGTCAGTTATATAGCTAGTTTTGGTACTGTCTTCTTTGCCATATCTGAGGTCCTAGTTACAATAGGACCTCTTTTGTTTATTTGTTTTTTTCCTGTTTCTCCTGGTATCCTCCTGGATGATTCAAAAACTGCCTCTAGAGGAGATAATAAGCAGTGATTACTTACATGAAACTTGAAAGCTAATCACATTTTTCTCCTATCATCAACAGCTACCTAAAATCAGACAACCTAGTGAACTTGCCTAGTGGATAGCCATCCTTCAGTATCAGCAATAGATATGCAACATCAGAGGGGACCACATCTCCTAACTATTGAAACAGGGATTATGTTTGTCTCTAAAGTAGTTTCTGTATCAATCAGTCTAATATAGTGAATGAAAGAGCACAGAAGTTGACTGACTGCTCTATGTTCTACCAGGAATTATATGAAGATATCAGGTATGTTCTGGCAAAACATCTGGAATTGAGCATTTTGGCTTTTGTCTTGGACATGGCATTTATTAATGTTTTTAGTAACCTTGCTGTTTAGTTCTTAAACACTTAATTTTTTAGTCAAATTTGTTTTTCCTTGTTGGACAGCTGGTAAAGTAGTAGTGATGGTCCAAGACCAGGATGAAAACTTAAATTCTCATCTATAACTTGTCAAGAAATTCTTGGAGACCAGGCGGGGTGGCACATGCCTGTAATCCCAAGACTCAGAAGGTTAAGGCAGGATGATAACCATAAGACTGAGGACAACCTTGGCTACATAAGCCAGTTCAAGGCCAGTCTGAACTACATAGTGAGATCCTGCCTCAAGAAAGAAAGAAAGAAAGAACAAAAGAAAGAAAAAAGAAGAAAAGAAATTCTTGAAATATAAACACTGCTCTTCTGACCCCTGACATTAAGTAGAGTAAGAGTTCCTTGGTCTCTGGATAGGTAAGACCAGCACCTCAAATTTTCAGGATGTACCACTAGAAGATGCTCATTCCTTTTACAGAATCTCTTCAAGATTTTCAGAGACTTTCTCTCTAAGGGGGAAGTAGTATAGGCAACACATTCGGGGCTAGGAGGTCACTTCCTCTCCATCCACTTGAATTTGGGCAACACTCCAGTGTCAAACCCTAAAGTTCCAGGCCAAAGCACATGCATGTTAAATCTCCTGGCCTTACCTTCAGTAACCATTTCCCCATTCAAACTTCATTAAAGCTTCATACATCTCATGTACATGATTCTCATCTCATGTACGTGATTCATTCAGAGTGAATTCTGTGACAGGCATACAAATATAATAGTGCCCCAGAGTTGACTCAGCACCTTTTCAATTATTTGTGTCATCTTATCCAGAGACACTGAGAGGCACCCAGGTTGAGTTACACATCCTTTAAAATCTGAAAGCCTGGTTTATCTGTGTTCTTTTATTTTTCTATCATTTTGACACTATTTTTCTGTTTTTTTTTTTTTCAGCATAGACCTGTCCTGAGCACAGCTTCTTGCTATCTTCAATAAATGTAGATGTTTTTCCTTTAGCATTGTATACACATTTGCAATTCTTTATTTCTGTACATAGGAACATTGGATCTGTCAGATCCATCACAAGTAATCAATAGCTTCAGCTACATTTGTGGGAGAAATGTATATTTGTCAAATAATACTTTTTAAAATTCCTTACTGTAATCTTGCGGTATGCAACATCTCTATCAGAGACTCAATCATTTATGTCATTATTTTATATTTTCATACAGGAAGAAAAAATATCATGAAATGCTTATCAATCTTTTTGGTGGTGTTCTGTGAGATGTGAAGCCAACTCAATATGTATTAAAGGGGAATATACAAAATCATTAATCTATGAGACCAGAGATACTTTCAGTATCTGTTGAAATTTTATCAAGAATGACAAATAACTCCATAAAATTGTTTTCAAATTCATTCATTCTCTTTCTGTCTCTGTCTCTGCTTCTCTTCCTCTCTGTCTCTGATGTGAATAAATTGGACCTAATTCTTGAATCCTTGGTGTAGTTTTAGAAGGTTTTAAACATGAAATATATTTTATTTTTTTATTTTTTATTTTTATTTAAGAGAAAATGGACGCAGAAAAGAGAAGCAAAAAGCAAAAGAGACAAACAAACAACAACAACAAATCCGATATGATAACATTATAGGTTTACAAAATGAGATGACTGGAATTTGACAGTAATTGTAATATTGCATATAGTTGCCTTCAAAGGGGTTGCTCAGATTAACAGATATAGACATGTGAAATTGATCTAATCATATGAATATTAACTGTTTTTTAATAGCTAATGCATTTAGTAATATAGTCATTTTAAATATCCTATGTATACCTATTTATAAATTTATGTCTTTTTTCCTTTCCCTTCCTTCTTTCCTCCTTTCCCCTTAGAATACCTCTTGTTGTCTTTAAAATAATTGCCTATATAGTCAGGCCTAATATAATCAAACATAATAGTTCAGAATAAAACCAATAAAAAATAAAACAATGGTCACAGAAAAGAGAAACAAAAAGCTAAAGGGACCAACAAACAACAACAACAAATCCAATACTGTAACATCATAGGTTTACAAAATGAGATGATTGGAATTTGACAGTGATTGTAACATTGCATATTGTTGCCTTCAAAGGAATTGCCCAGATTGACAGATATAGACATGTAAAATTGATCTAATCATATGAGTATCAACTGTTCTCTCTTAATAGTTAATGCATTTAGTAGTATAGTCATTTTAACCATCTTATGTATACCCACATATAAATCTATGTCTTTTTCCTTTTCCCTTCCTTCTTTCCTCCTTTCCCCTTGTAATACCTCTTGTTATCTTCAAAACAACTGCCCATACTATCGGGCCTAATAAAATCAAACAAAATAGTACAGAATAAAACCAATAAAAAATAAAACAATGGAAGCAATATATAGTAATACAACATTGATTTCTATAATGCCTCATATTATCTTCTAAGCAGTTGCCTATATCATGTTATAATACAATCAAACAAATCAAAATATGTTAAAATCACTCAAAACAGAACAATGAAAGCAATACTGGGTTTCAAAACAAGGTGATCAAATATCAATAAAGACTACCCTAATATATTTTGTTATCTTTGAAATAGCTGTCTATCATATCTTGACCTGCCTAATTTTATTATATATGATGAAATACATTTTAGAATAGTAGTTTTTTTGTTGTCAAATCAACTGCAATGAGGCAAAGTACTTCATCATGTTACAAGGAAACAATATATTCTTACTTACTTTTTTCATTGTTGAGATAAAATATGCAACACTCAAAGTCAGAAGGAAGGTTTATTGAAGCTCACTTTGTAAGGGTTTCAGTTTATAGTAGGCTAGTTCTAAGGTAGGATGGCATGACAGAGGGGCAACACAGGAGAAACAGCTTATGTTAAGCAAAAGGCAACAAGGTAGTAAAGCAGTAAGGAAGCAGCCAACAAAAAGCAAGCAACAATAGCAGCCCTCTTTTTGTCTCTTACTTTCTATACAGGGTACCCTTACTCATATCTAGGGTGGGGCACCCTTAATCCTGGCATCACACCATTAATCTGAACATTGCATACTTAAACCCATTAATTATCACAACCCTAAAACCAGTCACCTCTGAAAAGTCTCATCTATGAGCATGTGATGCTCTAGGGGGACATCTAGACATAAACAATAACAAATATAACATGCACTCATTTGGAAAGTTTCAGTTATTTGGGACACTTAACAAATCATTGTAATCACCCTACTTAGAACCCACTCTAAATTTTGGATGGGGAGTGGCTTTAACCTGAAACATACATTTAGCAAATTTAGTACTGTTAAGAAAGTAAATTAGTTCATCTATGTTTTAAAAAAATCAAGGTACAATCTTGAAACTTCATTTCAAAATAACTGCAAGGTTTGAGCTTCTAGTTCTTCAAGCATGTACCCAATAAGGCAATTTAAAATGTTCTGCATTTCACTAAGCATAATATTAAGCAAAATGGATAATATGGTACTCTATGAAATGGGACTTTCAAGGTATATAACATGGTAAGTTTAAAAAAAATTACCAAGAAAGAAACCAAGTCAAAGGGAAGTTTACTACTTACAGGTAAGTCAAAGGGAAGGCTCCATATCAAAGCAGGTATGGTGTTGTCATTTGGTGGTGTTATTTGTTTATTTTGTGCTTCTGGAGACTGAACCTAGAGGCTTCACATTGAAGTACCCCCCCTTCTTTTATTTTTCAGTTTGAGATAGAGTCCCATTAACTTGCACAGACTGGCCTTGAATTTGTGATCCTCCTTTGTTAGACTCACTTTCTATAATGCTTGGATTACAGGCAGGTGGCAGCAAGGGAAACTCACATACTGGCAGCACGGAGTGGTTTGCTTTGAAGTGCTCCTGGAAAAAGCAAGGAGCATTTCTCAGAAATCTTGAGACCAATCACTGAGCTGCATCTCCAGCTCCATTTAATTTTTTGTTGCTGTTTCCAAGATATCCTGTAATATTTTTGAAGAGATATTCTCATGATTATATATAATTTTACACACTTTCGTTTTTCAGATTTGTTAGAAAATCTGTATTTCATGTATAGAAGAAACAAACTCTAGGTAAAAAGGAGACAAGAAAATTGATATGTTAAAATTATACTTTAAAAAAGTTGGAGGCTTCAAGACACAAAAGTTGCTCAATCATCTCTCTTTCTAGAAAACTCACTCAAAAACCAAAACTTTCTAAAGGTCAAAATGACACAAAAAGTCTGTAAACTCAGCTCTGGACTTGTCCTTCTTATCTGTAAATTGTGTTTCCTTCACCCTCAGGCAAGTAGCAATATTGGCAGGCAGGCAGTGTGTCTCTATTTAAACATATGTAAATGGCTCACATTCTGGTCTAGCTTGCCAGATGGGGAACCTGACAGACAGTAGGAATACACAACCTTTGTCACTCATCTCGAAGACACTCCCCAAGACCACATAAATATACCCAGCTCAGGCTCATAATATGCCTCATTATTCTCTGTGCACCCACACACCGTTCTTCAGTGCATCCTAAAATGTCTCTCTGCCTAATAAATCCTTCTTGTGCCTCTTACTGATGCATCATGAAAATTCTTCTTCTGTGATGAAAGTCAGCAAACCTGCAAATTTATTCTACAAAAAGGTGGAATAGCTTCCTTAATTCAGTCCTGGGGACCTTCTAAGACTCAACTCTGTGATAAAAGAACTCAAAATTTCAATGCTAAGTGTATCTTAATATTTTAGAGAAAAATAGGAATGTATAATAACTAACTGAGATATTGTCCAGTAAACATATATTGCATTAAAATAACCATTATTTTCTACTAGTGAAATTAAAGGTAAAAATATAATCACTGCATATTAGGTATTTTAAAACTTCATTAATCTTAGTCATGTTATGCATACATGAGAATCTTCTAAATATGAAACTGAGTCATTATTATCCTACATTAAAAAATGAAAAATGAGAAATGATTCAAAATGCTTAAAGTAACTCACTGAATATGTGAGTGTTATGACAACCCTAAAGAGTTGCCTTAGTGTAGTGTTTGAAAGCATATAGATTTGAGGGGATAAGGGGACTGCCCATAGCCTGAATTCCGGGACTGATATTTTCTAGCTGTGTGCCTTTGAGAATAGTTTTCAACAGTACCTTCATCTGCAGAATGAAGATAGTTAACTGTAGCTAATGTACACAACTTTTGTGAAGATTACATTAAATGTAAGTACTGTATTTAGAACAATGCTTTGAGCCATATTAGAAGAAATGTGAATGCTTCCTTTAAGTAGAAATTTCAAATTGTTTCCATGGTAGCTCATTGCTAGCAAAGTTGTCATTTTAATAGAATTAGTATAACTCAGAGTCAGGGATTTAGCTCAGTGGCATAAGTGCCTGCCTGGAAGGCATGAGGATGTGAGTTCGAACACTGGTACCAAAAAAACAAACAAAAGAATTCGTTAATACATGGGTACAATGCTACAACCTCTCAGAAAACAACCATTCGCTTATCAAACTGGATTTTTAAAAGTCATTTAATTATTTGATAATCTGTCAGAGGGGACAAAATCCCAGAATAAACACACAATGTTTTCTTAGAGCATTAACTCACTTTAAATTTTTGATAATACAAAAATTCATATGATTTTAGAGCTACAATGCAAGGGAATCTGCATAGTTGTAGTTTTTAGTGAACTGCTATGAGTTGTGTCTTAAATATCTGGGAAACTATTTTTTGTTATTTTATGGACATTTATATAAAATTTTGGAAAAAGCCTTGGTTCTATATATCTTTGAGATAAAGAATACTTTACAGACCAATTTTTTCTTTGATTTACTTGTTGAGCTTTCATTTGGTCTACACACCTTATAAGAATTCTCAATAGTACTGAAATATCTCATAGACACTGAATTCTGCACTGAAAACTATAAACAACAATGCAGTTTGTAGAGCTATAATCTATTATTGTGATAAACTCATCATGAGTTTATGTTCAGACATGTTCACATATCATACAAATAATCTCTTTACAAAGACTTCTTTAAATGTATGGTAACTGTAAGTTGATTCAAAGACAATATAAGTACCCAATAAATAATGGAAAATTAAGTAGGAAAAATAAAATGCAGTATTTGAAATGCATTTTTTTTTAAATTTTAAGTTTAGGGTAGGTATTTTTCTCCTCTTAGATATAGAACAATAAATCATAAATATCCAAAGTACAGCAAACTTCTTTAAAACTCCATTTTGTCTTCTGTTTTTAAATCAAAAGTAAGTTTCCCTCTGTCTGTTTTCATAAAACATGGCTTCTCTCAAACCACAGGACAAAATTGTAATAGACACTTTTAGAAGCTGTATATTATCCTTTAGTCTATTTCAACAAAATATAAATTCATTTTGTGAGGGTTTATCCACTTTTATCAAGCACCACAAGAGTAAAATTTAATATTCATTTTTTTCTCAGGCTATACTAATAATGTTGAGAACATAGGGAAATGGAAGGAGGAAAAAGAGATAGAGAGGCAGAATGTCATATACTGATGAAAGGATGCAAATCATACCTGTCAAGATAGCATTGTCAAAATTTTTCATATAAAATAGTCTGGTTTGATCTTCATTTCATAGATTGAATATGGAACGCAAATATGGAAACTATAGTATGCTATATTCAAAATGTGATAGACCTTGAAAATGTAATACTCAGTCTTGCCAGAGTCCATTGGTCATAGGATGCTTCCGAAACTTAAGAAAATTGTTGCCTAATTCAAAAAAATCTTTCTTCCTATTAATATACTACTGATACTTCTAAATATACTATGGTATGAACCAAACATTTGAGTGTAGCACTACATATTATTATAGAGAGTCAAGTTAGGTAGAATTATTGTAGATAGTCAGACAGGGCTGAGCCCTCAAGGTCAATGTGGAAGACAACTGTTCCTGGAGTCTTATTCACTGAGGACCAGGCTTCAGATAAAAGAAGTACTCAGCCATATGCTTCTTCTAGGGATGTAAGGAACTGATTGGTATTTTAAATAGGCATCAATCACCTTGAAGTGGAGGACCAAAACTCCTTGACCCACTTCTTCCAAGGAAGTCCTTGTCCGGCTCTTGTGCACTTGCTACGTGACTTGTTTTCCCATTTGATCAATATTACACTAGTGAATATATTTGTAATCATATTAATTCCCACCTTACACCCACCCCACTTCGTAACTTTGCTCAATAAACTCATTTGATAATCAGGATGGACAGGTAACTCACTTTCTGGGGCCCCTTCTGTCCCTTGCAGACATAAGCTTTCTTTCTCTCAATAAATTCTTCCTACACATAAAACTCTGTTGTCCCTAGAATTTCTTCCTTAATAGAAAATATGAAGTCAGTGTTCCAAATATCTAGCAGGTTGGGAGTTTCCTTCCCCTCTATCAATATGAATGCCCTTGAACAAGTATGCAGGCAAAATACAACCCGTTTTAAAAATGGCTTTTCACAATTCTGTACTTTAATCATATGCCTTTATTTTGAATTAGACAAAATGCTTAACAAACAATATATGATAGGCACCCAACAATCTTTATGGCTGCATAAACCAAGAAGAACAAATATTGGTCTAATTAGAAGGTACAACTATAGTAGTGTTTTCTTGCAAAATGTTATTCGTAAGACCTAATACAAATATGCATTAATACAAATGTTTTTAACTTCCCTGAAAGAAGTTGAAAGGAATATGCATTAAAATGTAATAAAATTCAAGCACTACTTACTGTAAAACAAAACTGAGTTTGTTTTATGTCATTGAGTAACAAAGTAACACAATTTTAGCAGTTTAAAAAACACTTTTATCACTTCCACATTTTTATAATTTTTTTTTCTTTTTTTCTTTTTCTTTTTCTTTTCTTTTTTTTTTTTTTTTTTTTTTTTTTTTTTTTTTTTTTTTTTTTTTTTTTTTTTTTTTTTTTTTTTTTTTTTTTGTACCAGGGATCAAACACAACCTTGCACTTGCCAGGCAGGCGCTTGTGTCCCTGAGCTAAACCCCCAACCCGATTTTCATAAATTTGAAATCCAGGCACTGCGTAGTTAAATCTTCATTTAGTATTTTTCAAGTTGGTATCTCAAAGTTGGCCAGGACTATTCTCTCACCTGAGTGTCTGGGTCTTATTCCAATCACTCAGGTTATCAGCAGAATTCAACTCTTTCAGTTATTAAATTAAGGTCACCAGTTTCTTGATGGATATAATTCAGGGGTCTTCCTCAGGTCCTAGAAGCCTCAGTAAGATCCTCACCACATGGTCACCTCATAATGAAGTAGTTTGATTCTTTGACTCCATCAAGGGATATCGGTCCACATTGGTACTATACAATTTAACTAAGGAAGAGGCTATGCTATCACTTTCCAAATCCCACTGATGTTCAGAACATATACTACTGGGCAGAATTCTTACAGAAAATTTTGTCATTCTGCCTACCATACTTATGAAGCACTATGTGATCAATGTGCAATGTGTAAATTATATTATACAATTTCAGTAAAATTTTTAAAATAAAAATATTATGAAGATATGTATTTTCTAGTTATTGTACAGATTTTTCTGGATTCACTTCAGATCTAGCAAATGGTTGACAGATTAAATTATTAAAAGTAAACCCTGAGACCTATGTATTTAGTGAGGGACTGTTAGCATGTATATTAATAATTAATTTGTGTATTAGTCACTTTTGTGTTACTAGGGCAAAAAAAACTGACTTATACAACTTAAAGAAGAAAAGTTCATTTGGACTCAATGTTCAGAGGTTTCAGTCCATGATCTGTTGATCCACAGGAGAAAAAGCATGGTGGAAGAAGGCTACTCATTTCCTGTTAGCCAGGAAACAAAGCAAAAGGGAAAGATCCTGAGACGAGAGATCCTTCAAAGACGTACCTACAATGACCTACTCCCTCACTCAGGCCTCACTTCTAATAGCACATTCTGCTTAAACTCACCAGTTGACTAATGCATTGATGAATTCTGCATTTTCAATACATGATTCTTTGGGGAACACTTCATGTTTAAACCCTGTGTGAGATCCTGGGTTCAACTCTTGGCACCTAGGAAGGAAGGAAAGAAGAGAGAAAGAAAGATGGGAGATTGAGTGAGAGGGAGTAATGAAAAAGGAAGGAAGGAAGAAAAGAAGGAAAAAAGAAAAGAAAGAAAGAATTTAAACGTATATTAGAAGAATAAACAATGGTGCATATATTTATATGAGCAGTTACTTTTTTAAAAAGGTGAAATAATTATATAATAATTTATCCTCTACATTTATATTTTAATATTTTAATGTTTCTCTTTTCTTATAGATTTTTATACAGTGTTAATATTTTTAAAATTTTAAATTTTCAGAATAAGAAAAATGGGAAAGGAATTTTTATGTTATACAAATGCTTCACACAGACAAACATATTTCTATAAAGTACTTTCTTACTCTTTTATTGTATTATTCATAATATTTATCTGTTCATTGAAGAAAAGATGAAGTAAAAATAAAAACCAAAAAAAAAAAAAAAAAAAATAAAAAAAAAAACCAAAAAAAAAAAAAAAAAGAAAAATGTAATTTTTCTCTGATGGCCAAAAATAAAAATTGAATTTTATAAATAGTAGAAAAAATTGTCACTCTTAAAATTTCCAAAGTGTAGAAACAATTAAAGAAGGATATAGACAGGAACATAGGGCATAAAGTGACTGATTTTTCATGGCTGATGTGGCATACAGTTATAGAAATGACCTCTTGCTTACTGGAAATTACCCTTTCTGAATTCTTTACAGTTGTAGAATAGTTATTTTTAGGGGTCAACTTGCATGCATTTTCCATATGCCCCCAGACCCCATCACCTTTAGCTCACTCCAGCAATAGCTCACCACAGCAACCAATGCTAAGACCCTGAGTAGCCTAGAATATACCAATTAGAGGAACATTTTTAGGGGCCAACTTACTCTCATAAGTATGGGCAAAACGAAGACATCAGGTTGAAAAATTCATTTTGAGCACTCCCTCCCATAGCTTGTAGCACAGAATCTTTGTCCTTTCTTTCACAATATTATAAATAAATTTCTGCTTCTTGCTACTTTTCTTTCTGACCCTCATTCTTCATGGGGCCTTATTTCCTCATTCTCTGCCTGGGAGACCTTAGACTTTGAGCCAGCCCTGGCTCACCTCTACATCCCTTGCTGAACTGAAGGCATGAACCAGAATACATCGAGGGTCTTCTCAGGAGACACCCTAGCTCAAAAACCCCCACCAGACTATACAAAAGCATTAGTTAAAATCATCTGGCCACTCAAATGTTAATTAGGAATGAAAAGGTCAAAATCACAGATCATAGTTCATGCAGAAACACAGAAAATCTTTAGTGCCTACTTTGAGAACTTGTATTCTAGTAAGATGGAAAACTCAAAAGAAATGGACAGATTCCTATATACATATGAATTACCAAAACTGAATCAAGAATACATAAAAATTCTGAAAAATCCAGGATCAGTCAATGAAATTAAAGAAAAGAAAAAAAATAACTTCCAACAAAGAAAAGAACAGGTCCTGACAAATTCACTTTTGAATTCAACAAAAACCTTAAAGAAGATTTAATGCTGCAATTCTTCAAACTCTTTAATGAAATTGAAAGAGAAGCAATACTCCCAAAGTCATTCCTGGAAGCAAGCAATACCCTGATACATAAGCTAGAGAAGGATCCACCAAAAAGAAAACCACAGACCAATCTCATTAATGAACATAGATGAAAAAATTCTTAATAAGATACTGGCAAACAGTATGCAGCAAATCATCAGAAGGATACCAAGGCCAAATATGATTCATCCTAGGGACCCAGGAATGATTCAACTTATGCAAATCAGTAAATGTAATACATCACATTAGCAGAACCAAGAGCAAAAAACACATGATCATCTCAATAGATACAGAGAAAGCATTTAACAAACTCCAACACCTACTCATGATAAAAATCCTAGAGAAAATTAGAAAAGTAGGTCTTTATATCAATTTGATAAAAGACATCTATGACAAACCAACAGTCAACTTCATACTAAATTACAAAGAACTGAAAACTTTCACTCTAAAATCAGGAATAAGATAAGAATAACCATTACCACCACTCCTGTTCAACGTAGTTCTGGAAATATTAGCCAGAGAAGCTAGGCAAGAGAAAGAAATAAAAGAAGTAAGGATAGGAAAGGAAGAAGTTAAAATATTATTTGCAAGTGACATGGTATGCTACATAGGAAAACCCCCAAAATTCCACCAAAAGACTCCTATAATTAATAACCAAATTTGGTAGTACAGAAGGCTACAAAGTTACAGTTGAAAATCAATAGCATTCCTGAACACAAATAACAAACTCACTGAGAGAAAAATACAGGAAACATCACAGTTCATGATAGCACAAAAATGAAATACATAAAAATCAACCTATGAAGGCAGTGAAGGGACATTGAAAAGTACAGTACTCTAAAAACTGAGGTCAAATTGAAAAGTACAGTACTCTAAAAAATGAGGTCAAATTTAGATATCAGAATATGAAAAGACATTACCTGTTCTTAGGCAGAACCAGTATGATGAAAGTAGCCATACTTCCAAAACTGTCATAAATATTTAATGAAATTCCAATCAAAATACTAATAGCACACCTCACAAAACTAGAGAAAACAATCCTCAAATTTGTATGAAAGCAGAAGAGATCTAGAATAGCAGAATTTCTAGGCAGGGAGGGCAAGGCAGGGGCATTACAATCCCAGACCTCAAGTTATACCACAAAGCTACAGTGATAAAAATAACATGGTACTGACAAATAAACAGACCTAAGGGTTAATGGAACAGAACACAAGATGGAGAAACAAGTCTAAGCACATTCAATTACCTTATCACTTGCAATAATAACAGAGGCACTTAAATTTTTGAAAGATAGAATAGGTAAAATTCTTCAAGACATAGTTGCAGGTAAAGACCTTATGAACAAAACCCAGACTGTACATATATAACTGGGATAATATTAAACTGAAAAGCTTTTAAACAGTGAAAGAAACCAACAGAGGGAAGAGACAGAGGGAAGAGACAACCAACAAAATGGAGGAAATTACAAAAGAACATCTTACCAGCTACTTCTCAGGCAAAGGACTAATATTTGCAATATGTAAAGTATTTTAAAAAATTAGAACCCCACAAATTTAAGAACCAGTTCAAAACTGGGTATCTAAAATGAATAGACACTTCTCAGATCAAGACTATAAACAGCAAATAAATATATGAAAAAATATTCATTGGTCATTTGAGAAATGCAAATTGAAACAATACTGAGATTCCATCTCAACACAGAGAGAATGGGTATCATCAAGAAATCAAATAGTGGGCTGGAGGTTTAGCTCAGTGGCACAAGCACCTGCCTGGTAAGTGCGAGGTCATGTGTTTGATCCTTGGTATCAAAAAAAAAAAAAAAAAGAAAAGAAAAGAAAAAGCCAGTAACAAATGCCAATGAGGCTATGGGCAAAAAGGAATCATTTTCTATTTTTGGTGGGAGTGTAAACTGGTAAAACGATCAGTATGGAGATTCCTCAAAGTAAGAGGTTCCATTTAATGTAGCTATTTCCCTCCAAGGAATCCTTCTAAAAGACTTAATAGCAACATTCCATGGTTATACATGCATATCTGAATCTATAGCAGCACAATTTATAATAGATAAACTTTGGCCATAGCTTATATACCCATCAACAGATGACCGGATAAAGTAAGTATGATTTAATGTATAATGGAATACTACTCTTCCATAAAAAAGAATAAACCTGAGTCATTTTTAGGTAAAAAATAGATCTTGAGACCACAATATTAAGCAAAATAAATCAGATATCTTTTTTAAAAATTTTTATTTAAAAAAGATAAAACAGAATTTCATAATACAGTAACAGGAGAATCACAATATTTAATACATTACACATTGTCATCTCCAAAGTAATTACTCATAGTACAAGACATAGGCTTAAACCATTATTCAATCGATATTAGTATGAACCTTTCTTTTCAATGAACTAAGAGGCAGTAATAGTATAGCTACCTTGCATTTTTCTCCCTTTTCCCTTCCTTTCTTCCCCCTTTCCCCTTCCTAGTCCCTTTTACCTTTTAAAGAATTACTTTCATTTCACAATATCTATTATACATTCTAGACTTTATGTTCTCTTTCAATCACCAAGGAAACAATATGATGTTTGCACATGTAAACACTAATGAGTATGGTCTCAAATTGCATCCATTCACCTATAAAAGTATCAAGCTTATCTTTCTTTATGGCTGAGTAGTATTCCATCATATGAAAATGCCACATCTTTTTTATTCATTCCTAAATGGGCATTTGTGTTGTTTCCAAGATTTAGCTACTACAAATTTTACAGCTACAAACATGGGTGCACATATGGCATGATATTTTTAATTCTTCTGGGAAGATACCCAGAAGTGGACTAGCTGGGTCAAATGGGACTTCTTATAGTAGCTCTTCTAGTTCTTTTCTGTTTCCAGATTAATTTTAGGAATGTTTTCTCCAGCTCTGTGACGTGTGCTAGTGGTATTTTGTTCAGGATTGCATTAAATCTGTATAACAGTACTGGGAGTATAGCCATTTTCACAATGTTGGTTCTTCCTATCCATGAACAAGGGATATCTTTCCATTTTCTGATATCCCCTTCAATCTCCT
>RJWM01000738.1:146582-165852 GCA_004363535.1 Dasyprocta punctata
TTTTTTTTTTTTTTTTTTTTTTTTTTTTTTTTTTTTTTTTTTTTTTTTTTTTTTTTTTTTTTTTTTTTTTTTTTTTTTTTTTTTTTTTTTTTTTTTTTTTTTTTTTTTTTTTTTTTTTTTTTTTTTGATGCTATTGTGAAGGATGTTTTTCCCTTAATTTCTCTCTTGGTGAGTTTGTCATTTGTGCACAGGAATGCTATTGATTTTTGAGTGCTGACTTTGTATCCAGCTACACTGTTGAATTTGCTTATTAGATCTAGAAATTTTTTTGATGAAGTTTTTGACATCTATGAAGTGTCATGTCATTCACATACAATGATAATTTAACTACTTCCTTTCCTATTCTGATACATTTTATTTGTGTTATCTTGTGTAATTGCTCTGGCTAATGTTACCAGAAAACTATTGAATAGGAATGGTGATAATAGGCAACCTTGTCTTCTTCCTGGTTTTAGAATGAAAGCTTTTAGTTTAGTGGGATGTTGGCTGTTGGTTTGTCTCAGATGACTTATCATATTGAGTTAAAGACAATCTATTTCAATTTTCTGTAGGATTTTTATTGTGAATAAGTATTTAAATTTATTGAAATTTTTTGGCATATATTGGGTTGATTACGTGATTTTTTTGTTTGGCTGTGTTGATATGGTGTATTACATTTACTGATTTGTGCATGTTGAACAATTCTTGTATTTCTGGGATGAATCCTACTTGGTTATGGTGTATAATCTTCATAATGATTCATTGTATTCTGCTTACTAGTAGTTTACTGAGAAATTTTGCATCTATGTTCAGTCAGTAGATTGGTCTGTAGTTCTTTTTGATTGAGTCTTTCACTGGTTTTGCTATCAGGGTAGTACTCGCCTTCAGGAATGAGTAGGGAGTATTGCTTTCTCTTCAATTTCATTGAAGAGTTTGGGGGGTATTGCCATTAAATCTTCTCCAAATTTCTTATAGAATTCAGCCTTGAATCAACCAGCACCTGTGTATTTGTTTGTTGGTAAATTTTTACTTATGTTTTCAGTTTCGTTAACTGATATTGGGTTATTTAGAATTTCTATGTCTTCTTGATTCAACTTTGGTGATTCATGTGTATCTAGGAATCCATCCATTTCTTCTGTTTTCCATCCTATGTCAGCAAATATCTTCAAAGTAGGTATTGATAATCTTCTGAATTTCCACAAAATCTGTAGTGATTTCACCTTTTTCATTTCTCAGTGCATGAATTTGAATTTTTCTTTTCTTTTTTTGATGAGGTTGGCTAGGGTTTTATCAATTTTATTTATTCTTTCAAAGAACCAACTCTTGAACTCATTAGTTCTTTGTATTGTTTTCTTAGTCTCAATTGTATTAATTTCTCTGATCTTTACAAATTCCTCCCTTATATGGGCTTTGGACTTGACTAGCTCATCTTTTTCTAGAAGCTTGAGATGCAATATTAGGTTATTTGTTCTCATTCTGTTTTCTTGTTCACCACTATGAATTTTCCCCATAGGCCTGATTTCATTTCATTGCATAAGTTTTAGTATACTGTGTCTGCATTTTGGTTTACCTGTACATATTTTTTAATTTCTTCTCTAATTCTATCTGTGACCCATTCATTTTTCAGTAGGGTGTTATTTAGCTTCCCTATGTTTATGGTCTTTTCAGTTTCTTTTGCTATTAATTTCCAATTTCATTGCACTATGATCAGATAATATTCATGGGATAATTTTAATTCTTTCACATTTACTTAAGCATGTTCTATGAACTAATGCATGGTCTATGTCTTAGTTACTTTTTGCTCGTTGCCGAGACAAAATACCTGACACCCAAAATTAGGGAAGGAAAGGTTTATTCTTACAGTTTCTCAGGAGTTTCAGTCCATAAAGTTGGCTCCAAGGTGGCATGGGGTGATGGGGCTACAGTTCATGGCAGCTGCAAGCTGCAAGCCGCAAGCCACGCTGGGGAGGGAGAGGGAGGCAGAAGCAGAAGACCCACCTTTCCTTACGCTGTATTTAGCTCCACCCCTGGGCGGGCACAGCGCTCACACTGTCAATCAACAAACCAATAACAAACCAATAACTCAGCCCCATCAAAATTATATGAGTACTTGAGGGTACACTGCATACCCAATACAGTCTATTTTAGAGAATGTCCCATGTGCAGCTGAAAAGAATGAGTATCCTGAGTTTGTTGGGTAGAACATTCTATATACATCTACCAAGTCCATTTGTTTGCAAGTTTGACTCAGTTTTATTATTTCTTTGCTGATTTTTTTTAGTCTAGTGGATCTATCTCTTTGTGGCAATGTGGTATTAAGGTCCTTCATTACAATTGTGTCATTGCTTACTTGATTTTTCATGTCTATTAATATTTATCTTATAGTTGAGTGTGCCCATATTTGGTGCATATATATTTATAATTATTATATTTTCTTCTTGAAATTTTCCCCTACAAGTATGTAGTGACCTTCTTTATCTCTTTAGATCATTCTTGATTTGAAGTTCACATTGACTGCAAACCAAATGGCTACCCCTGATTTTTTCTTGGTTCCCGTTGCATGTAGTATTATTTTCCATCCATTGATTTTCAGTCTGTTAATCTTTTTTTGAGTTATATTTATTTCTTCTGTGCAACATATTGTTGGTTCTTGTTTCTTGTTTCATTCTACATGTTTGTTTCCTTTGATTGGTGAATTGAGGCCATTTACATTGATGGTAGTAACTGATATGTATTGGCTTATTGTTGTCATGTCATTTTCCAGTTGTTGCTTCCCTGTTTTTCCCTTTTGTTTGATTGCTTGCCTAAACTGGTGGTTTTTTTCGGTTGTTGCTCTTGGATTTGTGGTTATTTTTATCTCCATATAGAATATCTTTCCATACTATTTGTAGTATTGATATGATGGTCAAGAATTTCTTTTTTCTTTTTTTTTCACAGAAATATCTTATATTTCTACTAACTTGGAAAGATATTTTTGCAGGTAACACCAATCTGAGTTGGAAGTTCTTTTTTTCAGGACTTGAAGTACTTCACTCCAAGCTCTTTTTGAGTTTAGTGTTTGTGTTGGCCATGATTCTAATGGACTTTACAGGTGATCTGCCTGTTTTCTGTAATAGTTTTTAATATTTTATTTTCATGTGGAATTTCTGGGACCATCATTATATATCTGGGTGTAGATTTATTTTGGTCATGGCTATTTAGAGTTCTATATGCCTGACTTATCTGCATATCAGATTCTGTTCTCATGTTTGGGAACTTTGCTGCTATTACATCTGCAGATAGTCTTTTTATGTCATTTATGTTGTCTCCGGCTTTTTCACTGAGACCTATCAGTCTTCTGTTGTTTTCCATTGCATTGTCTTGTAACTGTTTAATTACTTCCTGATTCCTTGTAATTTTTAAGAGATCTTTCCTTTAGTGATAACTAGCTGTGATTCTGTTTTCAAGGTGTGAAAAATCTAGCTTCAGTTTTGTTTAGGAAGTTTTGCCAGCTTTCAGTGGAATTTTTAATTTCCTGGATATCTGTTTGAATCTGTTTCATGCATTCTAGTTCTTTCCTATGTTTTTCATTCAAGGTTTCCATTATTTTCCCATACTCTTCTATTTTTCTATGTCTACTCTAGAACAATTTTAAATATTGCATTGTTTCTCTTGTGTGGGAATTCCAAAGTGTAAATGAGAAGAAAAATAGAACAGATATTGGGTAGCAGGAAGAATATTTTCAACTGGGAAGGGGAACAAAGAGTGAGGAAGATGGGATAAGAGATCAAAAAGGAGAATGGGAAAAAATGAAAATAAAGCTTTCATAAATGGGGGCAGAAGAAGGATTGAAGGAAAAGGAAAAAATCTGAAAAAATTTAAAACACATTATGTACAGGTACAAATAACTATAATGAATGTTATGATTATGTGTGACAAATATGTACTAATAAAAATCTTTAAATAAAATCTAATAAGAAAAATCAGAAAAATAACAAATATTATTACAGAATTTATGTGGTAGGGTGTTCCAGAAGTGCTGGGAAAATTGAAAATGCAAGCATTAGTAGAAGATGGATTAAGTATTCAATGAATAATTTATCACATATGTATTCATTGGGTCACTATTCACTGTATATCAGATATCATTTTAAGTACTAGCAATACAATCAAGTACCCTGACTACAGCAGTACATTTATAAGCCAGTGGGGACAAGTGTTAATAAATATAAGCAAATATAAAATGAATATATAGATATAGGGAGTCCCAGAACAGTGCAGTAAAGTTTGCAATTTTATGAAGGACAGACAAGAAAGACTTTTTGAAAAGGTTACATTTTGATCATACCAGATAAAATTGAGAAAATCTATCACACAGATAAAATCAAAATAGAAATTTCAAATGCAGCAAGATAAAATCCAAAGAGTAATTTTAAAGACAGTTTGAGGACAGCGTGTACTACATTTCTTGAAATCTTTGAATGCCAGTAAGGTTAGAGCAAAATTTGAATTTAAAGATAGTTATTTAGACTTGAAATCAAAGTTCAAATGTAAAATGACTAACTGCTAAAAACTGTCTGCTCATTAGAATCAACTGGAAACAGATGATAGAAGATAGAGAGATAGGCAGACAGTTGACAGAACAGGTACATCTGATGTTTTCTTTGTTTTTTCAAAGTCCAATACCCATTGTACTTTCCAATTTAATTAATTTACTTCACAGGTATAACCACTGTTTTATGCTAAAATAGTGTATACCACTGTTTTATGCTAAAATAGTGGTTGATATTAGTGAAATTGAAGAAGAACATATAAAATTTATATGAGATTCTTTCTGAAATATTGGGCAATATTTTTAGGAAAAAGTGTGTCAGTTCTAAAGAATAACATTCTTTTTCTGAGATCTCAAAGGATAAAGTTGCTGTTTGTTGAGATTGTGGTCACAAAAATGTCTGATAAAGGTTTGAAGAACTGTCAAATATTACAAATAATCTCCTTCAGATGAGTATTTTTCTATTAACTTAGCAAATGCTTAATAAAAACTTATAATGTAGCCACACAGGATGGACAAGCTGAGCCTGGAGGATCATTAATTTGAGAACAACTTAATCAACATAAAGCAATCCTTTCTTAAGAGGAGTAAGGATAAGGAGGAGGAGTAGTAGGAAGAGAAGGAGGAGAAGGAAAATGGGGAGGAGAAAGAGAAAGAGAAGGAGAAGAAGGGGAAAAAGAAGAGAAAGAGGAACTTCTGGCATGTTTTAATGTTTACATATGAAAGTGAGAATTGTGAACTGCAGTAATCATTTTCTTAAGCTTTTAGTTATCCTCTGTATTAGTAGCCTATATTATACTAGATCTATTAACCTTTCCTCTTTTTGGCCAATCAGTTTAAAGAGATTATTTTTAAAATATAAATTTGAAATGTTCATTTTCTCTCCATAGTCACTACTCATTAATTCTCCTCCACCGTAGACCTGGAATATATGAGGGGAAAATGGAAAGTAAATAAAAAATTGCTATTTTTATATAAACCTTATTCAATATTAATTTCATTTTCATATTTACTCAGGAGAAATAATATCCCACATTCTATTTATATTAAATGTTAAAATTTAAAACTTTGTACTATGATGTTTTTAATTGCAACGTAGAACAGAATATAAAAAAAGTGATCATAAAAGCTGATTTGTTAGATAAAAATCCATTTCAGTAATAAAATCCTAATATAAGGAGCGCTACTAAATCCCCTTACTAGAACAGAAAAATCCATTTTTGCTCTATAAATAGTATGTTCAGCAGTTTGGTAAATGGGAAACTTCCAGAATGGCAAGACTCACAAAACTCATCCCACCAAACCCTGTTTCATTTTTCTTTGTCTTTTTTTGATTACTTGCTTACTCTTAAGTCTGTAAAACCAACTGATTGGAAACAATTTATAGATATCAGCACTAAAGGAGAAAGACAAGGATAGAACAATTTGGAATATAATAATTCCTATTTTCTGCACGGCATTTTGAAGTAAAATGTGACGATTTGTACAAAATGAAATTTTTCACTTTTAGTAAAAATCATCTCCTTTAGTACTTTAATATTTCATTAAAATAATTTCAGTCTTTTGGTTTTTACATGAAATCTATTTTCTTCACTGTTTTACTTAGTTGGCCTTGCTCTCCATTGTTTATTTTGTGAAAAAATAGAATATACAACATAAGAGAATAATAATAGTATATTGTGGATAATTATCTTCATAGTAGTTCCTCGGAGTACAAGGTATAGACAAAAGAGTCTCTTTTACAAAGAAGAAACAACAGATAATAGCACAGAACTTTCTTTCCAGTGAACTAAAAGAAACTAGTAATATAAATGAAACAAATCAGCATATTTAATAAGATATTTTTGAAACAATAAAATGGGTAATTTTTCATAATTATTTAAACTTTTCCCTACTTCCTATTTTTCATTTTTGCTCTTTATTTGTGTGAATGCATAAATTTTTTCTCATATAAGAGGAACTGATACTATTCTAATTCTGTTCTTATAATTCTTTCCCACATAAATTTGATGATACCCAAATGATCTCCCTTTCTCTTCCTTTCCCTACTCTCTTCATAAGTTTATCTTGATTTAGAAGTATTCCCATTCCTCTCTCTTAATTCATAGGTAAATCATAGGTAAATCATAACTATCATGCTGTTTACTTTTTTTCTATGTTTTCACTTTTCTACACCTAATTATCCCACTTTCCTCTTTAAGCTTCAATGCCTTATGGAAAGGAATTTTAAAATTTCTTATTACTTGTATGCTAACACATTTCCTTTGACATTTTACATGAATCTATTATTCTTGTTTTTTGTTTTAGGAACTGAACTCTCTCATCAGTTAGCTCCATAGCTGAAAGAAAGGTGGCATAACACAAACATGTATTTCAGAAAGGAACAATTAAATGAAAAGTCTTTACTTACAACAGTTTAGAAATACATAACAAATTCAAATCACATTATTATCAAGATAACTATAGAACAGTTCCATGAATCAAGATTTACTAGAAATGCAAATACTTTTTCCATGCCATGATCAAAATAAATGCCTCCATGTCCCTATTATCAGAACTTAATTTCATAAAAAATTCTGCAACAAACTTTATTTTATTATTATTTGAAACTAGTAGAAAGATGAATTGGTGAGATACCTATAGATATTTTAAAAATAATCTATTATTAAATTATTCTAGTAATATAATTTCAAATATTAAATATATATGTCAATCCTTTCTGAAAATTAACTAACAAAAAACAGGGTAAATTAATATGGCACACTGGCCATAGGTTTCTCCAAACTGTGGGACACCAAATCTTTGCTTATACCTACTCCAGGTATATGTACAAGGTAAAATATAAATTTTTGTACCAACATGTGCAGTGCTTAGGTTTATATAAAGATATTCTGACACGATTTCACTCTTTGTGAGCAAATTTGAGACTTCAGGTGTTGCTGACAGTTTCATATCATGGTTCAAAATGTTCATAAAATAAAACCATTACAAGGAAAACAAATGCTAATTCTATATGGTATTATTTCTACCTGAATAATTTTGCAGTGCAGTATTAAAACAATTTTAGTGGAAATAAAATAATGGAAACTCCATATAAAATATTTGCATAACTGATAAATTAGCAAAGTTAATAGCAATGGAACAAGTCTAATTAATGTCATTAATCATAATATATTATTGACATTAAATTCATGTCATTATATCATAATATATTATTCACAGATACTGAAAAATGGATATAGTTATTACTGAATAGTATTCAAGGAAAAATATGATTATATTTGGAAAATAAATTTTTCAAAATTTAGTTTAATCCTCAAAGGAGCAAATGCAGATACTCAGTAAACACATGAAAAGGTAGTCATACTCATAATTGATCACATGACTGTAAAGTAAAACTGCAGATACATACTCCTTCAAACATAATAGAATGAAAATAAAAAAGGATTTACCAGATTTTGGCAGAAATGAGGAATGCCTGGAACTTTGCAGTGGTAAGAGTGTAGTTTGTTAAAATTCTTTATAAAACCATTCATAATTTTCTAAATCTGAATAAATACATTTGTTATGACTCAACAATTTCAATCCTAAAACTATGCCATTAAAAAAACAGTAACATTTATATCAAAGATTAGAGATCAACATCCATAGGCAATGTACAAATAAAAACTCAAACCTAGAAAAACCTTAATTGTCTTTCTTCAGCAAAGTTCCCTTCGGCAATTAAATTCATTTTTTTAAAATGCTGCATGGATAAAGACAAATTCTACAGAGAAATGAATAGAAATCACTGTTACACAAATAATATTCATTATTGTCACAGAAATACAAGATGTGGTTGATTAATGCTGTTTAATTAAAATAATACATTACAGTAAAAAATGTTGCCACCAATCCTCTTCAAAACACACTTAAAACACACTTAATCAATTATTCTTGTCATTTCTTTAAGCATGTGTGGAAGTCCTCTTTTTGAGTGTCTTCATGAGGTGTCATTAAACATGCAGCGAAAATTGCTGCATGCTGTCCAACAGAAAGGAAGATTGTAAAATCATTTTGGCATGTCCCTGATTACCTTATCCATGGAATTTGTCACCATGTAAATTCTGACTTTCCCTAAAGTCAAAATAACCATGAAAGGGAAATGTTTTGAATCAACTCAGTACATCCAGGGAACCAAAACATTCAAGAAAGAGAACTTGTATAACTGCATGAGAAAGTGGTCAGAATGATGCCATATGTGTGTTAAAAGTAAGCAGAAGTATATTGAGAAGAACAAATGATAATATGCCTGTCATTATAATAATTTTAAAATTTAAGCATTCAGCATATTTTTATCACATTTCATATGCAAAGAATGTATTTCATGGTTCCATTAATAAAAAGAAAATATTTGGCAATACTAATTTGTACCACAGATGTATAATTTTTACATTTGTCTCTTAAACATGTGAGGCTATAAAATAAATATTTACTTTAAAATATAGGAGAAGGAACATCAATATAGAACTCTGAAATCTCCATAGGAATTATAAAAAGAAATTGCAACCCTAGAGGAAAGATTATAGCTTTCAGGGCAGTAAGTAGCTGAAGAGAGACAAGACAGGGTTCTGGCATAAACCAGCCTTCAAGGAGCAGGATATAAAGATGCCAGGAGACCAAATGTAATGATTAAATTTAAGAAAACTTCTGAAGGACTGTATATATCAGAAGTGTTAAATGTGTGGAGACATACAACTATTTAAAGAACTTGTTCATTTAGCTATGAATGCATTACTAGTGATATTTTTGAGAGTGACCTAGGTGTGATGATGAAAGGCTTATTGCAATGAATTGAAACATGAACTCAGAAAGTAAACCTAATAGCTATAGATTAATTATTCTCAATATTCAAGTATACTGAGAGATAGGACAGTATGAACAGGAAATGTTTCTTCAAAGAACTGATGGATAACTGCATCAGGTATATGACATAGGGAAAATTACTTCATCTTTCTGAGGATTTAAATCTTTACATGTGAAACATAGAAGAATCTAGGTAAGGCTGTGAAATATTGGAAAAGTAACCCATTATTCTGTAAAATAGCACAAAAGTCACTTAAATGCTATATCAGTAATGGAAAATAAAAAATTTATGAAGCTATTTTTGTCACACAAAACATTTTCTTGGGCATAAGACTAAATATGAAAATATATATTTGAATCATTTAGACAAACTGAAATGATTATGCATTTCATTCAGTTTGTAGTTTTTCCTTTTATTATTTCTACATGGTATTTGTTATAAATTTACATTATGAGGAAAAAGTTATGTCAATCCTAGCATAATACTGAATAAAGGGCAATAAATTTCAATTACTTTAAGGAATGAAGGAAGTTAAATTATGAAGACTTCTTATTGTTCAAAAGAAGACTAAGACTAAATTTTACAACTGTATCATGACTGAAACAAATACAGATTTGATATTTTCAATATCAGCAATTAACATTGTGGTTTGCTTATCATGTTTTGTGTAAAAGAATATGTTGCATAAAAATTCATCTAACTGTTAATCAATAGTTAAGACCTAGTCATCTAATCTTATGTTGAAATTTCCCATAAGAAACTATAAGTCACCAATAATAATCTCAGTTTTCCTTTTTCTTTTAATTACATGTCTATTGAAGTTCAAAATCTTAGCAATACTTTTTCTGTTGTTCAGCTCCCAAGATGATATATGATCCTTGATGTTTAATGTTTCAGACTCTCTGTAAAAGTCTTATGAATCCAGTGACATTTGGTTCTGATTCTTCCTCATATAACATGATTACTTCTGGTTGCTGATGAATTTGTGATAACTGAAGCAACCATATGTAACCGAACACCAAAAGGTAATAGATTTTATCACACACCTAAGAAAAATTCCTATGTTAATTTCTACATCAAATTTATTCTTATTGGACATTTTGCATTTTATCTTTGTAACATGTTCTAGCAGTCATTTCAAATTAATAAGATTTGTTGAAAGTGTGTTTTTCTTTTTCTCCCATTAGAGACCTCATGGTAAATTGATAAATGCTGACACGGTGGTGAAGTCACTAACGTTGTCTTTCTGCTAGGATGTTAGCTGTTTCAGTTTACTGATAAACTGTATGCAAATGATTTTTGAAGTCTTTTCCAACTTATTTATAGCTATAACAATTGCATATCAAAGAAGCATTTGATTATGTAGAACAAGTCCTTATAAAGACAATTTTCTTCTGAGGAGCCATTTGTTCCTGGTGTTTTTCATGATTACTTTGGAAATGTCCTGCATTATTAGTCAGAACCTTGCACTGTAGATCTCAGTGATAGTTGGAAATTCTGACAGCAGTGGAAGCAGCCTGTAAAGAAGAGTACAGGCTGAGTATAAGATCATGTTCTTTTCACAGCCAGTAGTCACACTGTCAAAAAACATTGTAGTGTTAAATTTAAAACTTAAAATAGTCATGACATGTCACATGCACATTGCAGTTATTGAGTGTTTTTCAACTTTGGAGTCCACACCTCTATCATATAATCACTTTTTCTCATATTGCCAACTTTTAACACATTGAATGTAAATATTTTGCAATGCAGTTTACTAAATGATTGCAATTTAATATTTACTTTCTAAGAGATTTGTAAGGAAGGAAGAAATTACCAAATATACATAAAACAAAGTATATTATATAGGAGTTTCTGCTGATACTCAAAGCAATGTATTTTTGTATGAAGTACAGCTTCCCTGTTAAGTATTATTCCTCACAATTTTTATGGTATATTTCTAACCTGCCTAAAATTATTTAAATAATTTCACTGAATAAGATTTGTTTTAAAGGGATGAAATATTGTCATGAGCTAAATAGCGCCCACCTTAAAATTCATATGCATCCAAGGCTATGACTATTGTTCTCAGAAGAAGAGAAAATTTGGACATAAAACATACCCTGAGGAAAGGACTACATGAAGACACAGGTTGAAAACTTTTATGAACAAGACAAGGAAAGATATCTATAAAGTTTCTACCTTTATGTACTTCAGAAAATTCAAAATATCTTATCTATTTCTCTGGGAAATTTACCTTCCAGAGCTATGAAAAACTAAATTTCTGTTGTCTAAGCCACTCAGTCTTTGGTATCCAGTTACAGCAGCACTAACAAAATAATTCACATGTCAAATATGGTAACAGATGCTACATAACCTTTGATCAAGGTATTTATTCAAAATACTGGAATTACAATTCAAAGCATAGGTTTCCACCTATGAATCCAATTGCCTCATTCTGGTGGACTTAATGGAAATTGTAAGAAAGGCAAATGGCAAAAGAAATTTTATACTCAATCTTGGAAATTGAAAAGATCACCATATATAATTTAGCAATATTAAGAAAATTTCCTCATACATAATTCAAGAGCAATCATTTGACCAGAAAGGTCAATAATTTTGACAAATGAAAATGTCTACCTGGTTGGAGGTGAAAAGGACATCCAGGAGAGTTAAACCAATATCTAACTAAAAAATCTCTGAAATTCAAAGTAAATATTATGCATTAGGCTGCTCAAGAAACTAGGATGGGGCAATGCTTTTCCTTACAATTGTACTTGACTTTAAAAGCATTTATTGAAGTATAAGTTATATATCATAAAATTGATCTTCTTTTAGCCAAATTCAGTCAATTGCTATAGTACTTTCAAAGAGTTGCACAACTGTCACAAAACCAATTTTAGATAATTTTTATGAATCCTAAAAGATCTCTCAAAATATTGTTTGATTTCATAACTTTGAAAATTAAAACAGAATTACAATCCATAGGATAAGATTTAGATGCTCCTTGATAGCCTTACCTAGCTTATACTAGCTTCTTAATTGCAAACATTTTTAATTAAAGGGGTTATATATCTTTTACATTACTGTTTTGCTTTTCTTGTCCAAGATTTTGGCTCTCTTTTTCTTAGACTGGAGGAAGCAATGAAGTGACAATAACGTGGACTTACCTAATAAATTGCAAGTATGCAACAGTTCAATCATATGACTCTATTCTTCTGGACAGAGTCATAGTTAAAGAATTTGAATATCTTCCAGGTGAGGGGGATGTCCAATCTACCAGTAAATCTTTCATATCCAAGAAAGAACCTTGTTGAGAATAAAGCCAACATACAGGAAACAAAGTAGAATGGTAGAATCCCTTACTTGAAGCGAGACAATTTCCTAAAATTTGCTGTAATGTGAACCAACAAAAAATTTCCTATTGATTCCACCAATTTTATCTAAAGTTTACAATATGAATTCCAGGACATTTTCTCCACAAAAATTATTTTAAAGTACTCCAGGGTAACTACCAGAAGCAAATACAAATTTCTTTGAGAAATATGTTCAACCCTGATGAAGACTCACATGAAAAGGAAAATCTGTAAATATTATCCAGCCAAACTTGAAAGAAGTAGTATCATGTAGAATTTATTTAGCCAAAATGGAGAAAAAGAAGCAAAGACACAGACTACTTTGATGTTCCAAGGAATTAAACAAGAATCAAGAGGATAAAAGAAGGAATGGTAGAGATTATTGTTGTATCCACAATTTATTAATAAAAATCAGAGTCAAAAATCAGATTAAGCACTTTATTTAAGCTGGTACCCAGTGGCATCCCCGTTAGCAAAATTAGCCAAGGAGAGAGCTCCGAGCAGGCAGTAGCAAAGGCTTTTAAGCTTTAAAACCGCAAACAGGGAGTGGGTGAGGGTCAGTTATTGAAAACCAGATAGAGGTAACACTTGGGCAATTTAGTTAGCTTATCAAGAGTACAGTCTGTCACTGCAACTTTGGGTGGAGGTCTTAAGCTACTTTGTGGCTCTTGTGGTTGGCCATTTCCGCAAAACACAGCAGGCTGTTGGTACAGTGGAAATTTACAGAGGCTGTCACAGTTTTGCAGTTACAGAGTGTCATTATCGAGTCTTCATTTTTATATTTGATCTATTAACGTGGAATTTTAACTTTGGCACATACAGAACAGGAAAAATGACACTTTTAAGTGTATAACAATTATAATGGTTGAGCAAGCACATTTAAATCAGAGTGAAGAATAATTATGAGCAAAATAGAAGTATATGCCTCATGGGTTTGTGAGGACTACAGTAAGTTAATATTTATAGTGCCACATGGTCCTCAGTAACTTCTCAGATACACAGGATTTGGTATAGTCTCATACATGCTATTTGAATGTCCACTTAATGAAATATATTTTAAAAATTGAAAAGCATATGAACAAGCTTATGGCAAAGATCTTTCTAAACTATGCCAGTGACTTTCATGTTTGGTATTGCATGTATTTTGTAATGGTTAACTAACAAACCCTTACTTTTTAATCAGAAAAAGTATTTTTAAAATACCTACATACTAAAATAAGTAATATAAAACTGATTGGCAATATAGAGTCAAAGTACATTCAAGGCATAGCTGACCTAGCTACTATAGAAATACCATAGAAAGCTTTATTAATTTGTTATGATCCCAGATACTATAAAAGCAATCTAGGAAAGAAGCTGATCATTGTTCCCAGTGTCACATGAATAGAAGACCAACCTGGGCAAGTCTGACTAAAGGCAAGAAAAATTAAGAATGATACATTATTTGTGTTGTTTTTTATCATGTGCTTTAGGTACATAAGTAAAAAATACATTATGGCATTGTCTGGGCTCATGTTTTGTAAAACCAGAATCAAGATTATATTGTCAAGTAAATAAAAATAATTTAATTATGAATTAACTCATATGAAGGTCTTCACAAACACTAGTGAAATTGAATATTGAACACATTGTTGCTTCTCTGATGAATATAGATTTTATGATTTGTTTTTTATAAAGCACATTCATGAAAGGAAAATAATAAAGTTTACAAGCAAACCATTGTCTTAAAATATAGGATTTATATACCACATAAAGCAATAATGACAATCATGGGAAAACAAAATATTTTTAAAACTGTCAAGTGAATTTTTGGTCTGTTTTATAAGACATTTATATTTAAATTTATATATAAAAGCATGCATTAAATGCATCCTCCTAAAAATACATGTATGTAAAATGAAAAATACTCATAACCTAATTACCAATATGGAAATCGATAAAATATCCTGAATCTTAAATCATTGTGTAAATACTGTCAACAGTTAAATTAATTTCCTTTTCACATTTAAGTATGTTTTTGAATTTGATGTGCCCTAATTTAGGCATTGAATATGAAATACATCCTCCATGATTTAAAATAACATGTTTTTTTTTTCCTTTCTGCTACCCTCCCTTCCAAAAAAATGTTATCTCATGTACAGGTGTTGGGAGCCATTGAAACTGGAAAATGACCCAGACGTGACCTTACCAAAGTAACAAAGAGCTCCTGGGTCAACCACCTGGAAAAGTTGCTACAGCCCCGAAAAACAGGAGGCTGCTAAACAATCCAGGCCTGGGTTGCTAGGCAGAGGGGCTGAAATTGATGTCATCCTTCCTGGTATATAAATAAACACACAGCATTAGTTGAGCAGTACCTTTCCTCCCATCAGGAGAGTAAGGGCTCCACCTGACCCCAGCATTGTCTCTTTCTTTATTTTTCTCATCCTCTTATAGTCCTTTACCCCAAGAACCTCAGGAGCCACATGGGTATGGCATATAGACACAAATACTTTATGACGAATGTGATAATTATTTATATCTAAAATGTACTAATAAAATCTGATTTCAAAAAATAACATACTAAAAAAACAGAATTTTAAAGTATCTTTTTAAATGTTTTAATCATTGTAAAACACTATATTTTAAATAATTTTGTTCATGATTGCTAAATATTTATAGTTGTCCATCAAGAATTTAATTCAAATCCACCTAAAGTACAATATTTAATAAATTTGTTACTCTCTGTGCCTTGTTTCACTAATCTTTAAATTAAACATTAAATATACATGCATTGTCTTTATTCTTTAGGATAAAAAAATAATACTTACATTATAGGTACACCATGCTTGAATTCTTAGTTGATGGTAAAAATACACATATGAATGAACAACTATTACCATTTTTTCTTTATCTGCAACCCTCAGTCAATGGTAGTGGTCAAAGCGATCTATGCAGATCAATGAAATAACATGTAAAGCATGTGTAATTCATGACACAGGATGAGTGGTAGAATGTACGTTTGTGATCAATGTCATTCAGAAGTACCAAAAATCAGAAATATAATAATCTATTAATATTCAATCATGCTTTGCTCTAACTATAGAAACCATGTACATGGTACTTTTCAGACTACTCCTGAAAATATTTAGCATAAATCTTTCTATTCAGAAGAAACTGATATAGCTTTGGCTTACATTTTGTAGATTACCCCAGAAAAGATTTTAAACTGTTCCAGTAATTGTCATCTTCAGCCAAAAATACTTTTTAAAATTGCTACAATCACATCTATTTAAATCTGTAAATATAAAATGTTCTCCTGTGAGCAAAATAATTAATTTTGAAAGCAAAACAAAGGTGACTTTAACTCTAATTCCAAGTTTTACAGATTGAGACTAAATTGCTTTCCAGAATAATGTCATAAGAGACTGTTCACTACTTCAACATATTTTGAAAGATCTGTGAAATTTAGCCTGGAACTTCCAGACCTGTGAAATTTTAGAGATCGGATGGGCAACTAGTAGAAAAGCCTTTATCAAAAAGATCTGAGTTCCAAGCCGGGCGTGGTGGCGCACGCCTTTAATCCCAGCACTCGGGAGGCTGAGGTAGGCGGAGCGTTGTGAGTTCGAGGCCGGCTTGGGCTACAACGCGGCGCAAGGCCGGCCTGAGCTACATAGTGCGACCCTGCCTCAAAAAAAACCAGGGCCGGGAGTTTGGCTCAGTGGCTTAAGCGCCTGCTCTGGCAGGCGCAAGGCTGTGAGTTCAATCCCCGGTGCCGCAAAAAAAAAAAAAAAAAAAAAAAAAAAGATCTGAGTTCCAGTACGATATTCAATGGAAGCATATGAAAGAATGAAAGTTGTTCAGGTGAAACTATCTATTGAAATTTTATGATTTACTTATATTTGGTACCTAGTACTATTCAATATTAGATTAATTGAAATTTGTTCAATTGTAATGTCTTTTGTCCTTCTACAGCATGTATTAAAGATATATGTATGTATGTATTTGCTATGTCATTAATTCTACAATTCAATAATATTCCTAAAATTAATGAACTATAATTATTGTATAACTTGCAGAGTAGGCTAAAGAGTGCAGCTGATCTTGTACTGAGGACTTTGTTTTCATTCCAATCATATGAAAGCACTAAAAGAGCTAATGTGTATATGGTACTATATGCCAGTGAGTTAAGCATACTCTGGCCTTGTTGCATCTAAATATCTACAGTATCATAACTTTAGTGTTTCTGCATTCATTTATGCATATAGTAGTAAGAAATCATTATCCCTAGAATCATTCAGCTACCACTGAGGAACAGAATCAATTCTCAAGTACATTTCAATGCTGAACATTATATTGCCCTTCTGTATGGTTCACAAATATATGTATGATATATTCGATTTGTTGTAATCACATTGAATTCCACTAGGAAATTTAAGAAAACATATTTATAATGTACATAACTATCTGTATATTATAGTGTCCCTTTTTGTTTAGGACACAGAAATATTCTGTTTGCTCACCTCTTATCTCAAAGATAGAATGTATCATCAAAGGTCATATATTTTTAAACTTTCTTAAAAAATACATTTATTCAAGATAAATGATTTTACTGTTTTTACATTAAGCTCTTATTATTTCTTAACTGATAAATATCTTTCAATATAATAAAAAAAATGAAGTCATTCTGTATTAGGAAAAATGTTGCCAGGTGGGTAAATTGTTTTGTGTATATTCATATTGCTTTCATTGATGGTCCATTTTAAAATTCATTATCCTCTGAAAAGATAAGCTAAAGTGTTTCTTGGTTGATGCAAGTCAAAACTGATAAATACTTCCAACAGGCAAGAGTGAAAGAAGGAAAAATTTTGAATGAGTCATTTGAGATTCAGCCTATCCTATCTTTCTGGTTTAGGCAAATTATTCATATTGAGTTATTCTTTGGAACCACTGAATGACAGCTAGCCCATCTTCTGTTTACAAATATTGTAAACTGTCAGAATTCACTAAAAATAAAATTAACCTTCCCTGAATCCAAGAGATCATGTTAATAAAAGATAAACCTATTCAACCTATTAGATATAAGATATTTTTAGAGAACATTGTCTGTCTTTGGTTTTATCCATGTTAGGTTTTTACACAGACAACATTGTTTGGGGCCTCAAAATAGCTTTCAAAAATTTTAACAAATGTCTGACATTGTACAAGTTATATTTTGTTATATTAAGCTATAAAAGCATGTTTCACAGCATATCCTGGGGCTGAGGATAGTAGGAATCTAATGTAGATCATGTTTTTATTAATTTTTTAAGAAATAAAAATATGTTTCTTGGTGAAATGTACGTCGACTGAAGAAAATGGTTTTCTGCCATGATCACTACATATTTGATCAATTGCCTGATGGCCTCTATTTGTGACTAGCCACAATTACTTTGGTGAAAATTTTGAAGTAAAATAAAATCTATCAATTGCCTAATTGCTAGTCTTCTCAAGGTGACTGCAGTATGGCAAGATTCCAGCAAATCATAGATTTCTGCTTGATTTCTAGTTTTCTAGGATACATTGTGTAGATTGTTGATCCTGTTGTCATTATACAGCAAGTGTATTGTAAGGCCCCATTTTGTTGTAGGGCTCACATGCATAAATATGGAAGGTAAAGAATGAGAAGACCACATCAGAGAGTAGAGATGGGATCAGAGGTACTTACCTTCATGGAAATCATGGCTTGGGGAATGATTTGAAAACTCTTAAAATGGGTATCACTTAGGTCCCTTCCTAGTGTGGAAAATATTTTTTTAAAATGTTTAAATGTTTATATAATTCTCTCACATTCTATTTCTTAGGCAAACATCTTTATTTCATGAAAATATTTCATTGTTGCTTAAACAGAATGGCCCACATATGTAAAGTAAATGGATATGGTCTTTGGAGAACCAAAAAAAAAAATTAAAATGACCCTCGAATCGGTCAATCTATGAAAATAGTACAGACCAACATAATCACAAGACATGGTTGATAAAAAGGAAAACTTGTCCACTAATTTACATTGAGCAATGTGGACACAAATAGTATCAATGATTGATACTTAATACCTAAGCAGCTATCAGCTTTTAGAGTTCTGGAATGCAGCAGCCAACATTCACAATTTAAAGGAGAAACTTAACTGAGTCACAATTTCTAAGGATTCAGTCCATGGTTAACTGGCTTCCAGGCAGAAACATAATAGTGGAAAGGTGTAGAAAAGGAAAGATGATTAGTTTATGGCAATAGTAAAGCAGAGCAAGGGAACAGTGCCCAAGAGGAAGGAGTAAGGAACCTAATAATTAAGTCCCTGACTTATGAATGAGTTTCTTTCTGGCACAACGTTCCTGGAATCAGATGAATTCATAAGTCCAGTAAAGTGAGTTTTACACACCCTTGATGTAAATATACAATATATAATGTTTTGTGCTTCTTACCTAGCCAGCCACATCACCACTGCCTTTTTCCCTTGTTTCTGGAACATCCTTGGCTGTGCAACACAACTGCCACAATATCCAGAGATATGAAAGCTACTTCTGCAATTTGTTCACATCTATTAATGCTTGTAATGTGATGTCTGTT
>RJWM01000738.1:165952-193375 GCA_004363535.1 Dasyprocta punctata
GGGCTGAGTCTGATGCTTGTGATCAGTTTGTTGTCTAGCACCAGGATTAATGACGTGACTGCTACACCCACCCAGGGGTGGAGCTGAGATACAGTATAAGGGAAGGCGGGTCTTCCTCTTGCTTGCTTCCCGGCTTCCGCCCTCTCTCTCGCCAGCGCGGATTGCGGCTTGCAGCTTGCAGCCGCCATGAACTGTAGCCTCGTCATCCCATGCTGCCTTGGAGCCCACTTTATGGACTGAAACTCCCGAGAAACTGTAAGAATAAACCTTTCCTTCCCTAACTTTGGGCGTCAGGTATTTTGTCTTGGCAACGAGCAAAAAGTAACCAAGACAGTTTGTATCTGTGATAGTTCACAACTCGAATGTTTGTAAGTCAGAGACTTACTATATAGATCAATCCATCCCTCCCTCACACAATTATAGGCAGAAATGTGTTTTACTAATCCACTGGGTGGTACCCAACCAAATAAAAGTGACACTTGAGCTTAATCACTATAATGTGTTGCATTGATTTTTATATGTGAAATTTAAAAAGATGATATTATACATTACAGATAGATGACCGTGGGGTGAATTGAAACCTAGCTTTAGTGATCTTAATAGAAATTACATTGTGTGATGGTGGGGCTGTGGACTCATGTCTCACATACAACTCATAGCAAATCAGTTGGTCTGGGTTGACTCTGAGGCAGAAGAAATAATTTAAAGTCTAACATTTTTGTCTCCCAATTTTCTTTGTGTTCAGATTTATACTGTTACTCTTCAGGAGCTGTTCCTTTAAAAGTGAATCATAAAGAATGATAACTTCATTTTTCTTAAAGTTTAATCAAATGTCATTTGTGAAAAGTCTATCACAAAGCAATCATTATTGACTTTTTGTATGACTTTAGTTTAGTGTAATCTTTTAGAAAAAAATAGAGAAAGTGGGCACCAGAAGACACTGGACAACAGTAATTCCCAGACTTAAGAACATTCACATTCTGAACTTTCACAGGGGAACTGTATGAAGCTCGCTGTGTCAACTTAGGGTTAGGTTAAGTTTATGAACAAATCCAACTTATAAACTATTTTCCTGGAAGAGGACTCATTCATATGTTGCAGACTACTGTATAATAGTACACATTAAAATAAAGTCATAGTATATTGATATCATTAATTTGTTGCAGAATATAGTATTATAAATGTGGCCCAAATTGCAGAACAATAATTGGGTATTATGTAGCAGACAAAGTATTTGTGGTTTTTCTTTTCTTTCCTTTCTTTTCTTTTCACACAATTCTTATATTGTGTTAAAACAGCTTCAGTTATAAAACTTTTTCTTATGAAAAGCAAAGAATTAAGATTTGAAATTAAGAATGAAGTTACAGTAGCTGTCAAAATACAAACAATAATAAAAGAAAGAAGAAATTCTGCATAAAATAACATGCCCTAGCATCTAACATAGAGTATAGGTGGTGTTACAGTCATCTTTTCCATTGCTGAACAAAATGTTCAACACATGCAGTTTTAAGGAGGAGAGGTAGAATTTGCCTCATAATTCTAGTGGTGCTCAGTTCATGGGCAGTAAGCTCCAAAGTAAGGATGTCATGGTAAAAAGGCATAGTGAAACAAAAGCATCTTATTCATTCATAATGGCAACAAAGCTGAGCAAGGTGGAAAGAAGCTAGTGAGAGGTATACCCTCCAAAGACATACCTGCAGTGACCCACTTCCAACTGGGTCCCACTTTCTAATTACACATTCAGCTATGGATGTCAGCACATTAATCTACTGATGAGTATAGCACTCTTTTGATACTATTTCCATTCCAGGAGTCTCAATCTAGTCAAATTGATACCTAAACTTAACTGCTACAGGTGCAGCTGGATGTGTTAATTAATTTGATTATGATAGTCAGTATATACTTCACAGGTATACACAATGTACAAGTGGAAAATAAATAATATCGATGGCCTATTGAATATTTTTATATCTGAATAAAAAACCAAGAATGAAATAGGATTGAAATAGCCCGAATTGTAAATCCATATTAAAGTGACCATGGAGCTTCTATTTTTGTATTCTTGGGACATAATAGCCATGTATTGAAACACTTACATGACTGTTAGATGAGAAAGACTAATGTAGATTTGAAAGACTGAAGTAATTACTCCTGGAAAGACTAGAATAAACATATCAGGTCTGTAGGTACTGCAACTGACTACCAATAAATGAACTGAAACTAGGGATCTATTCATCTGTGTCCAAATGAAACTATCATATAGCATTGTGACTATGCAAAGCTTCATTTTTATGCTTCTCAATTCAGAAATTCTTCATTGTATACCAAATGCTAAGACAAGCACACACATAGAGACACTATCATTTGAGTGCTGGTATGCAAAAAATCACAAAATATTTGAATTGTCTTTGAGACTACACTACAGATTCACCACTCCCTATCCCCCACCAAAAAAAACCCTCAGAAAAAATGTTAGTAAACTTCAGCAAAATAGTGAGCAATCGTTTAGTAGAGCCTGAAAAAAGGGTGAGAAAATTGCTATAACAGGTGGAGAAAGTTTTGACCTTGATAGCTGTAATTAATGCTGGCAAAAATAAACAGTTTTTATTCATTGCTTTTGAAAATAAACTGTGTAGCTCTGCACAATGGTGAAGTAGGAAGCTCCAAATTCCTGTTCTTCCAGAGAAACATTGAAAAACAATAGAAAGTATCAGAATCAACTTTGTCAGAAATCTGGAAAACAGCCAAAATTTGCAGTAACGGAGTGAATAACAAATCCTTTAAAAAGGCAACTTGAAAAGGGAAGAAGAGCTTTGTATTGCTTTTACTCTCCCGTGCCTTACTTGCTTCATCCCTGGCTCTCCAACAGTCAAGAGAGAAGCGAGGATTCCCAGTATGGAATCTTTGTCCCCAGTTCCAGGGAAAGCAGAGAAGATCTTATTCAAACTTTTGTTATTTGTCTGTTAAAATCTGTCAGGATATTGCTTAAAAGATTGATGCATGTTTCTGTTATACCTACTTCAAAATGCGGTCTTCATGGAAAAGAGGTAGATATTACTCAAAGACATGATAGAAAAAAATACACCTGACTACCTGCAGCCAAAGATTAAACTTGTAAGGAAAATCTGGAGAAACATTTTCTTTTGAAAATTACAGGTCACAAAGATGTCTGTGTATAATGTAGTTAGAATCTGAGGAGAAGGTCCAAGGGTGGATGTGTTCTCAGAAAACTGATAAAGGCCTTTGAGAAATACTAAATATAGAACAACTAAGAAAGCACACAAATAGTGTTTTATATTGTGTGGAATATAAAATTTGTAAAAAATAAATTGTAGCAAAATATAACTTAATTTTTAAAATTAAAAATTATACTTGATTGTAACTACATATTAATGAACTTTTCTATGTGGAAAATATAGAATATGTTTAGAATTCATTTGTTTCTCAAAATAGTATTAATTTGATGAATGACATCTTTTTCTTTTTTCTTTTTTGATTTATTTTATTAAAGTTTTCTTTCTATTAGTTGTCATACATAATGATTCCATTTATCAGTGAGAGAAAATATAAAACATGATTTTGGTATCTAAGGTCAATACTTGTTTGGTTGTATCTTTGAAAATTAACTTTCACACACAAAATATAAAATGTTTAAAGGCTGTGAACACACACATACACACAAACAGGTGGGAGATTAAACAATAGTCATGTAAAGGATAAATGCTTTATTTTTTATTTTTTATTATTTATTTATTTATTTATTTATTTTTGCAGCACTGGGGATTGAACTCACAACCTCGTGCCTGCCAGACAGGTGCTTAAGCCACTGAGCCAAACTCCCAGCCCAGGATAAATGCTTTAAATATACATTGAGTTTATGACTCATATGAAAATCTCAAAGGACCCTAGAAACCTATACACTTCTTGAAGTCTAGGTTGGAAATGCTTGGCTAGAATTATTTACCAGTTAAACTTATTAAAACTCATGCAAGGGGCAATAGAATATTATAAACTTAACAGTGAAGGACAGTGATAATATTCATGTTTTTAATCTTACATTTCACTGGAGTAAAGAATAATAATATAGTATGATATTTTCATCCAAAGTTCACAATCAAGATTCAAAAATCTCATCCAGCAAAGAAAATCAAGTGGAAAAAAAGAACTTCCTAAAGGTTGCATGTCTTGGAATCTTCACATAACATAAAATTCATATAATCAATCAAACAAAATAACAAATAATTATGGGAAGTATAAGTCTATTTTCTAGAAAGTTAAAACCTATATAATGATAAACATAAAGATTAAAAGCCAGGTAGTCCTTGGGAGAGACCTACAATCATCTGAGAATCCACAGTGAGACCCACAGAGACTGGGAAACTGTGCCAGTGGCCCAACCAGGAACTGTGAGGCTCCTGGGGATTAGGAAGGTGCACCCAGTGACCCACAGTCCTCCAGGAACCCTCCCTTTCAGGCCAGCAGGGTTTGCAAATGTGTGCCTAGTAACCCACACCACACCTGGGAACTAACTCTGAGTCCCTCAGGGACCAGGGTTCCACACCCAGTAACCCACAGTCATCAGGGAACCCAAAGTGAGGCCTGCAGGATCTGGAATGCTGTGCCCAGTGACCCATCCACACCCAGGAGCTGTAGGTGAGGTTCCTGGGGACTGGGAAGCTGTACCCAGCAACTCACAGTCATCTGGGAAATCTTCCTGTGGCTCACAGAGTTTGGGAGTCTAAGCCCAGTGACCTTTCCACATCTGGGAACTATCTCTGAGGCCTGTGGGGACTGGGCATCCATGCCCAGTGACCCACAGTCACCTGGAAACCCTCAGTGAGGCCTGCTGTACAGACAAGTGAAGTATATAGAACCCCAGTTAGCCATAACCAAAATAAATCTACACCTCAATATATAATAATCAAGATCCCAGAGATTCAGAATATTAAAAGGTTCTAGAGAAAAGCAACAGATCATCTATAAAGGGAAATCTATCAGAATCACTGCAGGCTTCTTAACACAAACCATCAGGTCAAGAAAAGCATGGAGTGAAGTATTTCAAGTCCTGAAAGCAAACATCTTTCAACACAGATTGAGGTTACTTACACAACTATCTTTCAGGTGTGGCTATTTTGTTTGCAGGCAATATGAACTTCAAATTAAGAATGATCAAAACATATAAAGAAGGTTGCTACATACTTCTTAGGGGAAAACTTCAAGAGGAAGAGATAACAATCATAAAGATATATATACCAAATATGGGAGCATGCAACTATGTAAGACAAATCTTAGTAGACATGAAAAATCAAATAAGCCATAATACATTTATAATGGGGAACCACCACTCCACTGACACAAAGAGACAGATCAACTAGACAAAGAATCAACAAAAAAATAATAGAACTGAATCAAACTTGTGAACAAATGGACTTAGTAGATATGTACAGTGTTCCACCCAAAAACATCAGAGTACTCATTCTTCTCAACTGCACGTGGAATGTTCTCTAAAATAGACCACACATTACCCTATAGAACATGTTTAAATAAATGCAAAGAAATTTAAATAATTCCATGCATATGATCTGAACATAATGCACTGAAACTGAAAATTAATGACCAAAGAAACCAAAAAAGCTCCATAAACACATAGAAATTAAATAGCACCCTACTGAACAACCAATGGGTCACAGAGGAAATTAAAGAAGAGATTAAATAATATATACAATAAAATGAAAATGCAAATACAACTTACCAGAACCTGTGGGATGCAATGAAAGCAGTCCTCAGAGGAAAATTTATAGCAGTGAATTCTCATATCAGGAAAACAGAACAAGCACAAATGAACAACCTAATGCTGCACCTCAAACTTGTAGAAAAAGAAGAACAAGTCAAACTCAATGCCCAAAGAAGAGAGGAAATTATAAATATCAGAGCAGAAATAAACACAATTGAGGCTAAAAAACAATACAAAGAGTTACTGAATCAAAAAGTTGATTCTTTGAAAGAATAAATAAAATTTATAAACCGCTAGACAACCTTATCAAAAAAAGGAAAGAAAAAACTCAAATTCATGCAATAAGGAATGAAAAGGGTAAAATCACTACAGATTCTGTGGAAATACAGAAAAGCATCAATATCAACTTTGAAAAGCTTTACTGGACAACACAAAATTAATGGACAAATTCCTAGAAACATGAATTACCAAAGCTGGATCAAGAAGATACAAAACTTCCGAATAACCCAATATCAGTTAATGAAGTTGAAAATGTAATTAAAAACTTAACAACAACAACAAAAAGCCCAGGTCCTGCTGTGTTCACAGTTGAATTCTATAAGAAATTTAGAGATGATTTAATACCAATACTACTCAAACCCTGTAATGAAATTGAAAGGGAAACAATTCTCCCTAATTCATTCTGGGAAGTAAATATTACCCTCATATTAAAACCAGAGAAAGACCCAAGCAAAATAGAAAATTATAGGCCAATCTCTCTAACGAACATATATGTAAAAATCCTCAATAAAATACTAGCAAACAGAATGCAGCAAATCATCAAGAAGATTACACTCCATGACCAAATACGAGTCATTCCAGGAATGTAGCAATGGTACAACATACACAAATCAGTAAATGCAACACCATATTAACAGAATGAAAGACAAAAATCACATCTCGATAGACGCAGAAAAAGCTTTTGATAAAGTCCAACACTCACTTGTGGTAAAAATCTAGAGAAAATTTGAGTAGATAGTCTTTACCTCAATTTGATAAAAGCTATCTATGGCAAACCAACAGTTAGCATCATACTAAATGGTCAAAAATTGAAAGTTTTCACTGTATAATCAGGAACAAGACAATGTTGTTCACTATTATCACTCTTATTCAATATAGTTCTGGAAACAGTAGCCAGAGCAATTAGACAAGAGAGAAATAAAAGGAATAAAGATAAGAATGGAAGAAGTTAAATTATCATTATTCACAGATGACATGATAATCTACATAGAGGACCACAAAAACTCCACCAACAGGCTTCTAGGCCAAATAAGCAAATTCACCAGGGTAGCTGGATACAAAGCCATTACTCAAAAGTCAATAGCATTCCTGTACAGCTACTTTGAAGAAAACGAGACATTATGGTAGCCATTGCTGATTTCCTATCATATTGTTGTGAATTCCAATAATGTTTTTATTCTGTACTTTGATTGGTTTTAGTCTGTTTTGTATTGTTCAATTTCAATATGTGTGAAATTGTTCAGCTATTTTAAAGAGAACAAGAGACATTATGGTAGCCATTGTTGATTTTCCTATTGTCTAGTTTTGAAGGCCTGTAATGCTTTCATTCTTTTGTTTTCATCGGTTTTATACTATTTTGTTTTGTTTGAATTCATTGTGTGTGAAGATATGGACAACTACTTTGAAGAAAACAAGAGACATTATGGAAGCCACTGTTGATTTCCTGTTGTCTTGTTTTGAAGCCTTGTGTTGCTTGCATTGTTTTGTTCTGATCTGCTTTGTTCTATTCTGTGTTGTTTGGTTTCATTCTCTTTAAAATAAAAAAATTTAAAAAAGAAAGTTTGTAAAGTTCAAAAAAGTGAAAGCAAAATTCACAGAAATCATGAGATATCAATATATTCAAGAATTTTTATAACTATTGTTTTCTATTAATTGTGTTTTTGATGCCTGTAGAGAACTAGGCTGTTCTTTCCCTCTAATACAGAAAGGGTAGATGTACATGTATAGGCTTATGTATGCCTAGAACTTCTAAAGAGTTTACAAGAATTGATTTTATTACAAGTAATGGTATGAACAGCTACTTTGAAGGAAACGAGACATTATGTTAGGCATTGCTGATTTCCTGTCATCCTGTTGTGAAGACCAGTAACGCTTTTATCCTTTGTTTTGAATGTTCTTAGTCTGTTCCATATTATTTGATTTCAATATGTGTGAAAGTGTGGACAGCTATTTTGAAGAGAACAAGGGACATTATGGTAGCCACTGTTGATTTCCTGTTTCTTGTTTTGAAATATTGTGTTGATGTATTGTTTTGTCTCAATCTGCTTTCTTCTATTCTGTTTTGTTTTGTTTTATTCTCTTTAAAATAAAATTTAAAACAAGAAAAAAAATAAAAGTTATATAGTCCTTGAAAACAATAAACAAATGAGATACACTGAGTTATATTAATATATAGCTCAAATAAAATAAATCAATACTCAGAAAAATAAATGAACTATTAAAATATTAAGTGACATAAAAATGAAGTATATTCTAATTTAACAAGCATGAGTGAATGGAAAAGAATATAAGGGTAAATAGGGAGAGATTTAGACAGTGAAAACCTAAAATTATTGCAAGATTTTAAAAAAAATAATCATATAAATTAACAAGCATATAATGAAGAGAGGATGAAATGGAAAGAAAAATTGAGGGGAAGACATGTGAACATCTTCAGTAAAAACAAAGATAGTGAATGATATCAAAGCATCATGGGAAAAATTGTAGAGTACCTATCATGGGGTAGTACTGTAAGTTACATCTCAAAAGAAAATAGACTACAGAGGACTGAACTAATATCTTCAAAACTTGTAACCTGAACAACTACTAAGATAACAATATGCAATATATTAACTAGGGTTGATTTCCTACTATTTTTTAAAATTTTGTATCATTTCTATCCTTTACTTTGTTTTGCTTTTTTAAAAAAAGTTATAAAAATTCAACATAAAATGTCATATCCAGTGACAATTTTTAAGAGTAATGCAGACAATGATATTCCCAAACAAGCATATCTCAAGAAAACAACTGTTATAGAAAAATATTCATTTCAGGCATAATTGAAATAATCCAGAAGGAAAGTCAGGTTGCCAAGTGATTAAAAGCCAACTATAGCTTGTTGCATTCTAGCAGTAGCCTTCTGCAAAATCTGTGTTATTAACTTCCAATTGCTTTATAACAATATCACCAAGGATTTTATGCACTGTTTAAAACAACAAATAGTCTGGTTATACAGTTTCTCTGAGGTAGTTCTTCTGCAATGAAGATACAAGCTGGTCTACAATCTCACCTACATGCTGGGCTGGCATAATATTTGTGTCACTTTTTTCATAGTTCTTAGTGGAATTTATTTCCTTTCCCATGTGTTACTAAGCATTTTTAATATTTTATTGTGTCTTGGGAGGACAGTGCCCTTGGTTTACTTATAGCCCTTACTGTAATGTGGCTTACCAAAATAACCACTTAACATTTCACATAAAACAGAGATACTGACAATAGGAACTACTATTGTACACATTATATCTATGTAATCATGGAATACTGGTATCTTTGCCATATTCCATTGGTTAGAAGCAAGTGCCAGTTTTCACTTACAGTCAAAGGGAGAAGGCAACCCAAGTTTTTGATAATGAGAGGTGCAATTAAAGGTAGTGACTCTAAGAGTCTGTCCACCACAGTTTGCCTAGTTTCTCTCTTTCCATACTTTTTGAATACTTGATATCTTGCATCAACTAGTGAACATGCAAAGCAAAATATTCTAATCCACATCTTTGAGAGTCACAGTTATTATACTACTAACTTATTTCAAAACCATGTTTGTGTGCTTCATCAACACAAATGGGAATAATAAGGTCATTTTGTCAACCAAACAGTAAGTGGTGATTCCATTCTAGTGTCCTATCTTATGACTTTTACTCATAAATTGTGTCTGTGGTACAAATTTATAATATTACTAGGAAGCAGATTCCAGACTTTCCTGTACAATTTTCTGAAGGCTGTAGTAAAAGAGTAACAGACCAACAGTTTCCATCAACTGAGGAATGGCTAAAAAAGATGTGATATTTTTTAACAATGGAGTAGTATCCATAAAAGGATAAACTTGAGACTTTTATAGGTAAATGGATGCAACAGGAAACCTAATTAGTGAAATAAATCAGACTCACATCAGTAAGCATATTGCCTCCCTGGTGTGAGACATTCAAACAGTAAAGAAGACCTAAAATGCACAATAGATACTGTGAAATGGGAAGACATTTTTTTAAAGAAGAAAAAGGAATCAGGAGGGAGAAAGGGAAGAAAGGAAGGGAAAAGGGAGAAAAACTGCAAGTTAGTTATATTAAGGTCTCTCAGTTCATAGAAAAGGAAGATTTGTGCTAATATTGATTGGAGAATCTTTATGCCTATATCTTGTACTCTGAGTAACTACTTTAAAGATAATATGAAATGTATTAACTATTGTTGTTCTCCTATTATTTTGTTCTACATTTTTTCCATAAAATAAGAACAAATAAATAAATAGTGATTCTGATAGACGTCCTATTCAGCTACCCATTTTGACTTTTCTTGTCTTCCAGAGTATCAATATTTCTGGCTTTCCATTCCTTCAATCTATGAGTATCCACTCTTTATTTGTATAATTGCTCCTTCTTATGTAATTACTTGCTAATTCTGGTATGCCTCAGGCTAATTGTTAATTGTGGTGTGAACATTCTGTCTGAATTCTAAACTGCTTTATTCAACTCATATTGACGATTCTATTTAGATGTTTAATATGAATTCTAAACTCAACTTGCTCAAAACATGACACATTTTCCTCATCACCAATATAGTTTAATGAAACTCTTATTGACAACCATCATCATTGTGTATCCACTTTTTCAAACTAAAATCAAACATACCATATTTGACTTCTCATCTTACCTCCTTTTCTACACCCGATTTAGTAGGAAAAAAAATCATCAATTCCACCTCTAAAATGTAATCAAAATATAACAATTCTCACAGCTAGCATTACTATCTTTGTTCTAGAAATCTAGTTCAAGATCACAATTGCTATTCATCTACGCACTCATTTACACAAATAATCTATACCTAAAAACAGAGCCAATTGGATACTTTTTAAATGACTTCTGTCTCATCCTTAATACCTCAGTTACTACTCACTTGCTTTTGAATAAAATTAACATCTCTTATAATAGCTTACAATGTAGCTAGTGACGTGCTTGGCATTTGTTTACTGCATTCCCAGCTTCTTGGTGACCAGATTCGGGTGAATGTAATGTGAAAAAAGTAATATGTATCAACTACATGTCTGTCACTTTTATATAGACTGCTCTCCGGTCCTATCTTTTCTACCCTTTACATTAGTTATGAAATGTATAGTACTGAAATAACCTTGAAAGCTTGACAGTGAGGATGACAGTGACATACTGTAAGATCTAGGCCTATGAAGGTATACAAGTAACAACTATTTTATTTAAGCCTCTGTACTTGGAGTTTCATTACTTAGAATGTTATTTGCACAAATTTTTGCACAATTTCATTCTTTTTATCAATAAAACTGAGCAAATGTCCTTTTCATTGAGACTTCTGCTCCTGTGCCTGGTGATGATTTACTCTATGTATTTGTCATTAATTCCAAATTATAGTTATTATATTTTGCAGAAAAGAAATCTTTGTACCTCACTTACCACTGTAAACTTATCCATCTTAGATCCACAGAAGATGCTCATTAATACCTGATTTAAAATTAGTAAATTATGTAGCAAATGAAGTAATGAAGTGTGCTTTGAATTATCTTCTCTTTGCATAATAGCAGACCCTTGATATTGTGCTTTTTGATAATTATTAAGCTTTTCAAAAAAAAGCTGTTCTCTGAAAATATAAACATAAAAATATTTAGAATATAAGCAGACAATAAAGTAGGTAAAAACAATCAGAAATCCCTTTCATGGAGTTTACCCTTATTTGGAGATGTCTAATTATATTATCTGTTGCAATTACTGTATGCAACTTAAATATGTATGGCAATGGAAATATTATAGGAAACAATTTCACTATGAGAAAATGGCTTAGCTTCAGTGGGGCTCTATTTTTTTGAGAACTTCATAAAATGCTATTCCTTCTGACATCAGAGGTAGAACATGATATTCTTCACTTTAACACCATACACAATTTTCTCAGAGAAAACTGATAATCTAAAAAAGAATATAGCCAGGAAACTATAGACAAAAACTAGTGTTTAGATCAAGAAAATGATGGAAAGCTGCAGCATACCAGATTCAGACTATCTAGTGAATTTTTCAGTAATAAGTTTCTAGAAGATAATGGAAAACAAACTATATTTAGAAACCAGTGTTGCATTGTCAAGCTTCTATCTTCCAGTTTTGTAAACCTGCAATGTTGTGTATTTACGCTAGTTGTTTGCTTGTCTTCTTTGCTTGTTGTTTTTACTATATATGTCGTTTTGTTGTTGTTGTTGTTGTAGTTTTTGTTTGTTTTGTTTTTCTTCGCTCAAATAAAATTAAAAAAATAAAAAATAAAAAAAATAAAAAAATAAAAAATAAAAAAAAAAGAAACCAGTGTTGCCTAAATTATGATAAAAAGCAAGGATGCAGAGATAAGAAACTCTTCAACAATGTTTTTAAAGTAAATCTTGAAAAATAAGTCATTTTTAAAAAACCTGATGTTAGTAAATAAAGTATAAAGGCAAGAAAAATGCATACAAGAAAAAAAATGGAACTGAGGATCATCATAATTTCAGGAAAAAACTGTTGTGTGAGTTGAACTATAATTTCTTCATTTATTATTCAAACTACCATGTAAAATATTTTATGGATTTTATTACTTTTATTCATGTAAAATTATATGCAATTCGTCTAGAAATATACTGATGTATATATACTGTAGGTTTGAGAGATTTGGTGTGTGAGCAAGGGAAAAAGTAAACACCAGGTGGCACCAGCATAGAGTTCATTGGGAGATTTGTACTTGAACAGATACATTTGAAGGAGTAATTGGAGTGTGTCTGTTCTGAGGTTAGTACAGTACTCAGAAGGGGAGGAGATCAAGGGAATGCCAGGACAGCAAGAGACTGGACTTCAGTATTATTCAGTGGTATAGAAGGGAGTCCCCAAGTGAGAGAGTTGTGATGGATAGCAGTTTGGAGAATTTTGGGACTCCGGAGCGAGAAATAGCTAGCAGATTTAGGGTATATTTTCATGGTCTGTAAAAAGCAGGCATGTGCTAAACAGAGGGAGTAGAAGTAAAAAGCTTGAAGATGAGTTATGTATATGTACAAATTCCCCACGAAGAATGTATTTATTATGTCTTACAAATATAGCTAATTTAAAAAGGCAAAAGAATTTACACATGTAGACGATTTTTTAATATTTGGAAGAATAAGGAATTGAGGATGATGTAGTGGGCTTTTAAGCCAAGTGATCTCAACTTGTAGTAACCAGCTAATTAAACAATTCATGGTCAAGTGTGAGAGTTAACTAGTTTTGTCAACTTGAGTAAGAAATACCCAACTAATTTGGACCAGCATAGTGCTAGGCATGGCTGAACGAGTTTACTGAAGACAGAAGACCTGCTAGTTCAGGCTTGTCACTTGTCTTGTATAAAAGGGAAATGAAGAAGGAAGGCTTGCTTCTGTTTCTTTTGAGGAGCTCCAGTCTTCACCTTCACCTTCGATGTCTTCCTGACTTCCAGTGCAGACACTTGGACCCCTGATATGAAACTTATATGGGACACTAGAGTGAGATCCAGGCCTTTTGCTGGATCCTTGAGTTCTCCAGTACACAAACAGCCTTTGTACACTTTTCCAGACCTGATACTGTGGGTGGCCAAGATATTTGCACACCTTACATTAAATAATTTTCTCAATTATTAATTTTATGGGAGAACAATTACAATTTATGCAATTAAATCATTAAAAAAATAGTAGCTGCTTCCCTCTCTGTAGTACCACTATGCATTTGGCCTCTAGGTATACAGAGATGAGCAGAGCTAACAAGAACTGGGACAAAAAGCATCTGAAGGGGTCACCACTCGGATGGCTGCTATTTGGGCTGGAATAAATGAATAAGGAGAGTTGGTCTCACATTAATTTCTTTCTCCAGTTGGCTTCCCCCACACGACTATCAGTCTACCTCACAGAATGAGATTCTCAAGTGTTAAAATATTTGACATGGTCACTTGCTACTTCAGCAGGCACATTCCAAAAGATTCTGATAGAAGCAGCCAAGCGTTTTATGATCTAATCTTGGGAATCTTTGAGTTTCACATCTGCTCTATTTTACTTATTAAAGTATGCACAGATTGAGGGAGGCATGAATTAATTCTGTTTCTCAGTGAAAAATAAATTCAGTGTAACACAGTATGTATCTGGTTTTTTATTCCATGCAAGTCTTAAGGCCTCTCTATATTGATATATGAGTTATTTGAGATATATATGTATATATGGCTAAAACATTTCTATTTGGATTTAGTTCTCCCATGGTAGAGTAGGATATATTTTTTTTCCTTTTTCAAGCTTCATTTGAAATATTTTCTATGTAGAATATTATATATTTTCAAAAATTTTGAAGGTTAATATTCATATTCTTTTTATAATTTGGAAAGTTTATAATTTGTTTTATATGTACTATGTTCCTTTAGGAAAATTTATAAAATAGTATATTTAAGTAAGTTTTTTATGAATCAGTGACTTAATTGATATCTAGCAAAAACTGTACCAATAGAAAAATAAAGATACATTTTCTTTCCTATCACTCACTTCTGAACAATTCTTGATTTTAGTTGATCATTTTGACACTGAGATATTCTTATGATTTTCTTTATATTTAATGAATGTGTGTTAATCATTTATTTTTTGTATTCATCTATTATTAATTCTAAAAATTTATAGCATTAAAATTTTCTAATTAAAATCACTGTCAATATGTAGACTTCTGTTTAAACAGATTTAAATTTTACTACTTTTTGGTAAATTACTTCTTTAGCTATTGATTTAGTGAAGCTCAGATGGGTTATATTTCTTGGTTTCAGGTGTGATGTTAATGCCTATTATTTGAGTTTTCATAACAGCTGACATATTTTGCTTCCCTGAAAACTCTATAGATATACAGGTATTGCTCTATTGTCTTCCAGTCCTGAGCTTTCTTCTGAAAATGTTATGTGCAATACATGTTCATATTTATGCCACAATATATGAAGGGATAATGTATGTTTTGTATTCTGCATTTAGACTGTCATATTTTAAAATTTTTATATTTGTTTTATTTAATGCTTTAGTAGGTAACAGTTGTACTGCTGTACATGAGAACGTTGAAATTTGAGATTCTCCCAAAGCTACTACAGAAACAGAATTGATCTCCACCTTTTTCTAGAGAACACTGGCTTAAATTACATGGACATCATGAAAGGCATCGCCTGAAATAGAAGTTTTATGAAGGGAAACTTGTACTCCTCAGTAGCTAGATCTTGTAATTAATCTCTTATTCTAAATTTATGAGCCAATTTCAACCTACCCTAAATACAGGAATGCTACATTTTTCAGGAAGAACAGTTTACAAACAATCAAACAAATAACAACTAAAAATTCCTGCAAGACCCACATTCACAGGCAATCCCTCTAATGAATAAACCACACAGCATCTCTATTTTATCTACATTCTGCTTGTTCAATCAGTGTAGAAGAGAGTAGTCCTGGTGACAAGGACAAGGACAGCACATAAACATAAAAGTACAAATGCCGTATCACCAAAGACAATGTAGTTTCAACACTGCTGAACATCTAAACTATCAATATAGGAATTAACATGGATGGTAATAGGCTTCCATTACTGTATAGGCCTATGTTTATGTTCTTCAAAAAAAGGCAGAAGTAGCTGGTTCAATGATTAATATCTATTTTGAAAATATTTTTTCTCTTCATGACTATTTATAATATATAATCTCTTACAGAAAAAATAATTTGGTGAAATGGGGTCCTTCATAAAATACCTCATATCAAGTTACCCAGATTGGTATAGATGAGTTATGATAGAATCATAACTATAGGAAATACTGATAACACAAAATCATTAAACAGCTTAAGTCATGTGAAATACTGAAATGATCTCTTCAATATCCAGTTAAAGCAATAATTTGGGAGCAACAACCTACATGCATAGGGCATTGACTTCTGAAACACAGTAGATTTCTGTTGTCCAACATAGCATTTAAATAATGTTTTTGGTTAAGAAATACTTGAACTATGAAAGGATTAGTCTGTCGCCAACTTATGTAATGATCCACTGAAGAATTTTTTTTTCTTTCTGGAACCTAAATTTAAGCCTCTTTAGAATGAGCAACTCCAGGTAGAGGCACAATGAGTGTTTCAATGAATTTAGAACTTATGTCTGTCATGTAATCATCTTCAAGGAAACCATCTCTAGCTTGTGGAATTCCCTGGAGTATCTTTGAATATGTCCATTCAAAGAAATAATACTCAATGGGTAACTGGAAAAAAAACTGTGTTATTTTTGTTTGTTTGTTTGTTTGTTTTGTTTTTTGTACTGGGGATTACACTCACCACCTCATGCCTGCCAAGCAGGTGCTTATGCCACTGAGCTAAATCCCCAGACCTATTTTTTAAGACAAGTCTTACTATGCAGTTCAGGCTGACCTTGAACTCACTTTGTAGCCCAGGATGGTCTCAAACTCACGATGATCTTCTGCCTCAACCTCCCGAGTGCTGGGATTAAAGGTGTGCGCTACCATGCCTGGTTGGAAAAATCATTTTGAAAAGTAAATGAATTCAGATTTAATATTCATGCAGGTTGGTGTAACTGACTAGGTAGGAAATAACAGAAAAATAAAAGTTCTAGTTGAGGGTGATGGAAATCTAAAATGAGATAAAGAAGGTAAATGGTAAATAAGTTAGATATCTCATCCTAAGCCTCCAGTTTTTAAAAAGCTTTTAAGGATTTTGGCAAGAACCTTCCCAGAAGCATCACTAAGAGTACATTCTGTGTAGAGTAGATCTCAGTGTCTGTCTGCTACCAAATCTGTTGCTATCATGACCCTTCTATGATATATACTCTGGAAGGTATTTTTGAATATAACTTGTTTCCTATCAGCTATTGCAACAAAGTTGCTCAACCATACTCAGCTGCAAAGAGAAATGATTGCTGTCATTGCCCAAGGAATTAATATCCCAGAAAGCTGACTGAAACAGTCACAAACAAGAAAGTTCATTAAAAATTTTTCTCATTTTCCATGTTATTTCAACAAAGTTGTGAAAAATATTTCACAAAGCTTATAGCATATCCTCAAAAGGATTAATTTTAGTAGCTTATACCAGTAGTACATCCATTGTTGTGTTGGCTTTTCTTCTTGCCATATCTCGATGTCCTCACTTCCTCAATTGAATTTAGGTCATGTTCCAAATAATTGACCTTCCCTCAAGGTTTTGTCTCACCATCTTATGGGATCCTCACTTTGCGTGTGCATGCACACACACACACACACACACACACACATATGACATGAGTGGATTAAAAGCAATTGCTAGTTATATTTTTTCATTTCATTTATAATGTTCTGCTTTTATGAAAATTTATTCATTCCTAATACCATCAAACAATTTAAGTTAGAAAAACATTAAGTACTTTATGAAACCATGACCCAAAATGAGTTATTTCCAATTTTTGTCTATCCAGTATATAGAGAGCAACATTAGATACATTATTACAGCAGCATCCCTGAAAACAGAAAAACCCTCCAAGAGAAAGATTTCTCTTCTTTGTAAAGACTTCAACCTTGTCAAATTGCTTAAGGAGAAAAAATTCAGTTGGGCAATGAAAAAAATGGAATAATTTCATTCATACCTAATTTAGGCTCATTATCAGTAGAAAATCAATATTAATTAAATTGCCTTAGACTTTAAGCTTACATAAAACATGTCAGATTGTGACTGCGTTAGTGTTACGTTTCTCATTCGTGTGTCTGTGTGTAACTTAATTGACTCGCTCAAGCTGCAGCATACCTGAACTATTGTATACTCCATATCTGCAGAAATACTAGTAGCTATTCAAAACATTATACATTTTGCCATGGCTCATAATACCTTGTATATCTTAAATTACCCCATAAGTCCTTTAAATTGAAATAAATCTAAGAAATCCTGTCTTACTATGTAGCTAAATAAGTTTTAATGAAACTGAGTTAGATCTGGATGAAAAAAGAGGGATTATGCTACTAATTTATTCTTACCTAATATCTCCAGGAATAAAATTTTAAGTAAAAATTTAATTTATTATCCATTAAATATATAAGTATAAATACAGTTGCATTGCTATTTTGTTTTACTATTTCTTTTTGTAAAAGTTTTGTCATTGCAATTTACATACATTTACAGAGATATAAAATAGTTCTCATGCATCACTTTGTTCCTTTTTTATGAACTATACATATATATGTATATATATATATGCACTATATATATATATATATATATATATATATATATAGTGGATACACTGACAGTACCACCCTTATGCAAAGATGACATGAATTAGTACTATAAATCCCTTAGAACAGCATTGACATATAAGTATTATATTAAGAGTGAAAAAATAGTGTTTAAATACATTTATATAAATCAAGGAAATGGGGGAGCAATAACTCAGAAATGTATTTTTCTACAAAAGAAAAATTATAGGAGTTGCACTTATCCAAGCAATCTAGATTTATATAGTTTCTTTTTCTTCTTTATATAGTTTTCTTTTTTTATAAATTTTGCTTACTGTTTCCCACAGAAGTCAGGTGATTGGGGATCTTAAGGGTGCACTGATTAAAAGATACAACCCAGCCCTTATTCCCAACCCCAGCAGAATTATGAGTCCTGCACATTTGGATAATTAAAATTTAGGGCTTATGAACTCAGAAATAATGCCCTTATAAACTGATCAAAAGGAAAGATTGACTGGGAGAAGGGAAAGGAGAAAAGAAAGAAGGAAAAGAATTGAATACATATGTATATATATGATATATAATATATATGATAGATAATTATAGTAATCTCAGTTCATCAAAAAGAACATTTGTTCCTTCATTGTTTGATCATTTTTTCATGCCTACATCTTGTAATCTGAGCAACTATTTTGAAGATAACAATATGCAATATAATAATCATTTTTAATCTTCTATTATATTGTTTTGAAACTCGGTATCATCGTTTTCGTTCCTTTTTTGTTTCAAAATAAAAAATAATATCTTTATTACTGAGAATTAGCAATTCAATGATAGGTTTTGTTTCAGTTGCCCAAGTGGTTTTATTAATGCTGAAGGTCAGAATTAGTTAAATATGTACAGTATTAAATGGGTAACCCAGATTGGACAGTGTTTCTCAGCAGTTCACTACTGTAGTACTCATTTGGTCCTGGATAAAAGATTTATTTATAGCCAGAGGGAATTTGTCCTTCTTTTTTCACTTAGATGGACTCTGAATTTCTTTCTATTAAATAAAGTCAGGCCTTAATTACTTACTAAAAAGTTAAACGTGTGGAAGTTGTAGTTTTGGCAATTTTTAGTTGCTTCAAGAGGAGTTGTAAATCTTCCAACTATACCTATAAGAATACTTTCTCTGAGGCCCTTGACTATCCATACAAGAAGTTCAACTATACGTGACTGCATTCTAAAAAGGGCAAAGAGAGGCATCTACGTCAATAGTTCTTATTTTATAGGTTCAGCACTACCATTGAAGGTATATAAAATAAAATATATCCCTATTATATTTTTAGAAGACACTTTTCAGTCAGAATATTAGAAGTGCTGACAATTTTCTCTTAGCTAGACATAATGAGATATAGATAGAGAAATGAGCTATAAAAGAGATTGTCCAGTTTTCAAGCACAATTTAAAAGAAATATAATGGGGTAAAAAATTGAAGGATTTGAAAATAAAATTATTTCTTCTTCATGTCTAGGTTTGACATAAAATATGTTCTAGAAATGAGAACTAGCTTCAGGGCAGAATGATCTTAATTTTGGTCCTCTAAAATGATAAGGCTTTGGAAAGATGTAGCGATGTATTTCATAGATATTCTAACTGGATAAAATGTTTCCTAAGCATTCTAAGCAGGTTGCCCCACAATCTATTGATTCTCAGTAAAAACAAAAAATAGCCAATTTCAAAGATTGTCTAATAACCAAAACTCAAATAAAATTCATGGGAACACATTTTTTGTAAGATACTTTCTCTTGGAAAAGCACAGATACAGTTCAAAATGAAAGACTAATCTTCATTTTATGCACAGAGGGACACAGACTGGAATTATTGTGTAGCTATAAAAGTAAATCATTTGTTAGGTAAGAGGTGAATTCAGAGAAGAACTGAAACATCACAAGGCAGAAGATAGAGAATTGAAGAATCATTCTCTGGAAGCAGACCTGAGTTCATTTGAAGGAGCCAGCAATAAGTTCTTTGATAGATTTCAAACTTGTTATGCATCACTTACTATATTTTTCTTGAAATTTCTTCTATTTTGGGACAACAATATTTATTGTGTTCACTCAGTCTCTGTGACACTTTTGTAATTTTCAGATGAGGGATTTGAAAAATAATATTTATTTCTTGCATAATGAGAAGTTTAGAGAAGACACCAAAGTATTTTGGTGCTCTTCCACTTGAAAGGTGGACTGCTATTCCAGTCAGTTTGAATCTCAGTTACACATCTTGATACTTTCAGTCAAGTAAAATAGCAGATTTGGTACTTCCCATGCCAGATAATAGGATGGTCTGTTTGTTCCTTGTGGGCTTCTTGAAACATTCTCATTGACAATGACTACCTGTGTCAGCAGGTAGTAAATTTGATACGTCAGAAATTTACCTTCTTCATTAGTGGAAGACCACTTTAAACCCTTGATTTGATAATTTGAGTAGAGTGAATCCTTAGAGCCAGCCTCATTAATTCTACATTCATCTGAGTTAAAGTATATTGGGTTTTGAAGTTCATCTCAGCTGCCAATAGATTATCACCAGTAACATTCATCAGCACCATAGGAAACAATTGCCTAGATGATATCTTGTGAAACAACTAAAATATGAAATTTGAAAAGCAATAAAACGGTTGTTGTTCTAAGCCACAAACATGTTGAGTACTTTGTTTAACAATAATAGAATACTAGAAGGAATACCTGCCAATACTATGTTTCTGCAACTCAAAAGAACTTCATGTTTTAAAATCAACCAGAATTGAATTGGCTTTACATACCAGATGCTGATTATTATCATTATATTATGTTCATGTTCTTACTTTATTCACTTTTGATTTTATTATCAAAAGATACTGTAATAAACCTAATAAAGTAGTCTACCAATATTGAGTTTATCGATGTCAAAATAACTCCCTGACACGAAGTTTTATATCGGTAGTGCAAAAAGGCCTTTGAAGTCAAAGAATCTTGGAAACTCACTGAAAAATATTTCTTTCCATTGGCACAAAAGACCACAATTTAGACGAGAAGAGTTTTAATTTGGCTTGCATTTATGAGACTTTTGTCCATGGCCAGGTGGCTCCTGTGCAGAAACAGCTTGATGGAAGAACATGACACAGGAAAGATGTTTACCTCATTGAAAACAAGAAGAACAAAAAGGAGACCCTGAGAAAGGAGTTATACCCCATAAAGCGCCCCTAGTGACATACTTCTTCCAATACTCACCTCCTAAAAGTATAGTTAGTTATAAATTAAAGAATGGATCAATCCACTGATGAATAGAGCACCATCATGATCCAATCACATCCCAAAGCACTGACAACAAGAGACTTTTAGGGAATACTCTAAATCAAAAGCATTCTACCTCAAAGCCCCAAAAGGTTCATGCATATTTCATTATGTAAATATATTTAGTCCCTTTCTAAGAGTCTCCAAAGTCTTTACGGTTGCAGCAATGGTGAAAAGTAAAGTTCCAAAGTATCCTCTGATAATCAAGGCAAACTCTTAGCCATGAATCCCCATAAAAATAAAAAAGTTAAACCTTTCCAACATACAATGGAATATTTAAAACATTTCCATTCCAAAAGGGATGAATAGAGAATACAAAGGAATTAGATGAAAAGAAGACCAAAATTTAGCAATGGAAAAGTTATGTCCTGTTGCTCCATATGTAGCATTCAACAACATGTAGTGAGATGTGAGTTTTAGATGGCTTTGGCAGTCCCCCATTCTTGCCTTCCTAGTTGCAGACTATGTCACTTCTCACATGGGGTGGCTCCACTCACAGATCGTAGTTTTCTGTGACAAATAACCACATTGCTAGAATCTCCTATTTCCTGGTATTATCCACTGCACTTTTGGTTTAACTCTCACAGATTCATACAGTGCTCTTTCACAGATTTCTCTGTCACACATTCTTTCTTGACCTCCCAGGCCTTCCTCTGAAATCTATTTAGGTTGATGCCTCCATTACCCCATAATCCTTGCACTCTGCCTGCTTGAAAAATCTATACCATGTAGATGATATCAAGGTTTACTGGCAGCTAAGCAGTAGTCTGGCTCCTTGGTTCATGGTTCAGTGACCTCTGAGGTTCTGTATGCCTAAACTCAGAAAATACTTCCCTAGGCTGACTGAAATAAGCTAAGTACCTTGGGGCTTTCTTCTCAAATGAAAGTCTTTAAAAACGGGCTTACCATTTTCAAATCTTAAGCCTATGAAAGATGGCCAGTTTCTGAGATATCTTTAATACATCTTTGTTATTTTCCTAATGCAAAAAATTTGGCTTAATTTTTTAGTGCTGATCTTTTTAGCATTCCCACTGTCCTTGACCCCAACATTGTAGGTACTTTCTTTCTACCTAAGCTGCAAATCATTTAGCTCCACATTTTGCTACTAGTTTTTACTGGAGTTCAGACTGAAAAAAATCCAACATTACTCATACTACAGCCTGAATATTGGGCTGCCTTAAAAGTTCCTTCATGAAATTAATTAGGTCACTACCTTTAAATTCAATTTTACACAATGTCTTAGGACATGGGCAAAATGTAGACAACAGTTTTTCCCAGAGTGTAGCACACTGTAGTCCAATTGCCAGTGAATATTTAGTCTCAATTCAAATCTTCTGAGTCAGATAATCAGTATTACCCATCAAGTTCTGTTTATAGCATCCTAGGGCTTCTATATCCCACATCTCCTAATTTTTCTAAGTTACTACCACAATCTAGTTACAAATCTTCTAAGCAAGCATAGTTGTAGCATTGGTCTTAATTGTCTGTTACCAATTTTCTGTTAACTTTTCTGTTGCTGGGACATAATAGCCAACATGCACAACTTAAAGGAAGAAAATTCTAATTTGGCTCATAGTTTTTGGGTTATAGGCCATGAGAAAAAATGTGGAAGGGCATGACAGAGGAAAGCTGTTCATATCATAGCAGCCAATAAACAGGGAGGGAGAAGAGAGTTTGCAGAGAAAGAGTTAAATCCTCCAAAGACACAACCCTAGTGACACACACTTTTTAATCTGATCCCATTTCCTAACAACACATTTAGGTATAAATTCATCAATAGGATAATCCATTAGTGAGATCGTAGCTATATGTACTGTTGGGAGTTGGGTCTGGTCAGAGGACGTGTGTTGCAAAGAACACGAACTGAAATAGTGTATTTTGTCCCAATCTCTTATCTTTCCTTTCTGCTTCCCAGTGCCTTGAGTTGAGCGGTTTCTCTTCCCATTCCCTTCTACCATGCCATTCATTCCTTATACCAACCAAGCATGGAATAAAGCATCTGAAAAATGTAAGCCAAAATAAATTTCTCCTCCTTTAAGTTTTCAGGTACAAGGTATTTTGTCTCATTGTAAAGTGACTAATACACTCATTTAATGTATCTTCTCTGGTTTAATTAGATATGCTTTTCCTCTATTACTTCACAGGGCAGAACTGATTTTCACTATCAACTTTAACTTTTTTAAATGAATATTTGTTTTTTTCTCCCTAACGTATTGGAGTGTGAGTTATGGATATTACTATTCCCATGCCTTATTCATTTCCTTATAAAGTGAAATATTTACATAATTACTAGTATCTGTCCAGTAGCCAGAAGAGAGAAAAAACAAGTTTCCATGTAAGAGAAAGTTACTACTGGACTTCAGTTAGGTTATACATTTGAGTACCATGCTTTTAATTGACTAGAAGGAAGAAGAATTGCAAGAATGTCTTACCTTCGTAAATGATCAATTACATATAAGCCAACTGTGAAGGAGGTTGCAAATACACATGGCTACAAAAGTAACATTTACCTTTCACTAGGGCCTAATAGAAACCTAATAACCACTTTAACAATAAAGTTTATTCAATGGTTTAATAAAGCAAGTGATGCTGTTGTATTGGTCAATGACCTCTGTTCCTCCTTATGTACCTCATTAACTCAGATGGCAAATAGGAAGAGCTCAACTCCTAATTCTAAAACTTCTATTTAAAGCATCTAAGTTCAATATAGTATGGAAAATAAAGATGAGAGAACAGGAAAGGAGCAAGAAACTTGGTATAAATAAGTAAAACATTTGCATTTATTTATTTTTATTTTGTCTTAAAGAGGATAAAGCAGAATAAAATCAATCAAAACAGACCAGCATAAGAGATACAGTACTTCAAAACATTATGAAATCAACAATAATGCCTTTTGATGTATTTAAAATAGCTGCAGATAACTTTGGACATAGTAAAAATCAAACAACACAATAGAATAGAAACAATAAAAACAAAACAATGAATGCAATAAAGGACTTCAAAACAAGGCAATAGTAAATCCAAAATTGCTACCATAATATAACTTGCTATCCTTGAAATTAGCTTCTTCTGTCATAACAAAATCAAACAAAACAAAAGAGAAAAACCCAACTGAACAAACCAATGGAAACAATATAAGACATCAAAACAAGACTATATAGGGAATCAACAAGGGCTACAAACCTCAGAAGGAGATCCCCCCGGATGCCAAACTGCATACTGATATCCTCTTAACCTACAATCAGACCCTAGACCTGCAATGTTGGTGAAACATGAATGCACCACAGGCATCCGATTGCATTTCACCTTGATAGCTATCGTAACAGCCTGTGTTTCTCTGGATAAGCCAGTGGCTTATGGGAGAGGGGAGTTGGTACTTCTTGTTTTCCAACCTGTGCACTGGAAGGGGCTGGGGTCTGTCTCTTCCCAGTCCAATGGTGGCCCATACACGGCACTGATTCCAAGACTGGGCTTGTTTGCTTATGCAGCCATTGCTCTCTCTCCCCCTAGTCCATGAGTGGCCTTGTTTTTAATTTTAAGCTTTATAGTGGCTGTTTACCGTTCAGTGAAGTGAATTTTCATTATTTTTATTTCTATTCTATTTCAAGCTTCAGAAGAGTGACCAAGTTCATCATTACTGACAATTCAGTTCTGGGCTATCTCATATTCTATTGGCTTCTTTTATTCTATTTTTAGGAAAATACAAAAACAAGCAATGCATTAGATAGGAATTTTGTTGCAATCCTACATTTCTCAGTCATACTCTACTCAGCCTTCACAGTTCTGTCATTTTTGATGTTGAAAATAATATGCTGTCAAAGGAATGATTTTGAGAAACTTGATCAGATTCAGATAAGTGAAATGACTACTTAGAATACAGTAGAAAATTTTCTCACAATAGTGTAATATATGTGAGAATGAGAAAGGGAAGAATAAGTATGCTGGCTATCAATGAGCAAAATATATCTATCAAAATATAGATGTTATATTTAAGAATATTGCATGAACAATTAGGATATAACTTTCAAATAAATAATTTCCAACAAACATTAAGTCTGACAGTTCTATTAGCATTCTGGACCATTTAGAAATAATGCCAAAACCAGATAAAATGTGTTTACTGATATAAATTTGTATAAATATATATTATATGTAAATACACTATAAGTAAAGAGGAAATAAAAGAATGCGAGGATAGTATGTTACTGATATTGTGATAATTTGTTATATTTGAAACAAGAAAATTATGATCATATCAAAAGATTTTTCAAAAGACAATTAAAATTAAGCTTTCATTATAATAAAATTTCAGACTGTGAATAAGAATAAGTATCTCTAGAATGACAAGTAGCATTCATCCTTTTAAATGTGAGTGAATAATTTTATTAACATACTGAACAAGATAGGATGATGAAAGCAAAATTATTTTTCAATTTTTTTTTTAGTATTTCTGGCTAACATGTATACAAAAAGTAAAGTGCTTGTAATTGTAAATGATGATACACCTATCTATTGATATGATTGTGAGCCTAAAAAACAGCAAACTTCAACTAAAAAAAGTCAATTTCTAAGCATTTTTATTATTATTACATGTTTGCAGTTTATGCAGATTATAATCATCTTGGAGAATGATTCTGTGCACATACCAGGGCTTGCTAAATTCCATTTTTTGATCCTCTTCCCTTTTCTTCTCCCTTCCTCCCTCTCTTCTTCAATCCCCCATGTCATTTTTCATTCTCACTGATCCTATTATTCTTAGTTCATTTGATATGCCATATAGTGGTCATAATAACTGAGGTTATTAGGTTCCTTTAAGAGGTATACCTTTATTGTATTCTACTTATTGCTCCTTTCCCTCCTCCTTACCCTTTATGTTTGCAAGATCATTGGATAAAAGTTAAGTAGAAAAAATCCAGTTTTAAAAGCAATGAAGTTTAAATTAAAGGTAATAAAATAAAGCTAAAAGTAACAAAATTTAAAGAAAAAATTTAATTTAAATGGTGTAACAATAAGAAAACTACCTAAAATAGTAAGTGATATATTAGATAAGAAAATTCTATATAAAAATTTTAGATTATATATTTAAAGTCATTAATAAAATAATAGTTTAAATGTCATTCATTTCATTGATAAACATTGTGTTTATAATTAAGAATTCTAAAAATGTGTTATATTTATATTATTCCAAACAGAATTCATATGTCTATACTACATTTCCAAATAAAAGTTTTTAGTAAAATAAAAATAAAGCATATTTTTGAAGAAGAATATCTGAAAATTATGAGAAACTCAGGAATAAAGTATTAGTATTGATATTGGGAAAATAAAAGACAGGTTGGTGTGAAAGAAATTACCATCTAAAATCACTCTCAATCTATAAAGTTTTGTGATGACAAAAAATGGTGTTTCAATTATATAAGAAAAATTGATTATTTGAAAAATAATTTAAAATACCAAAAATTGTGGAGATATTTTTATGCAGTTACACTTTCTGATACTATAGTTAATCATATTTTCTGATACCTGAAAAATATATCAGCTTACTTAATTGTGTTTTTATGTTGCATTTTCTCATATACAAGAATTATATTTTCCTTAAAAAACCTTTGTTTCTATTCCAAATTTAAATTGATCATTGTATTTGTTGAAAAACTGACTTCAAAAGTAATATTCTATGGGGCCCGAGCGGCACAGGCATGGATCAGGACTAAACATGGACTGCCTTCCGGGGTCCTAACCTGGGACCTCGGAGGAGAACGAGAGGGGCTCCTCGCGGGGCCCCCGCCCGGCCCGAGCGGCACAGGCATGGATCAGGACTAAACATGGACTGCCTTCCGGGGTCCTAACCTGGGACCTCGGAGGAGAACGAGAGGGGCT